>JAOVVA010000041.1:17511041-17523625 GCA_028565275.1 Leiocassis micropogon | reverse complement strand
ACAATAAATACCTGATTCTGAACGAGCTAGTCATGAAGTTGAACGCGTTCTAGCGCACTTTTATTAAAACCAATATATATACAGCATTTATTTTCTGACATAGTAGAGGAAGCGGAGCTTCCCTTGTAGTCTTAGAGCAGCCGCCACTGACACAAACGCTTTGGCCGAAGAAGAAAAGAGTCACACACTAATACTTCCTTGGAACACCTTTAGCTTTGATTATGGCATGCATTACCACTGGGGTATTGCTCTGATAACCTTAGCCAATGTTACAACATATTTGCACCATGAGTTTAATTTATTTTTGGTTGAGACCCAGTATTTATGATAATAGCGTTTAATCCTTTGTTAGTCTCCTGCACGCACCAGATCCCTAAGACTTTCTATGATATTAAGGTCAGGACTCTGTGCTGGCCAGCTCATGAGTGAAAATGATTCCTCATGCTCCCAGGACCACTCCTTCACAAATTTGATCAATCTTGGCATTGTGATCCTGAATATGCCAAGAAAGAAAAACAATGCTTAGATAATCATTCAGTACATTCAGGTCATCAGTGCCTTAGTTTTATTCCCAGATAATGTCACTGAGCCTAGACCTGCCCAAATGAAGCAACCACAGATCATACTACTGCCTCCAGAGGCTTGCACAGTGGGCACTTTGCATGATGGGTACATCGCTTCATCCGCTTCCTTTTTACCCTGACACACCCATTGCACTGGAATAGGGATTCATGGCTTCTTGTCGCATTGTGTGTGTGGAAGTACTCTTACGTTCACTATTGAACATAGCTGTGATTTCTACTGTTGATTTTTTACAATGAAGCTTCAATTGTAAACATTAAAATTTTTTGTAAAGTTGACACTTCAGCCCTATCCTTCCAGGTTTCAATAATGCATGTTCTTAACCCAAGAACTGTTACCAGCTTAAAAATATTAATAACTGCTGTAATTATCCAAACAAAAACTCTTAAGCTTATATAAATTGAAATCATGACTTTTTTTTTGGCCAGGCAGTGTACATACATAAACATATGTGCAAGAATCCTTTCTATCTTCATAGAGATTACACGTTATAAAGACTGCCCTACTGTAATATACACATAAGAATAAAACACAGATTATATCCGAACCTCTACACAACATCCAAACCTCAAAGTTAATTAACAGATCGCCTTCTTACAAAAAACTGACAGATGTTATAATATGAAAATAGGCAACACATAAAGAGGAAGTCTTAGCAAGTAAGGAACTGACTGTGTCCTTTTCATTGTCACTCTGAATGTGTGCCAAAGTTTCTGTTTACTGTGTGCCTTCAGCGCATCCACAAAACTTGAATTAAAACACCACCCAGGAAGACATGAAATGTGTTTATACTGAAATGATTGTGACGTGCTTAGTTTTGTTAGAAGTTAGCAATGATCTGCCACTTTGATGTTACTAAAAAACAACAGTGTTAAACAGGAGAACAAAACAATACATAATGAATAGCAGTCAGGTTTTGCTGAAACAAAAGAACTAGAGCTTTTCTTCTCAGTGGCATATAAATAAGAAACAAGAGTGAAATAATAGAGATGAACACTGGAATGAGAATGCTATATAAAGAAAATAAAAAATGTGTTGTAGAGACACAGCTCGATTAGTTACAGTGAACCATAAGATGACAAACACAGTGGCACTGAAGGCAGTAATAGCATAACTGTTAAAGCTTTGGAAGATGACGTGTTAGGGCAGAGTGTACAGACTAAAGGCATGAAGGTCCGCATCATTGCCTTTAGACAGGATGAAACACTATTAAGACTGCACATGTAGGAATCGGTTAAGTGAAAATGCGAATCATGTTGATAAAACAAGATTAGTCATTTAAAACAATATCTTGGCGATCATAAAGATAAGCATGCCTGTCATTCAGGGTGGATTTCTCTTTAAGTGCAGGACTTTCTGCCTCGTGCATGCACTGTATGAAAGTCAGAAAAAAGCAACGTGTATTGTCTATATGCATAGCTGACAATCATTGGCATCCCAGGGACCAAACACATACTACTGAATGCAATACAGAAATATTAATGTATTTTCCATAACCTTTGTAGGGTGGCTGGGGGCGTGGAGCCTAACCCAGAGAGATCAAGGCACAAGGCACGGAACACCCAGGATGATGTGCCAAATAATCACATAGCACAAGCAACCACAAACAGTACAAACAATTATACACTACAGACAACTGGGAACGCCTACATCACGTCTTTGGACTGAGGGGGAGGCGGGGTGGACGGAGAACATGGAGAAAACCTCACAAGCACTGGGAAAACATGCAAACTCCACACACACAACAAACACACACGAACGAAGACACACACGAACGAAGACACACACGAACGAAGACACACACGAACGAAGACACACACGAACGAACACACACACGAACGAACACACACACGAACGAACACACAAGATTTGAAGCATCAACTCAAGGTGATGCTTGCTAACCACTAAACTGCTGGAACTGATGCCCACTCAGATAAACACGACTGCTATTTGCACAAGCACTTTTTCTTTGCTGCTATTACAACATGAAAAGTTTACTGCATTGGACAATGCACTCCCACTATTCAGCTCTGTGTACTGGTCACAGTGTATTGTAACAGTTTGCAAATTTATACACTTTTACATTGTCTTTTTGTATAGTTATTAGCTACTTTTGTTAATTTATGTTCTATGTAGCACCTTGGTCCTGGAGGAACGTTGTTTTGTGTCACTGTATACTGAACTGTATATTAGTGAAATGACAGTAAAAGCCTACATGGCTTGAAATACAGTAATACGTGGCAGTGGTGGCTCAAACAGTTAAGGCTCTGGGTTACTGATCCAAAGGTTGAGGTACACCGTCAAGCTGCCACTGTTGAGATCTTGAGCAAAGTGTTTAATCATATCTGCTCCAGGGGCGGTGTATCCTGGCTGCCCCTGTGCTCTGACCCCAGCTTTCTAACTTCCTACAGTATGTGAAACAAATCATTCCGCTGTGCTGTGCTGTAGGGTACATGTGACAAATAACTGAATCTTAATCTTAAATGGCCATTGGTGGCTCAGTGGTAGATTTCTCGCTTGCCATGCGGAAGGCCCGGGTTCGATTCCCAGCCAATGCCCAAACCCCAGCCAATGGATGCGGTGCCCGAATAAACAGGAGGAATAACATCTGGCGTAAAACCTGCACCAAGCTGTTGTGCGGATCGGGAGCAGCCAAAAGACCACCAACGATCTTAAACTTAAATACACAACCAAGCAAACTTTATTCCACCCTCGCAACAAAACCACAACTAATGTGTGTTCCACACTGAAATATTCATGAAATCCCAGGTTACCCAAGACCCACCAGGCCTCTAGAGATACCGCAGCTCAAGAAACAAGTAAATCAGCATCACGGGCTCACCTTACTCTGCGTTTAAATAACCCAGGAGATCCCAAACACTGATATATCTTACGCTGCTGATATATCTTTTTTCCCCACAGACACTTTCTGTGACGCTCCTGCTGTATCTCACTTACAGACCTTCTTCATTCATAGTGAGGTCAGATGAGGTGGGATGACGTAGTAAAACACCTCGCCTAAGCAATGATGACGCAGTACTTCTGGAATGGGAGGGGTTTTTAATTTTTTCTCCTTTAAATCCACACCCAACCCCATTTCGATGATATCGAAATCATTATTTAGACACGTCACGTATAATAAACTAATAGATAGATAGATAAATAAATAAATAAATAAATAAATAAAGAACAGCTGTTAATTGAAGGGTGCACCACCGGCTCGTGTCCATTCACTACCGGGAAGCCGGTGTTAGCTCTGAGAAAGAGTGAGTGCAGTTAGCGTGCTCTCCCTCTCGCGCGCGCTCTCGCGCGCTCTCTCGCTGTCTATCTACATTTCCTCTGTTACTATATGAACACCGTGTACTATGACAGTATCCAGGTTGAACCGCGACTCGGGTCGTTCCCAAACCTGCGCACACACGTCCCTGTGGATGTGTGTGTGCGTGTTTTTTTTGGGTTTTTTTTTTTTACACCCCTCTCTCACACTCAGACAGCACCGGGTGCTCACCCACCTTTAGCCTCACAGTCGGCGCAGTATTTGTTGTCCTCCTCCCGGAGCATTTTGGACAGGATGGCCTGATGCTGCTCATTCAGTTTCTGAGCCTTCTCCCTCTCCGAGCGCGTCGTCATTTTCTCCCGGCTTTCTTCCTGACGATTCGTTTCACAATCCGTAACCTTTTCCCTCTCGCTCTCTCTGTCTTTCTTTCTCTATCTATCTATGTGTGTCTAATATGTCCACACTAAATATGGAAGACCATCCCCTGGAGAGAAAAAGAAACACCTTACAAGAGACACGGTTTCCAACGGGGTGTCTGGAATCAGTGGAATATGGCAGATGGAACCGACAACCCGGAAGCGGAAACGTTCGCCTTGTGAATGAACGTCAAATATGCTTTTATTTTCCTTTTTATTATAAGTACTGGTTTATTATACATATAACTCTTTTTAACCAATTCAGTTATTGACCAATTCTATTGTTTGTGGTTCCACGTTTAACCCCTGTAAGTGTTTTTTTTTTATCCAAATCTGTACCGATGGTTAATTACGTAACTATAAGGAATATTAAATAGTTTGACGTCATCGTGTGTGCTTCTCACGGATTGGTGTTTGTGTTCTAACGTAAAAGCGACTAGTAAGAAAATGAGGATGAAGAGGTGGAGGAGGATGAAGGGGAGGATGCCCACGTTTTTATATCTGGTTCATTATTACACATGCTGTACTGTACAGTATGGTTAAATGTCTACACGAGCACACAGAGAACATGAGCCTATATAGCACATCAGTCTGACCTCCACCTCAGAGAATAAACATTTTAAATAAATATTTACATTTCTATGAAGGTTTCTCTGAGTGATCTGTGGAAAAGCTTCTACAGTACAAGCATACACCAGTTCCCCTTGTTTCCTTTATTATAATATTATAATATTATAAAGATTTTAACAATAAAAATTACAATGAATTTCATCTCTAGTCATAATATACTGTATTTATAGACTGTAGTTACTGTATATCCGATAGGAAAAGAGATCAGAGACGTGGAAATTCTTTGATTTGATTTCTAATTGTACTTGTATATTGACAAAAAAAAAAGTTAAGTTTTACATGTTTTTCATAAGAAGAAAAATCCTGTAAATATGGGGTTTATAAGCACTATAGGTGAGGAATAAGTTTCATTACGGGCACCTTACCAGTTAACATACATGTATATATACACAGGTAGATAATCAACTTTACATTTATATTTACATAGTGGAAATGCATTATTATAAGCTTATAAACAATTCTATGTCAATGCCTTTTTTATACATTGTGTATTGGGATTTATTGAGATTAATGAGAAAGTTTGCCATTCAATGCAGTTCAGCAAAGACAACAGTTGATTCATGCTCAGGAACTGCTTAGTCCTGGTTAGAATAGCAGTAAATATTGAGGCTATCCCAGGAATACTTTGTGCGAGGCAAGAACACAAACTGCCTGAGACACCACTCCACCACAGAGACTCATGCAAAGAAAGTAAGTATGTAAGTAAGTAGGTAAGTGAGAAAATACGAGTGAAGGAGTGAGTGAGTGAGTAAAAGAGTAAGTTAGGGAGTGAGAACATTAGTGACTGAGTGAGTGAGTGAGTAAGTGAGTAAGGCACTCATGCACTAACTTCAGCAATTTATCACAGCAAGTCCACCTACTGGCATGTTTTTTGGAAAGTGAGAAGAAACTGAAAAAAATCAGAGGACACATACAGGACACAGTGTGCAGCACAGTGCTACAACACCATGTAATGTTATTAATATATTAATAAAATAAAATTTTGAATGCCAGAATTTTTACAAATGCAACAGAAAGACAAAAATTCTAAATCCATTCATATATTTATTCATATGTATTTTAATTTTTTTTACTGACATTCATATTTTACATTCACGGAACTGGTTTGTTCACACACTTCTTAGGCAAAAATACATTTTAACAATATACAGTAAATCAAGTGCTTGTGCACAGGTGACACCAGAAAAGGCAGCATCTGCCATTATTAATACCTTCTACCACCTTCCCAAAATGTATTATGTATATCTAAGGATATCAACACACTTGTTGGATGCACACATGTTAAGGTTGACCTAGAAGTCAATACAGCGTCCCTTTCTTTCCCAGTCTCCATACCGTGTTGGCTCAGGGCCTGTAGGACCACCTTTTTCTTTTGTGCATGGATTCACATCATCTGGAAATCCTGCAATGTAACAAAACAGTCCAAAATTGTATGGGTTAGATCACTAGATTTAAGCCAAATGTCTCACTTACTGTATGTTATTGTTTCTGTCATTATGTGTTATGTCAGTCTTCTCACTCCTCATCTCTGTTGCACAAAAAGTTTCTTCAATTTACTTTAGTTGGTTGTGGAAAATGATTTGCATATCATCAGCATATTTCAGCACATCAAGACACATTACATAATGCGTTACAGCACTTTCAGTGAATTAAATTCAGTTTTGTAAATCTATTATAAATAAAAAGGAACTAGCACAGGGGGATGCATATTCAGACACATGACATTTAAAAATTGAGCTCAGGTATATCAGATTTCTATAGATCATACTTCAGAAGTCTCTTTCCTTGATTAAAATTTACATTTAGTACATTCAGTTGATTGGGCATAATCTGGAAAGGTTTGAGGTTGCAATGAAGCATTATAGTACACATCAGCAAAAAATAAACCACAAGTGAGGCAACAGGAACTTGCAGAACACCGAGACAGATTATATATGAGGAAGAGAAACAAACATTTTCTGCATCTTTGCATGTCCTTAAACATAGGGTGACATCCATAATTTTAAATTGGCAGATTTTCAGAACCTCTGAGGCTCTTCTCAGTGTTAACTGTCCATCCAAGCTGGCACCACACCAAACAGGCATTTAATATGAAGCAGCCAGATAGGAGCCATATTGCACATAGATATGAGAGACAAGATTCTATGGTCTGATTTGCCTGAAGGTAAATTACATGTGGATTATTCATAGTGGATTGTTCATAGATGTCCACAACTAGTCTTTTTGAAGTTGATAATAAATTTGATAACATTGTTGCATGTGATGTTCTCGGAAAACATTTTGCTAAAATGTGTGTCCCCTAAGTTTAGTACACTATTCTGGCTAAATCTGAAAAAAAAGATTAAATCTGACTGTCATCCCCCCGGCAAGAGGTTGCTGGACTTAAAAAATGCTCAGAGACATCAGTGTTAAGTTATTACGTCAGGTGCCCCTTTAACTGGAAACAAAATTCTTTCTTTCTTTTCTTATAGTCAGTTTTTGTTTTTGGATATTAAAACTAGATAATATGTTTAACATACATTTTTTTCTAAGAACTTTAAAACTAAATTTCGATTTACTTGTTTAAAAACTTTTTTTTAAAGTGTCAACGGAATAAACAAGTTCCTCACAGTAGTAAAAGAATTACAGTCGAATAAAATATGTTTGACAGACAGATGAGTTTTACATGATAAACACTGTGATGAATTTTTCTTAATAGTAAGAAAAATATTCTAACTGACCTCTCAGTACAAATTTATTTTAAGAACGTAATCCAACTCCTCAAATATTTAAAATATGTTCTGCATTATTTGCCCTTTGGTGGAGCCATAAAGCTTTGTTTCTGTGTGCATTCCACTTATAGAACACATTCATATTCTCTCACTTATTCTCTCATCTTGTACAGGGTCACATGAGACCTGGAGCCTATTCAAGGGGACTTGGGACATGAGGCAGGGTACGCCCTGGATGCCCTGGAAACCCACCAAGCACAAAGAGAACATGCAAACTCCACACACACACACACACACACACACACACACACACACACACACACACACACACAAGGCGAAATTCGACCCTTCGACCCTGGAGGTGCAAGGCCATAGGGCTAGCCATTACGCCACCATGCCACCTCAAACTCTCACTTGCTATTCAAGGGCATCAGGGAGCTCACATATGCAGAAGTAGGTAGATAGTGATGTCCTCTGAGGCTGCCTGAGTGGCAGGTCGAAAAGATGCTGTCGCCTGGCATCATGTGGTTCCGAGGAAGCACAAGAGAGCTTTCACCCTCTTTGGTAGGTAGCTGCTGTGTAATAGTGAAGACCCCAAACTCACGGAAAAAAAAAACCATGAACATGGGTAATGTTAGAAAAATTGTTGTCGTTAGTCTTTTGGCTGCTCCCTACGAGGGGTTGCCACAACTTGCCATACTGTAGGTTTTACACCAGATGCCCTTCCTGACGCAACCCTCCCAATTTATCTGGGCTAGGGACCGGCACTGAATCCAGTGGCTGGGGTTTGGGCATTGACTGGGAATCAAATCAGGGATTTTTTTGTTTTTGCATTTTATGAATATAAATCTCAGACACTGTTAACCGACATACTCTGTGCCACCACTTGTATAGGGTTGCCATGGTTTCTAAGTTTTACACTTAGACGTGGTGTATGATCAGAGAATAATGGCCAAAAGTTTTGAGAATTACACAATTATTAATTTTAAGGTCTGCTACCTCAGTTATGATGCCAAGTTGCATATACTGTATTCCAGAATATATGAAAAGTGATCAGATGAATTGCAAAGTCCCTCTTTGTCATGAAAATAAACTTAACCTTAAAACTTAACATTCTCAAAACTTTTGCTGCCACTACTTTTTGTACTATTATTATATCAGTGAGATAACCACAGACAGTAAAAATAAAAATTAAAAAATGCGGAAAACTTATTTCATATACACCCAAGCACATAGACACTTTGCACAATGTTTGTGACACCATTTATCACAGTCCTAATACGTCACGTGTCTTTTATCTTTCTGACAGATATTTCTAATGTTGCATCAGTGGCCTACTTGCAAAGGCGTCTGTGGTTTTTGTGTCCTTATCATCCGTGTCAAACTTCCCCACAGGTGTCTTTGGCTTGCGGAGGGGCTTCTTGTCCTCTCTGGATGTGTAGCCTGCTGTTCTGGAGCAAGCTAGAACACAGAAGGCACAAGACGGCATAAGAGCTTTATTAACACTAGACCATTTTTAAATGATTTAACTAGAGCTAGTGCCTACACCAGTTACCTGTAACCAAAGAGTCTGATAACAGGCTGTTCTTCACCAAACATTTATTACTAAAAGAACAGAAACGCAAAAGGGACATTGTGCTCAGCGTAGCGTTTTGGCGCACTAAAATGACGTAAGTCGTTCGCCATCAGCTGACGACAGTAATGCATTTAAGGGTGTTAATGCGGCGCAATTTATGCGCAGGACTAATATGCGCAGAGGTAAAACTGAGTCCGTTTACCTAAATTAAGCTATCAGATGCTGAATCTTAATTAAATATAAAATTAGAGGAAACTTAAGGAACACTTTAATATATAGCATGTAACACTTTATACAGAAGTGCCTGCAGTAGGAGACAAGAATGTAATTATTATTATTATACGTTTAATCAGTAAGAATTGCATTTGATATGACTTCAGCTTTTTCCTAATTTATTCATTGTTTTAAATGCAGTAACAAAAAAAACCCCGCTTTTTTGTACCTTTGCTACATGACTTTTTAACATTTGGCATGTGCATGCAGTCCACCCTTAAGTCATTGCTGTACAGTAGTGATCCTTATTTTTAGTTGATGTACAGTACACTATATTTACATTTTCACTTTAAATGCGAAAAAGATTTATGCTTAAGAGTCCACCCATAAGAAATTTAAATACAGAGTTTTGTACCTTGTTATTTTGGGAGTAAGAAGATGTGGCTGTCATATAATTTGGGGCAATATTATTAGTATCATTAATTTTAATTTATTAAAAATAAATCCATATAAAACCAAAAGCATTATATAATAAATTAGGTCATGGAAATAATCAAACAGACAATATGTGTGTATGTTTATTCATTGTGAATATTTGAACACTTTATTTTCACACTAAATAAAATAACCAGCAACAAGAAGATTCCTGGCAGTCTTTAACTAAACAGAAAGCATATCAGACGAGTTATAGCCTAGGCATTGGGTTGTCCACGTTTTCCCTCAGGGTATCTCTCAAAAATTTTCAACTCAATTAGAAGAAAGGGTTTTGTAGTATTTTTATGAACAACCTCAAAGATGTCTTAGATATCTTGTTTTCTTTAGATAATATCACATGGATTTTATGGGTCCAAACTTATTTTCCCTTATAAATACAATTCCATGAGCATAATAATCAGTGATAATAAAAAGGAAAATAAGAAATTATATTAACAACTGTAAGGAGACAAGAAATTTATTTTTTTTAGACAAATATTAAAGATAAAAACTGAAAGTATTATACTTAATTTCCTTGGGTGAAACATTACCACAGTGACCTTGTATATAACTAAAGATATAGCCTACCCTTTATTATGTGTAATGTCCAAGTATTTTATTCACATAAAAGTCATGGTCTGACCACCATATTCTGAACTGCCTTGTACTTTAGTTTAAGAAATGTACAAAAAATTACTACACAAAGTTTACAGTGGAAATCAAAAATACAGTATCAACTGGTTTCAGCCCCTACAGCTTTAGAGGCTTTTTTCACAGCTGAAGAATGACTTTTGTCTAAAACGTCCTGTTTGTCTGGAAACTTGGTGCACCCTGTAATTGTTACTACCTATGGACATCGAATAATAGTTCCATGGAAAGTTGGAATGCAGTTATTTGCAATGCGTGTTTCCTGCATTATAGTTTGCCCTTATGGAAAAATAGGGGTCAGAAACATTAAATACTTACTAAAGCAGACATAATCCGGTCATGTTGCACTCTCGAATTTTTCAGAAAATCAAGTCTATCAAAAAAGCTTAACCCATTCTTTGTTTGATTACTTGTGGACATCTTGCCATGACTACAGATCTTTGTTTTGCGTGGGTTGATGTTGGTTTTCCTCGTTCTCCCCATGACTTGATATTTTGTCAATGCTTATATGCTTATTGCCCTGTAGCACTTGGAATGCCCTGATGGACCTTAACATGATACTCCTCTAGTATGGCCATGGAAAGTTTCAAACACACTTTCACATCTGCATATAATTAATATCACAAACATACTGTTACATTCCCCATACAACGAGGAGGACATACATTTATCATGCAAGCAAAACAGACATTCACTCTGAAATGAAATTCAATGTACAGCATATCTAAAATGTGTCTTGCTACAGGGTGACAGTATAAAAACCAACTTTAAAGTAAACAAAAATGGAATAAAAATTGAGTTCAGTCAAAACATAATCAGAATTAAAAGTTTTTGAATGAAAAATAAATTTGACCAAAATAATACACACAGCTGTTTCCTGCAGAATACTATAAGGTATCCAGCTGTCTCATTAGTGACAAAAGAAGACACTCGGTATTAAAATAGCGTTCGTTTCAGATGCATTTCGGATGAAAGCTATGCTAAAGAAATAATAATCTACAACGAAGCAGAGTTTGTGACTGCTGTTGAAAAAGACTTTGTGATTGCTGTTGTATTTGCTTTGTCGTTGTATATTAGTCTTTGTATAATAGAATTACAGGGTTTGTTCGCTAGGAAGTTATTTTCATCATCCCTCCAGAATAAGTGCTGGAAAACCTGCTCGAAAGTCCATTTTCCAAGAAGATGTGTTGCATCTAAGCCCAGGACTTTGTGAAGTTCGCGCTATTCAATCTAAAATGCAGTAGAGCGTAAAAGTGCAAAAAATGCTGTGTATAAAAATATACCAAATATACTACTACACGTGTGGATACGCTGATACCAACCATTATCTTACAAACACCTGGTATCTAGAATAATCCGTTCGAGTTTTCTTTCCGGTTGGAAACCAGATCAAGTCGTGATGAAATAAAACCTGGTCTCCACTAATAGGTGGTGAAAATGTGACGCCGGGATTATTAAATTATACACATGTACTGTAGATCGAAACGTACGAGCCTACAAAAGGGAAAGTTGGTGCTGCTAGTCGCAGGTAGAGACACTGCTGATCTTGGCGGTGTTATCAGTCCAGGGCTGCAGGTTGTGCAGGGCGAACAGAGAGCTGTTGTGCAGGCAGATCGGGTCCGGGTTTACAGGCTGGTTCAGAGTCTTTTGAAAAGCTTCTTGTTGCAGCTGCAGTAATAAGCGGTTCGCCTGCTGCCTCTCGGCCTCCCTCTCCTCCGCCGTCTGTCTCCTGGTCACACAACAGATAATAATAATAATAATAATAATAATAATAATAATAATAATAATGTCAGGGGATGAGTTAATTCCAAACCCAATTTGGAAAGTTTTTGTAATAACCCTCACGCCATGTGTTCATGTACTGTTTAACTTTGTAAATATTTATTACTTTGTAATATTTATATATTTAACTTATTAACTTATTGTTAGAAGAAACTTTTATTGCATAAAAAAACTCAATTAAACAAACAGTCAAATGATGATAGATAGATAGATAGATAGATAGATAGATTAGTAAAACACTTAAACACAAACACATATTTAATTAAATAAATGAA
>JAOVVA010000041.1:17492784-17504525 GCA_028565275.1 Leiocassis micropogon | reverse complement strand
TAGCCTTTGGTCTTACGATAATTTGCCTTTGGAAAAAGAAAACAATTCTTGAATAATCACTTTTGCTGTGCAGTAACTACACTGTATTTTTGTTTTTTCTACACTGTAAATTGAAATTTCCAAAATCCTGATAAAGGAGACATAATCAACTGCTTTCTATCTATCATTTTTGTTTTTAAATGTTATGCTGTATATGTAGTTTTGTTAATAAATTCACAATATCTCTAGAACATGAAAAAAAGATATTGGTGCTTTTTTTCTGTAATTTACTTTAAAAATGTTTTCTGTTAGTTGAGGCAATACAGCTACACAGATTATTGTAACATAATGACTATAAATGTAATAAATATAATAAATATAAACATTAAACTTTTAATCAGCAAAGAGCCCTTCTAGGATAAGTAGCTCAAGTAGCTTTTGTATTTTTTAATGTTTAAATAATTGTTCCTTTAACTTAACACACACATATTGTGATATCTATACTGTATATATTTCTGTGTAAACATATATGGTAACTTCACTGACCTTGGTTTGCAACATAAAAATGACAACAATTAAAATTTTTAGAAAAAGGTCTAAAAGGTTGTAAAATTTTGGAGTGTCTGATTAAGGTAGATGTGGTCACACCTGTTTTTAATGTCTACTTTCTAGAACAATACTGATATTTAAAAACTATATGAAACAACGCATAGAATTATTTAATTAAGTAAAATTAACAACAACAACAACAACAAGAGTCAGTAGTTATTTTAAGACACAAAGGTCAGCTGTTCTGGAACAGTTCTGACAAGAACAGTATTGTCAAGTACATTTGCAAAACCCATCAAGTACAATGATGAAACTACCTCTCATGAAGACCATCGCAGGAAAACAATACCAAAGTTTACCTCTGCTCTTAGTAGAGAAGGAGAAGTTCATTTAGAGTTACCAGCCTCAGAAATGACCAGAATTAACAGCACCTCAGATTAGAGCCATTATGAAGGCTTTACAAAGCATAAATAGCAGACACGTCTCAATATCAACTGATCAAAGGAGATTATTGCATATTTTGGATACCTTCAGAATTGATAAAAAAATATTAATAAAAAGAATAAAAAAAAATAGAAATCTAAAAAAAACCATTGAATTAGAAGTTGTGTACTTTTGACTGGGACTCACATCAGGGTGATGATGCTGATACTCACATGTAAGCACCTTTCAAGTCATGTATGCTTGTTAAATTGACATGTTCACAACTGGTTCTGGTTCAATATTTTGACAAGAAAGGTGGCAGGAATGACAGATGTGGTAAGTAGAGTCACTTGATTACCACAGTATAATTAATTGGCAAGCTTTCATCTTAAATTTCTTTGTAGTGCTTTTTCCACATAGATTAAAGCATTAACTTCCTTTTCAGACCCTCTTTAAAGGATGTGAATTTCCAGAGGTTGTGTGTCATGTTTGTAGTGAATATGAGAGACAGATGACTTACTAGATGAATTAAAGAACAGATTTATTGCCTAAAGCGCAACTCCCATCTTGCACAAACACATGGGAAGTCTCATCTTTTCCTCCCAGCACCATGTGGACTTACTCTGGGCCTGATAGGGGACTTGACACCCATCACAGAGGAAGCTGGTCCTCCCCGCTGCTGATGGTGTGTGCATGCTCTCAAGTGCAGGCGCATCCTGTCGCCTGGTTTATTTGGGGGAGGCTTGATGGTCAGCCTCACTTCCCTTTCCCATCCTGAGCACAGTACCCCAGCTGGGACCTGTTTACTTCTTTAAGATAGATGAATTCAGGCTATTCATCCCACCAGCTACTGGTCATTACATGCAAGCACTCCTTCCATTCCCCTGTGTGTCATTGACTTAGAATGTCACTTTGCCTTCACTGTCACCGTGCATTGGCTTTCTCTTTGCAGCTGCCATGCCTGAATAAAAGGAAATACACATAATTTTCGATTGTCAAAAACTATAGTATCATGTGTTCTATTTAAACAGTTTAAGGTTTTTAAATATACAAAAAAAAGTTTAAATTATTTTGAAACTTTGAATTTAAATGTGGATGGGATAAAATAATTCTTTAATTTTAACTTTTTTAGGGAATGATAGTTTACATTTTTTGTCTTCTTCTTCAATGACTTTGATCAGCATCTATTTAATAAATGTTTGACATTTAAAGACACATTTAAAGAGACTTAAAGATAAAAAAAAAAATAAATAAAAAAAATATATATATATATATATATTTTTTTTTTTAAATGTGCGGCCTCTATAATTCTCTGTGTTAGCTTATAGATTATAAGAAGTATCTATAGAAATAGAGTATAATAAAGCTGTATGAACACTGATATTCATTAGAATGACACAACGCATTATACAACCTTATTTTTATTTTTAGAATTTACAACATTTAACACAATACCATAATTTCTAAATGTTTAAACAGTTTCTCATTAAAACTATATTTGTAACAGCATGGCTGTAAACAGAACTCATTAGACTTCTGACTATAAATCAGTTATTTAAAAGAGTAGAGCTGAATCAAATCATCACGTCCTGTTGGTCGGTCCTGACTGTGTGCTGAGCAAGAGGAGACACTACAATCTGTCATCACACGGTGCCTTCAACAGGTAGGAGGTTTTGAGTGTGTGTGTGTTTTTTCGTTTGGCCTTGTTCCCCCTGCCCTCATTCCAATTATGCAGTCTACGACACCATAACAAACAGATCCTCTAGCCCAAACGTACAACACAGAAACATCAGCACAGACTGCCTGGTGCCTGCACTGGCCTCAGGGGCCTCACCTCGCACTTAATGATCTGCTCTGATGGACAGAGGCTGTGGGCCAGGGCTTAGCGTCTACTCTGACAAGCCAGCTTCATACCAGGACCAAGGTACAACGTTTCAGCTCATACACTGTTCACCAGACTCAGGTTTTGAAATATGCACTCATTACTTTTTTTTGTGCTGCAACATTAATTATAATAAGTTCAACAAAGTAAGTATCAGATTGCATAACCAGACACTACTGCATTTTTGTGAATAAATGCATGTGATCTGCTTTGAAAACAGGACTGAAGTTTTAACACTTCAAGCATTATAGCATCGACAGAGTCTCCGAGGTCAAAGGCTATCTCAGATTGGATTAATGGTACAAGGAACAGAAAACACTCATTTTTGTGTGGTAGATCTGATAGCCTAGTACACAATGGATTAAACCTTTAACAAAGTCATGATCTTTCCTAACCCATCACAAATCCAACTATATATTTATTGAAGAAATCATAAAATGCTTTTTTTTGATTCAGGTTAGACTAAACTGGTTAAGTTCACCTTTTCAGAGAGAACTACAGAATTAGATTCCATGGAAATAAGGAAAAGGAAAGAGACAATCACCAATCAGAAACTGGCCAAACAGAAGCAAGGGCTTAACCCCACTGCACCATGGCCATAAATTTACATTAGGCAACCAGTGAGAGTCATACTGACAGCAAAAGGCAAAAGTTAAGCCAAGACAGGAAGCTGGAGTCATGAGCTGCCATGAGTCTCGTGGGATTTTGGAAAATCTTTTTTGTTCAGCAGAAAATCTGAGAAGCTGTCTCAAATGGAAGTGAACGGAACACCTAAAATAGAAAAATGATCTTTTTCTCCTAGCATACTTAATCCTTTCACATGACAAATATGTTGACATGGGTCGCTACGGCATATAAATATCTTTCTTTGAAGCATATACATTTGTCTTGTTCTTGTAGTTTTTTGGAACACTTATTTTGTCAGTGGAGGATTTTACAGTGGGCAAGATGGAGAGTTATGTTCTGTTTAGCTGGAGTCAGCACGGCATCACTCAGCCTAGTAAACAGTGTCACTTCCTAACACTGCGCAGACGACCCTCCACTTGCTTACAGGGGAAACACACTCAGCAGTCAAGTGTCAACACGGCCCACGATGGCACCGTAACAGCCAGCGATAAGCCTTCCCCCTATTGAGGACAGGGAGAGAGTCGGGGATGAGCGGGACATGCTGGCAGTCGACATCTTTTATTGGTTTTAATTTAGCAAACTTTAGTAAGACATTCAGAAAAACAATAAAGCAGTCAATTTGCTGGCAATTAAAATGGCCTCACGTTGGGAAGTCGTGCCTGCTTACGACAACTGCCTGTCCCTCTGACAGGCTGATGATTGATTACCCAACCCGGGTCGTCTTTATAATGCGATAAGCCAAATTAAACCCTTGACTGTGGGGGCCCATCTGAGGCCTGGCTGGGCAAATTAAATCTTCAGCACTGCTGTCGTCCTCTCTACTGTTCATTCTCCTCCACCTCTGTGCGCACGTCATACCAATAGATACTGTCTTTCTTGGAAAAAAAAGTCTGGGGGAAAAAGGCAATAAAACACGACATAAATGGCCTCAATCTCCCTGCTCGTTCTCTCGGGAGCAGCAAGCCAGGTGAGACAGCAGCAGCCACCGAGCTGAGGACATTAAGCCATATTAAACGTACTAAAGACTTAATGAAGTTCAGGCAAGCACTGGCACTGTTGACTTTATTAGTTTACACCAGATTAATGGGGATAATCATTTAAGTGATGGAGATGGATTACCCTCTCCAAGCTGGTCTGGATCTCTCAGACAGCATAACAGAGAGAGTGAGGGATCCGGTGCAACTCAGACCCAGAACAGGCACAGAACTGGAGCAAAAGTTAGCGCCCATGAAAAGTTTTTATTTATCTATTTACAGTATTTAGGTATTTATTTATTCTCCCCCTACAAAATGAAGAGTCAGAAAACAGTTATTTTGGATATAAAAATTATACAGTTTATCAATTTATCAAATCTAAAAAAAAAACAAATAAACTAGTAGATGATACTCTAATATATTTAAATATATAAATAAGAAAATTAAGTCAATGTTTGCAGTATGTTTTAGCTGAATAACTAGTAGAATGGCATTTTTACTCAAATGACATACATTAAGCACAACAAATTGTTTGGTAAAATATTACTCTTTCCACTATATAAATATAATTGCAGGAAAGTAATTTTGGCCATTTTCATATTTTTTTTTAATAAAATGTATTATACATTTGTAACAGCCAGGTTAAGTATTAAAAAT
The DNA here is from genome assembly GCA_028565275.1 of Leiocassis micropogon. Classification (NCBI taxonomy): domain Eukaryota; kingdom Metazoa; phylum Chordata; class Actinopteri; order Siluriformes; family Bagridae; genus Leiocassis; species Leiocassis micropogon. The sequence continues at coordinate 17,499,434 of JAOVVA010000041.1, read as the reverse complement.
AGTATTAATATTAAAATGTTTACCATGGTGGTTAAACATTTGGATTATATTTAAACTACTTCTTGAAATTTAGCAATAATTCTTGGCCAAATAACACAATAAACTTATTTATTGCATTAAAAATAAAATAGACTGTAAACAAAAAATAGATGCCATGACACTTACATGACGCATACAAAATATTGAAAATCAAGCAACAAATATAATAAAGTGCGTAAACAAATACTGCTACTACTAATAATAATACTGAAATTGGTAAAACGGTAAGCAAAGTCAAGTCAAAGTCTGTACAAGTAATTTAACCATAGTATAGCATCCAGATAGAATTCATTCACATGGCCAATATTACACAGACCATACCCTAATAAAAATCATGAACATGTGGCATAAAAACAAATCCTAGTAACTTATACACATAAATTATAAACATAAACACTTATGACACTTAAACACATAAAAAGTAAAAAAAATTGAGTTATTTCAAAATCATGGTTTTTATACTTTATGACTGAGATGATGATTACACAATCAACAAAATAAAAATGTATACACACAATTCAACATCATTCACAAGATGGCAGCAGGTAAATTATTACCATAGATAGACTGATATCTTTCAGACTCAGTTGGCAGAAATGACCCTGACTTCCTCTATTCCATTTATATATTTATAATATACAGTAAACATTTCATGTTGATTGCCAACAAACATAATAATTCCAATTTGTCATGGATTGTTTAATATAAGCAAACACAGTATAAACACTTATGATTCACTTCAAATCATTAAACCACTGTGCAGTTATAAATATTGGTGGGATGTTTACACATGAATACCTCTTGCTTCCAGATAAACTAGCACCCACCATCAAGAGACTCGAACAGGATATTGCATCTGTACTAACAATAAATGTGTCAGACTGCGCACACACACATACACACTTACTTTCTCTCTCACACACATGTACATGCAAAAACACGCCCACAGACAGACAGGCTTATGCAAAACTCCGTCCAAAAGAAGGTTTAATTATTGTCTGTTGTTGCCTGGCTCCCTTTAAGATAGAAAGATAGATTTCACTGTCAACATAGTTGACAAATGGGACAGAGTGCAGGTACTGGGACATACACTATTCACACCACACACACACACACACACACACACACACACACACAATAAAAACACTCCCCATCTAGTCCCAGGGGGTTTTGTAGAATTCAACTAGACGTAGACATGTTTTATTTATTATGAACAGGAAATAATCATATAACAAATGGAACTGAATAACTAAATACAACAGTATGGTATTCTGTACAAGCACCACTCGAAACTTAAAGCCATTATATATTGTTCTGAGAATAAAATCACTTCGCGGCTGCTCTTAATGTACTAGAACCTGCTCAAATCACTAGAATAGCACTAGGTTATAATCACCACATAAGGCATAATAATGCTTGTTACTATGCAACACTTTTTTGTTTTTAAGCATAATTAAACAAGAATTTAGACATTCACAATCAGTCAATATCAATAACTTAAGCATTACTACATTACCAATATTTTTTCCTGCTAATGCTATCACTACTGCACAACATAAAGCCTATATAAATATAAATAAAGGGTTCAGTATTCATAGCACACCTGCCACTATTCAGAAAACATTCATATGCTGCATAATGTTGTGTACTAAGGCACAAGTTCAGAATATTTATTAACAAACAATGCTTTGGTTTCATTATCTGATTCATTTGTTGGTTTGTTTTTGTGACAGGAGTCAAAGCTCAGAATCTCTGTCCTTATTACGTTAGCGAGAGTGATATTTTTATTCACATATCATCCTTTGACATTGGTGAGGCATGCTTGGGTTTTTAAAAATATTTTCCCATTAAAAGTATCCAATAATAATGCACCAGAGTTACTGCATATATTCATGGTTTATATTTGCCTACCTATTACATTGGAAAACTCAGAGAACTGTGCATGTAAATTATTGATAAGATGAATAAGAAAATGTATAAAGACTAATGAAGTCACAACAAAATGAAATGTATGGCATTGCAGAAAAAAACATTTGCATTTAAATAGGGATATGAATCAATAGCCTTATTCATTTCTGTTAGATATTATTATTAGTCTGGGTTTCTTTTCTTGAGTATGAGCTATTGCTCAATGCAAATCAGTTGGCTTAGTCAAGTCTCCATAATTCCAGGTCTCAGGTCTGCCCTCTAGTGGCAAACGTTCATCCTTCTGCAAGAGAACTGCAAACATCACACCACATTAAGAATAGGTCTGATTAGCAGGTGGAGTATAATGAATAATTTTCTAAACCAAACATCTGCAAGAACATCAAGACCACAACAATAGACACATAAATGCATACAAGTCAAATCAAGTTGGCTTTTATTGTAATTTCAACCATATACAGTTCAGTACACAGCGAAACGAAACAATGTTGCTCCTGGACCAAGGTGCTACATACAGTACATACAACATAAATTCACACCAAAAATTAACAAAACTAATTAGCTGGCTACCTGAGACAAAACAAATGAACACCATAAAACCATATACTATACTATACATAAAACTTACACATACAGACCAAAATCATGCTTTTGTTTATTCTTTTTCCGAATCCCTGAGCTGTTATGAGAGCGTGGTCAGCAACTGCAGTGCTGATCTGGTATGAGAAAGCAGGAGTGGAGCGAATAGGACAGGCCAACAGGCACGGTGTCTGACAGACCATTACTGCAGACAGGCACATAACTCACCCCGATAAGCGTTGCTGTTGACACAGCCTCAGTCAGGCCTTAGAGAAAGGAAGGCAAAGAGCAAGAAAGTGTGTGTACGCGTCAGCATAAAGCCATGCAGTTAGCACACAGCCATGCCACAGATCCTCAATGTTGACAACTTAAGTACTGGGCCTGTATGACTTTCTGCCCCTGCTCTCTGTTTCTCTCACTCTCAGTGCCTCAACTTCCTCCTTTCCATTTCCTGACAAAATGTGTACTTACTTATCCACGTTACTCATCTGTCCAAGGTTAATGGCAATCTTGGGCATCCTCCTCAATAATATTACATAAATTAGAAAAAGGTAATGCTACTAAAATAGTATAAAAAGGGATGAAATCCGATCTTTTAGATCTGATCTGTTTTTCAGAGAAAAATTAAAAGCATACTTTATGCTCCTAATTATTATGAGATTATTCTCTATTTATCTATCTACTGTATCTGAACCACTGATTTTTAGAGCTGCTGTTTTCTTGTTAGAGCTGCATGGTTTCGAATTCCCAGTCCTGAAAAAGACAAAAATTTTTGGCATTCATAATTCAGTTCGTTCATGAACATTGTGATGATTCGCTGATAAGTAATGCAGAGTGTGTAGAGTAAGTAAAACAGAGCATAATTGGAATAACTATATTGTATTCATCATAGTCTAAAGGTTCTCGCTCACTCTGTGTCTTTCAGTCTTAGCACCTGTAAGTGCTGCTCTGTTTGTGTGTGTGTATGTGGGGGGGGGGGGGGGGGGGGGGAGTTTTGCTCTCAGCAGGTTGAGACAGTGTGCAGGCCTGTCCCAGTGGGCTCTGAGCAGCACTTCCACACAGCCTGGGGTCAGTCAGCAGTGATAACACAGGGTCAGAGGTCACACACCATACGGGATCTCCTTACACTCAGTCAGCTGCCAGAGAGCAGTTCAGCCGTCTCCACTCTCACTGCTTATACACTCCTTAGTCAAAACTTGGCATGCATATTTTCACACACACACTGAGGATACAATTACAAAGAGTCCAATTTTAAATGATATGAATTGCACTTTTGTGCATTGGCATTTTTGTTTCTAATGGCATTTTTTATTCTAATGGAGGATATTATGGATAAAATCTTTTGTTTCACACAAATATTTAACATTTTAATTTTGAAGACCATTTAAATTCCAATTCAAGTATAGTATAACAGCTTGTTTTCTTAAAACCATTAACATTAAATCCACCTAGGTTTTATGTTCCCCTTGTTTTGCCGGGGCAGCGCTTGCCTTTTGGGCTATGACTCCACAAGACCACTGTGGTGTCTGGCACCGGGACATAGTGATTGATCCTCTGGGTGCCTTCCGCTGCAGGGCGGCGCATCCATGGATCGGACTTGCTTGCCTGGTGCATTTCATGAGTACTCGATTGGATTGGGATCTGGGGAATTTGGAGGCTTAGTCAACAACCTTGAACTCTTTGCTTGCTGGGCCCGGTGTGTGTCAGGCTGTGATGCACTAAGAGTTCTGGTGCCTTTCTATTGTGGCCAGCATTGACTTGGTTTGTCGCTTGGAATCGAAGGGCCCTGAACACAAAGTGGCTAGGCAGGTAGTGATGAAATTTATAGTTTTTCTAATAATCATTTTTCCCCCTCACTGAAGTGCATAATGGACTTAAAAGTGGCTGATGTTTAAATGTCATCTGTCAACATTTTTTTTTGTTATTGCACTTTCATTTGTAATAGTGCTCCTTTAATTAAAACTTAATTGCAATTTATATCCCCTTGTCTTTTTGTGCACTACACAGGAAAGACCCCATTTAATCTCTATTATAAAAGTAACTAAGCAACTTTGACTCTGAGTAAATTTTAAATGAGCTATTTTTGACTTTTAATTGGCAAGAAGGGATGTGATGCATGCATCATGCATAGTGGCCACTGTACAAACCTCTGGAGGCAGTTGTATGATCTGGATTTGCTCAAAAATGTTATGTGGCATTAAAAAGAAGTCAGCTGACTACATGAATGTACTGAATGACCAGGTTGTCTCATCAATAGATTTATTCCTTTATGGCACAGGCATATTCCAGGATGATAATGACAAAATTCATCAGACTCAGATTGTGAACGAGTTGTTCTGAGAACATAAGGAATCATTTTCACACATGACACATTTTCACACATTTCATCACATTGTCCTGACATTAACCCTGACCTGAAAGGCTTTGAATGTGCTGAAGAAAACTTTATAGAGGGTTCAACTTTCCAGCCATCAAGACAAGATGGACAAAATATAATGCACCCTCGATGAAAATAAATGTTGTGACATTGCATAAAGGTTGTCAAAAAACTGGCACAGCAAATACACACTGTGGTCAAAGCTAAAGGAGGTCCAGTGAAATATCAGTGTGCACAACTTTTTTTTGTCCAGTCTATGGATAATTCAAGGCTAGTCCCAATGTCTAAATATGCACCATAACATACTGTAGTAGGTAAAGAGCAAATAGGTCACAACAACAAAAACATACAATCTGAATTGAAACAAATTGTTTCTGTTGACAGTTAATGCAAATATAGTCTATATGTACATGAGCTTATTATATTAAGTTTACTATACTTCATTACAGTGATTTCTTTGTGAAACACTTATTTGGCTATAAGTAATAATTTAATACTCATTACCCACAAATGCATGGCAAAAAAACTTTTTTGCCATTTTATCAGTTAAAAATCAACATGGAATATGGGAAAGCATGTATTTAAGCATTTAAAAAAATGTTGTTAAGCAATCTCTTGTAATCAGATTTCCCCCCCCAAAAATATCTGCATTTTGCTCTTAATTGCATAACAGGGTTGAAAGGATTGCTTTTCCATAGACTACATATGAAGTACTTACAGTAAGTATTAAACTGGTTAACGGCATGAGGACAATATGAATTTATATGAATAAACAAAAGGTTTTGTCTGTAAACTGGTCAGAACTCTGTCATATCTGTCAATGATATCTTTAGGTTTCATATGGAGGACCCAAAATCAATCTCAGAAAATGTTCTGTCTGTATGTCTGTCCAGCCAGATTTTGTCACAGCATCATGCAAAACTGGCTGGACAGAATTTAATGAAACATTGGCAGTACTCATGTCACAGCATCTACAGCTTTTATTCTAATTTAGAGCTTTTGCTGTTGAGGTGGATATGGCTCACGAAATCAACGAAATAGTTTTTTGGTATACTTTTTCAGCATGGCTTACTCCAAAAATAGAAAAAGTAGATTATGAAAAATGAATCTTTAAAGATGAATGGACAGATCAATGTACATAGGTTAAAAAACAATTTTTCTCATAGGTTCCAAAACCATGGTACTAATTACAGTATAAGTAGCATTGTGAAGCACCACTATGAGATAAAACATGAGGTCATTAGAGCAATCATATCCGCAGCAGCCTGAGGCGAGGGTGTGTAAAATGCCCGAACTGAGAGCCCAGTGTTATGCGTCATAATGTCCCCTGGCACGGATTGCCCCCTTACTTTACATTAACATTTAAGCATTTGGTAGACACTCTTATCCAGAGCGACTTACAAAACTTACGTCATTGGAAAGATCCTTAGACTTGGGTTACTAGCTAACTAAGTACCATCAGTCAAACACTGTTGGGATGGGTGTTTTTTTTAATTTTTTTAATGGATTAACCCAAGTACTGAAGAAACGGATATGTCTTAAGTCATCATTTAAAGTCGTCGATTATATATTGTGTGCTGAGTAAAAAAAAGTACCTACAGTATTAATTAATAAATGGCTGTCCTGAGTTTCAGACATTTTTAAATAATACCGTGCATCCGGAAAGTATTCACAGCGCATCACTTTTTCCACATTTTGTATGTCACAGCCTTATTCTAAAATGGATTAA
>JAOVVA010000041.1:17469774-17482752 GCA_028565275.1 Leiocassis micropogon | reverse complement strand
TATATAAATCCTTGTAATATACTCATAAATATCTTTTTTTTCTCTGTCTTTTTTGTTAGCTTTTAATACTGTAAGTACAGTGGGAAGAAATTACAAAGTAGACAGCACACTAGAGTCAGGGTCTCAGGAGAATAAGTTGTAATTTACTGGAAAAAAATATTCCTAGGAAAAAATATTTCTACCACTAATAAAACTACTACTTTTACTAACACAACTAAAAACATTGTCTTACTATCCTTGTTATGGTCTTCATTTGGCATAGTTATTGAAGCAGCTGATTAAAGCTATTACACCGGAATCTGATCTTGACCTCAGGTATTATTTTTTCATTTAAAAACTTCAAATTGACCCACAAGTTCGGAAATATCAGATATTCCTATAATTTTTATAATATTTGATAAGATATTTGGTCTACACCAGGATATAAAAACGTATTCACACACACCCACCCACCCACACACACACGCACACACACACACACACCTTGTGTTGAATAAGCCTCTTTCTCCTTTAAATCTTGGACATTTTGACAGGTCGCATTAAGATCTGCCTGCTCAGCATGAACACATCATAAAACTGGACAGGCAATTTCTGTTTTCACCAAATAGCCAGGCTAACTCGTTCTGCATCTTTGATTTTAATACACTAGACAAGCAGCTTAGCAGCAAGGGAGGGAAAAATATCTGGCTTAGGTATATTTTTCGAGTTATGCTTCTCAATTCCCCCAGATCCATTTTTTTTCCGTTTGAATTATCAACTAGAATTTGATTAATATGCAAATCCGAGGTGAGAAGCCTCGTATAATTCTTCCAGTGAAGAGTAATTAATCAACAGTTAAAGAAAATTAATACATATATCAATTTTGTCAGGGACACGCTTAGTTCAATCGTCCGTAAAATTGAAGTTTGAAGTATTAAGGGGTTCTACAGGAGCGCTATAACTAAAACTTTCAAATGCGACCTATTTAGTGATCAATCAAGCTTTCCCCTTAGGTTAATCTAGTTAATATTTCATCTCAAATCATACACTACTATGACATGAAGTCTCGGATGGAGTCCATGAAAAGTTTTTTAAACCGTTAACGACTTAAAATCTTCAGTTGCACGCGCTGTCACCATGTGTTCAAACAAAATAGAAATGTTTGGTGTGTATTTGTTTTTTGGGGTTTTTTTTTTTGCAGCGTGACATGCACGACGAAATATTTATCCTTTTATGTATTTACATATCTATCTATCTATCTATCTATCTATCTATCTATCTATCTATCTATCTATCTATCTATCTATCTATCTATCTATCTCACGTTTACCTATTTAGTGTCATTTTAAATAACATGCTAATATTAAGGAATATTATTAGTAATAGTAAAGAATATTAGTAAGAATAACCCATCTTCTACTCTGTACAATTAGGCAGCCATGGAGAGAGAAGCTGTGTGTGCAAACCCCATTGTTTCAGCAGAGACTCATGCATCAAACTTCAATTTTCCGGACGATTGAATTAGTGATTTTTTTCTCTCTTTCTTGAGTTGAAATACACTTAAGACTTGGGGATTAATTACCACGTTCTGCTCTTTCGGATTGTAGTATTACTTATCTTTGCCACGTTTAACAGCACCTCATAAAATAGAGAACTGTGCTCCAGTAACTCGCCTGGCCCGACCATATCAGCAAACTTTGTATAGGCTATTCTCTAGTATTACTCTGTAGGTAAGGTTATAAAAATCTTGTAGTGTAAGAAGTTTAGCGAGGTATCAAGGGAGACGAGCTAAACTTAAATTCAGGAAAAGCATTACACATTATTAACATTCGACATCTTGCTCTACTGATAAGTTAGTAACAAGTACATTTTTGATTTGCACTGGCAATGCGATCATCAATCATGCGCAATACAAATGTGCAAAAAAAAAAGTCCAAATATATCAGTTATTCAATACGATATAATCTCTTATTGTGTACGAATAAAGTCACAGATTCCACATTTAAGTACCCTACTGACAGTGACGTTGGGAATACACAGGAAGTGACGTTGGTATCTGCCTTGTCTTTTCTGTGCCCACACTGATCTTTAAAATCGAATCATTACACCGTTTTTATCCTCTAAATGTATAATTTCAATAGTATGCGATGTAACAAATGAATATGAATGAAGTTTTCTCTGTGATCTTAATCAGGTGCCTTCTGCAAAATGCTGCTGCTCACCCTCGCTGCAGCTTAATCACAGCCAAAATAACTACTAGCAATAAACTGAAAATAGAAGCATTTTACTTAGTCTTATTAAATATAAAAATATTCATGATGAGAACAAAAAGCATAAAAAAGCATGTATGTATAGAAAGGTAAATGTTGAATGATCATTAATATACAAACTCAAAACAAAATATGTACATTTTCTTAGGAAGCACAACATTAAGTAATGCATAAATAATAATAATAATAATAATAATAATAATAATAATAATAATTATTATTATTATAAATATTATTATTATTATTATTATTATTATTATTATTACTACTACTCCTATTATTATTGTTATTATTATTAATGTTGTTGTGGTGGGTTGTTAGTGGTGGTTGCAGCTTAATATAATATTTTTATGCCTATATTTAATATTGAATTAAATATCGTTAATCATATTTACTATTATAACAAGGGACCACAAAAAAAATGCGTTAATAACTATTTTAGGGTATGGATAACGTCAAATATTTGACCTGTTTCCCCTGCCTAGTATTAAATATAGGCCAATCTATGCACAATATAAACCGTTTAAAACTGTTTCCCCAAAAGCCCCTCATACAAACACATAAAAGCAGAAGGCCATCTCTTAACAATCCAAGTCCTTTTCATTGTGATTCATAGACTGGTTTAAAACAGTCGACTAAGAAAGGAAAAAAGAAATGGGGGCACATTAATGGGCCCAGATGCCCTCGCACAAGAGTATGTATGCATTAATGCCTTTGTGAAAATTGAGCGAAACACTTTGAAGGGAGGGCTAACTCAATCCATCAAACTGTCTGAATTTGTGAAGAAAATTCAAAAACCATATGGCCTCCAAACGCTTGTGTCCTTTTCTGGGCGACGGGACACGCTTGTCTCGGCATTGAGAGCCGCGGGAGGCTGGAGATGCTCCATTGTAGGCTGTCAGATGAGGGAAGGCTGCTCATTTGTCCCCGAGTTTCACGCTCCGCACTAAAAATGACAGCGCCGTCGCTTTTCCGCAAACCCTGCATCCCAACCGCCGAGAAACTGGCCCAAAACCCGGCATTTTCAGGCGCCATTTATGCACACATTCACCCTTCCAGATTTCTGTTTCTCACATAAATCTATTGAAGATAGCTCATTGAAAACAGGAGTCGAATGGGCAAAGGTTACGCCTGTTTGAAAATGAAAAGAGGAAAAAAGGCGAGACAGAAAGGGTAGAGGTTAGTTCATGTTTGTAAAAATCCACTTTTGTTTGAAAAAACGAGACGTCTGCTTTTGCAGCACGCGCAGCTGATGTTAATAAAATAAAGCCTATTCATTAGCTCAGTGTTTAATTAAATATCTCTAAATCGTGTGATCATTTATTTCGAAAACGACTAGCCTATTCAAAAATAGCTAAATGAAACTAATCACTAATATGAAAATTTTTGAGAAAAAAGCATTTATTTTCTTTAAATACATTACACTTTTTACACTGGGTTTAAATGGTGTCTTGGTTTAAAAGGCACTTACAGGCATACAAACCATAAGAAATATATTCAAAATGTCACCGTCTAAATTGAAGCAGAATTATCCTTTTCCCCCCACACGCAGTAACGTTAGTATGAAATGTTTTGTAACAAAATTTGATATATCAAACGTTGAAGACGTTGCAGTCCTATATACGCATTACATGGGCACACGCTCTACACGTGTGAATATTGTAGCCTTTGAACGTTTCGGAGCTATTCATAACAGATCTGCAGTCATTTTTTTAACAAAAATAAAATTGTAACATAAAATATAACATGCATTATACATTTCCTCAAAACACGGTAAGTTCTCTATATGGCCTAAACGGGCATTTATATTTTGTGTGTGTGTGTGCGTGTGTGTGTGTGGATGTGTGTGTATGTGTGTGTGTGTGTCAGAGAGAGAGAGAGAGAGAGAGAGAGAGAGAGAGAGATTATGTCAGGGTACTTATTGCTTTCCTTCAACTAACAGTTTGTTTGAAATAAATAAGCTACATGATTGCGATGTTTAGATAACTGTCATTGCATAAATAAATCTGAGAAAACTGTCCATGCTTTTGTGTTTTCAATTGTCATGAGTCTCTTAAATACATTTGGTGCATTAATGGCACTTTAAACTCTATTGTTTTAAGGAAAAGAGGTTCGTAAACGCTGGATGCTGAGCATCAGTCATCAACGTCGATTTCCTCCTCTTCGTCCTCGGAGCTGTCTTTGCTAGTCGTGTGGTCTGTGAGCGGTGATGTCGGAGACGCAGGCCGCTGGCTCGTGCTGTCCCGCTCTCTCCCGCACAGTCCCGCAGATTCGTTTACCGGAGGCGCAGCCGTGCCGTTTGCGCACTTTTCCAGGTCCGCTAATTTGGCCATCTTCTCGAAGGGCACCGAGCCTATGGCTTTGGCCGACTCTACGTCCGCTTTCATCTCCTCCAGGTCGCGCTTAAGCTTGGCTCGTCGGTTCTGGAACCAGGTGATGACCTGCGCGTTGGTTAAACCTAGCTGCTGCGCGATCTGATCCCGGTCCGCCGGAGATAAATATTTCTGGTAGAGAAACCGCTTCTCCAACTCGTATATCTGATGATTGGTGAAGGCCGTCCTCGACTTTCTCCGCTTTTTGGGAGTATTCCTCTGGCCAAACAATGTCATGCCGTCTCTTCCTAAAAAAAAAATCGAACATTAACATTTTAAACCCAGCATTTGTTACATTAATGTAAAAATGGGGACACAATCACCAAAAATAGCATCAGTAACAACAATAACCTTAACAACAATAACGATTAACAACAAAAACAAAAGAACATAAAAAATAACATAATAATAATAATAATAATAATAATAATAATAATAATTACTTTTATTATTATCAGTATTATTATTCCTTATGAAATATAATAATAATAATAATAATAATAAATAAAATAAATAATAATAATAATAATAATAATAATAAATAAAAAATAATAAATAATACTACTACTACTACTAATAATAATAATAAATAAATAAATAATAATAATTAAACGGGTACCTAGATATACGTCTCCTAGCTTTTAAGCAGCTCTAATATACCATTATATGCACATTTTAATTACATGCTTTTGGTAGCTATTAATATCATCACAAAATGTCTAGGAATAATTTGTTAAAAATTTGAAAATAGACGTTTAATAATTGCAGGCGATTCAATTTTATTTTATATTATTTTTATGATAAACGGTATATTGTATAACCCATTGTATTTTATAACCCATATACCACATTTTTAATGTTCTGAAGAACGAAATAAAAACACTATTAATATAAAATTTCAAACGTACAGTAATCCAATATTTGAAGCCAAGTTATTTTTCCTTCCAAAAATGCAAATTAAGCGTACACAACAATTTCAGAATTTCTATTCACAATAAACAGATTTATGTATTTACCTTCAGCAGCCTGAAGAACACTGACTTCGAGTCCTTTGAAGGTTTTGCTGGCCAGCTCCTCCAGCGCGCACAGAGGAGAGGTGTGAGTGAGCAGAGCCCGGCTTCCTAACGGATGAGCCGCCGATGGGAGCTTCTCACCGGCCGATAGAAGATGCGCCGTGCCGCAAAGCGCGTAACTTCGTTTAACCGAAGGTTTGTTTAGTATGTCCTCAATGCTGAAGGGCGTGAGAGGCTTGTTGGAGTTTGCAGGAGGAGGCAGATGGTCCAGCGGACTGCGCCTTCTCTCCTCGACCGAGGCGCCTTTTGCGTCTTCTTTGGAGGTCATTATTTTTTTCCTGTTTTCTGCTTGTGCCGCAAATATTTCAGGGATTAAAATGAAAGGTAATTTTACAGTCTTATTTACGGCAGTTATAGTCGTATTATTTTGCTGGACTGTGAAAAAAAAAAACGAATATGTAGACACAGTCCAAAAATGTGTGCAATTACATGCCCGCCAACATGGTGAGGTTGGTTTTGCCGCAGGGTTGGAGAACTTCGAGTCCTTTTAAAGTGGCAGTTCTTCTGACCACAGCTCCTATGGAATGGGATCAAGCTCGGCGAGCTCGACAATCCGAGAGCCTCTGAAGCCTCAGCACAAACAGCCAGCCTCAAAAGCAGCCGGAATTGACTATACTAACAAGTTATTGTTGATAGCGAGACAATCAATTATATCCAGTGGCACTTTCTCTCTCTCTCTCTCCCTCTCTCCCTCTCCCTCCCTGTCTCATGCTCTTTGACTATGTTGCAGTCCAGTGCGAGCTTTAGTGAAGAAGGAGCCCCGTTAATTAGAGGGCATGGCCGGGAGGAGGAGCTCAAACCCGATTAGAATACTTAATACTCCCACTATTTCTTCCATATTAATGATTTGTCGATAGGAATTTTGGTTTAGCCTACTTAACAATCGATGACTCAAAAGTTCGTTGCGGCCCATGAGTAAAAAAAAGTAAATAAAAATCAGTTAAACATTAAATTCGACAAAATGTTTTTACTTCAAATAAGTGCGTATTATTCTTATCCTTATATACATTATGCTATTAAATATATCAGTTCCGTTAACAATTTGCGACCATTATTATTATTATTATTATTATTATTATCTGAAATAAGTAGATGTGAAGCAAGGCAGTATATAATAGTTGATGAGAGAGATGGAGAAAGAGAGAGAGAGAAAGAGAGAGAGAGAGAGAGAGAGATCGTCCCTCTCAGCTGCTCCAAATCTTTGGTGCCATAACTCAAGCGCAAAGGGCCAGCACACATCAGCAGTAAGATATTTCATCTCTAAAAATCACCCGCTGCTCTTGCTCCCATATTTTTCGCGTCGGGGGATTAAAATTTTTTTTTTTTTTACCTTTTTTTGCAGGGGATTTGCGCAGCATGTAGAAAGGATGACGCTACTTCTTTATATGCGTGGAAATTACAAATCAGCTCTTTCCTGTCTGCCATTTATTCGGGTCCAGTCGGGTGGCTTTTTGGATAACACGGTATCGGGCACAGACAGTTGAGCCTAATAGTTTGGTTGCTGATCAGTTTGTTTGCAGTTATACTTTATGAAGAGATTTAGGTCGATATATGTTTTTGACTCACTCTGAACACTGGCTTTTGCCATTGGAGAGAGTCTTAGGCCAGAGAGTCGTAGAGGAAGAACGGCAGCTTTGCAGTGATAGATGATCTGTAAGTAGCTGTAGTATTATGGGATTGTCGCTTATGTCGGCGATATAATTCCATGAAAAATACTCTTTCATTTTTTGTTCTTTTCAAAATCGCATAAAAAAATAGTTTGCTCAAATGCATTATTATTGCAGATTATTACTTTCTTTTTTTTATTTCAATTAACACTTAATCATAATAACCAATCAAAATCAATCAAACGAAAATAAATTAATCGAACGACAAAAACTAAGAATGAGCTGAAGCTGCAGATGTAGAAATGCACTATGACTACTCCGAGTGAAATGATTGCGCGTGCTGGCGTTGCCAAGGATACACAGGACGTAATGTGCGTAACGTATGACGCAGTTAAATTTTACGTGAAGAGAAACCGGAAGACAATTTTGAAATAGCTCTGTGGAGAAGAAGCCTGCAATTTCAGATCCTGCCGCTGACTCGGTGTGTTTAATCTAGACTACAGGACAGGCTGCACAGTCCATTTCAAATACGATTTATTCGATAAGAAATATAAACGAGTGCACAGAGTAACAACTTCGTGTGGAGACTATAGATACAAGCTCAATATTTTTTCGTTTTAAATATTGATTAGAGAAGAAAGACTTTTAGTGTAATATTAATTATAAAATTCACTAATTGTACATTTCTGATTGACTATCCGCTTTTGGAGGTAGATGGAAATCTTCACAGCATATGATTCAGGGAAATTAGTCATTTTATTATAGCCTTGTGGAAGGCTCTCTGGACAGGTTTATTATTTTATTTATTCATTGCTTCCGAGCATGAGCGATCCGATTACACAGGCGATGTCGGATTTGTTCACCAAGTTTGGCTTTTGTTTTTTTTTCTTTCCAGGGAAAGTAAATCATCTATCCACACATCTGCTGTGATGGAGGTCGCCATCGGATACTCTGAATCGAGAATCACCACGATTTTCACGTTCACCCTCATTTAACCTTTAGTCAGCATTGAGCATGATCGAACCAAGAAAAGTTTAAATAATAATTATAGATTAAATAAATAAATAAATAAATAAATAATAATAATAATAATAATAATAATAATAATAATAATAATAATTCTCCAGGATCAAGACTAAAGTCATGCATTAAATGGAAAAGCTTATTCGGTAATTGCTGTTCCTGTTGACTTAGTCGCGTACATAAGGGAAATT
Organism: Leiocassis micropogon; assembly: GCA_028565275.1. Classification (NCBI taxonomy): domain Eukaryota; kingdom Metazoa; phylum Chordata; class Actinopteri; order Siluriformes; family Bagridae; genus Leiocassis; species Leiocassis micropogon. The sequence goes on along the minus strand of JAOVVA010000041.1, from coordinate 17,474,237 downwards.
AAAAAAGTTTCCCAAGTCAAATTTAGCCATTGATTTTATATTTAGCTATCAAAATAAACATAAGCCCTTTATACACAGATGGATTTACATTATGAATGGAGTTTTATAAGGCGGTTCTTGACTTAAGTAAATGAACTTAATTCCACCATCCCATAACTTTTTTTTATCAGTTTATCACATTAACACATCCTATTGCCAAATTTTATTTTTGAATACAGTCTAAATTAATTTTGTTATACACTTTCGTGTGCAGTGCCTACATTAAATTCATACTCTCTAACTATGTCTTATATAAATCTAAGTTAAGTCCAAACAGAACCATGAGCTGTTCTATCTGTGAGGCTGGATGTTGACTAAGCATGCTATTGACTTTATACTCCCCTTGTTAATAAAAAATAATACGTAACTGAGCTGTTTTTATTTATGCTAACCAATAATTCAAGTTTATTTAAAAGAAAAAATCATGAGGTAATTTTAGCTATAGACTAAAGTAAGGTGAAGTAGTTTTTTTTGTTCGATGAATTATGTAATGAATGAACTAATCTTTAAAATATTCTTACAAAAATGCCAATTTATCTTGTTTATTACAAGACACAACTGTTTCTCCTCAAATACCTCTAGCAAACACACATGTAGAAGACAAAAAAAAACCTACCTAACACTGGATCCAAAAAAGTCAGAAATAACATGTTGAAAGCTTCACATAAATGATAGAGTTTGTTATACATAAAAATTGCTTCCTTACAGTTTTAGCTGATTTCTTTTATATTAGTTTTTATGATTTCCTCTCAGTCAAAAATTCCAGAAAATGAATCTTGACCCATTGATCTGTTCCTGCTTAGGTCCCAAACCCTGTGTGTCTGTCTGTCTGTCTGTCTGTCTGTCTGTCTGTCTGTCTCTCTATCTATCTATCTATCTATCTATCTATCTATCTATACCCTAGCACTATTTATATTGCATAATATTGCTCATGCAATGCCATTTCTGACATTTGGATCATGGCCTGAAACTAAATTAGTGCTTGTACTGACTAGTTGCCTGATGCTGATGCCCTAATCCCACAACCAGATGTTTGTAATTAGGGACCAGATAGTATCCACATGACCTGAGCATGAGAGGACAGAAAATAGACAATGGAGTGAATAATCAAAGATATGTTACATATTATGCATTATTTACTGGCAGACTACACTCACAACCCTTCTTGACACAATATCATTATGTCATTATATCATCACGTTTATTGTAATTTTTTTTGGAGGATCCAATGGCTATTTTAAATTATGCTTTTTCCAACTAGGGCTATTTTTCGAGCAAGTGATTTTTCTACAACCAAGCATACTGAGAAACAAAAGCATCACTATATAACACATTGCTTGCATTGTTGTATTGCCCTACGTTTATGTTACTTCTGTTATAAAACTCATAATATAGCTCTAACTATGATACATAGGTAAATTAATTAAGGTGTATTACGAGGTACACAGATATAAAACAGTTCATAGACACAAGCAAACAACATGCATTTTTTAGTGAAGTATTTTATACTAAGACACAATAAACTATAAATAGATAACTTCTTCAAACCAGGCCCTACATTTATTATTAACAACAGTAGCTTGGATACCAGCCCACTGGAGGTGGATTAACATTTGGCAAGCACAGCACTGGCACCAACTGTTCTGTCATCCCAATGTAAATTACCTTCCACAAAAAAAGAAATACAAGGTCAATCTGATGTGATTAGAGCTTTTCTCTTAAGAGACAAATGCTTTTATAATTGTCTGCAGCAGGCATGCTGCACCATTATTCTGATATACAAATCTGCACTATATAGATTTGTTTTATAGAATACTAATAAAATAATAACGCCAGGAATCACAACATGACACAAGTATTATTTCAGCGTCTCTTATGGTACAAATAATTGTATTAAGCTTGATTATTAATTACAACAACCCTAACCCTTTGTGCATTTTTACAATATGTTGAGGTTGGTCATAATTTTACTCTTATTTAATATAAGTATTACTAAATACCTAGTTCAAATTCTAATATACATATAACAGGATTAAGGTATAATATTATGTGACAATGGAGTATTCCTGCTATTATGTGACAATTCCACTGCATCCAAGGATTTATAATTCAAATCATCTCCAAATTTCTCTGCTCATAGTATTGCTAAGATTGTCTTAAGAACCATTCTACAATACTTGGGCTGATTTTGAAAACCCAGGACTAGCAACACTCAAGCACGTTTATCGCTGCCTCTTCAAGGTGCTGTATGCAGTGCCCTGATTTTATAGCCTGATGCAGAACCTATGTTCTGCTCCATCCACCATATACACACACAAGGTTTTTCCCATGGCCTCCGGGACAACACCATCTAATGTAACGCCAGATGAAACTCCAAATTGAGCGACTTTGGGGCCACAGTGGTTGCAGTGGAAAAGGCTCTGGGTGGTTAATCTGTAGGGCGAGCACTCAGCACACAAGCCTGAACATCAATTAGGTGAGTAATGGATGTGGAGCTGGCACAGGACCCGGGTGAAACCAAAGCTGACAACTAGCTGAAATCAGATCATGAAACTGAGGTCTGTGCGAACTGAGTTTGGCTGAGAGGGGGCAGATGAGGCAGAATGCTTCCATGCTCCCATTACAAAAAGTGTTTTGGGTGGAGAGGAGCTTGAGTGAGATGTGGGCCACACTGGACCCAATGACATTTCACTCTAATTGCAGTCTGGCTTCGATGGTGGTTAAAAGATGACTAGAAAAACCTAAACTGAGTTTGAGAACGTCACAGTAAAAGTGGTCACCCTGATTTATCTCAATAATATATCCAGAAGCATTGTAAGATCCATTTCTTTACACACACATTTTTTTAAATTTTTGTTTTAGCATTTTATTGTACATGTCCAATTATGACCTATTGTAATTCCCCAAAAATACTGATGTCACTATGGATTGGGTGCCGTATCAGAATACACTGATTACGTAAATAATAAAATATATATTTTTACACTTAAAATAAACATCTGTCAGCCCAGTTATGCTCAATAACCAGAAGCAGTACAGAAAATCAACACAATGAGAGGATTTCAGACCTGGAAGAAAGCAGGTACTGAGATAACAAGTAGCTCATAGTCAGACACAGCTCTTTATTGCCTCTCATTCTCTGACAGCACGTTTTCGACTGTCACAGTGTGGAGAAGTCCTGAGGCAGAGGTGAGAAATAGACCCATGTCAGAGGAAAGATATTGAGAGAACAAAGTGTGTCAGATATGCACCTGAGGTTAGCTGCCATGGCCCAAGTCCAGTCTCTGCAGCTGAACAGCATAGAGAGCCCCCATCACCTGAGGCAGACAGAAAAGAACAACGACCCATCTCTCTGTCCTGTTTGCCTTATTAAAGATATCTATAGTTGCAGATGACATAAGCTGTCAATGATTCTATTACAAAACCTATTCATGTACAGTACCGAATTTATAATATCAGCATTAATTGTCTAACTTTCTCTTGCTCCGTAGTTACCACTAAAAGTTTGTATTAGGGAGATTTTTGTGTACATACTCCAAAATTACAGCATTATAGGCTGAATCTTATTTACAAATTATTACTGCATAGTAAATTACTGTTAAAGACTTTCATAATGCAGTCCAGCAACATTGCTATCACTCTCTGTGCCTGATTTGTGTAACAGAGCGACTGTGTTTGTCAGAAAAATAAAAATGTGGCAGACAAATATATAATTGTCTCCAGTGCATTGCCTTTCAATTAATATTTAGCAATTTATATTAAATTATATACTTAATAGTTAGTCAGAAAAGACTGTTGTCATGAAAAAATCTAAGTTATTTAGTTAGCTAAATGTTTCTACCATTACTTTGTAATCTATATTCCTAACTTTCTACTTACTTATTGTTGTAATAGTTAGGTAGCTACTGGATCATATTGATCCAATGCTAGTTTTTATCTCTTTAGTGATACTACTTGATTTGGTGGAACTTTCACATTTGTACGCCATTTTTTAAACTGTTAATGATATAGCTAGATAATTTTGATGTTTAAAATGGTAGCTAGGAACCATATTTATAAACACTAACTAGTTAATGGAGTTTGTTAATGGAGCTCTTGTGTAGACTAATTTCAGTTACTAGTAGTAATGGTTTAATCAAAAATAAACATCTGCAAATAAAATACAAATTTACTTTACAATAAAAAATGAAACCTACCCAGCAAAATAAGGGATAAGTGTATTACAGTATAAACTTCTGTATATTATTTAAAAAATATAATATAATAATATAAAAAAATATAATTACAGCTAAAATACTATATAATATAATATAAATATTTGTTGTATTTATTGTAAATACAACAAGCCTGCAGTAGTTACAGTACAGTATATAACTTATAATATATATATATACACAAAGTACATAAAGTGATGCTAGCTATAT
>JAOVVA010000041.1:17418256-17469055 GCA_028565275.1 Leiocassis micropogon | reverse complement strand
ATACAGTGTCTGTAATATCAGATGATAAAACCATAAAGTGCTGAAAATATTTGGGCATGTTGACACTAATTAAAGCACAGTCAATATATTGCTTCTTAATCATACTGGAAAACACTGTGCTCCTTGTTACAAAATGAAATCTGAAAGATGATGGCGGTAGCAGTCACATTTGGCTGCATCTGGCTATCAGAGCTAATTTGGGTGTACAGATAACACTCCTACAAGCAAATCCAGTGAGTGTGACTGCTGCTGTGTTAACGAATGCCTGCTGACAATAGGACAGAAATATTCCTCCCCGACTGTGAATCCTTTCTTACCAAATGAACATGTCATGCTTCACCTGCTTTACCGAGAGCATTCCCAAAAGTAAACTAACACATAAATAACAAAACACTGAAAGTTTTACAAAACGACACTCGCAGAGCCCTCAGTTCTCATTATAACTTAGTCTGTGGCACCCAGCTGTCAACCCTGTAGTTTTTATTCAACACTATATTTCACTTACATAAAATGTATTGTGGCTTATCTGCAGCTTTAGAGCAGCAACAAAAACAGAGTGTGAAAACAACAGCACACACACTACACACTCCACAGCAGAGGAGATTTGCAGGCGCTTGAACATACTCCACTATCAATCATGAATGAGGAGGTGAGTGTAAAAAGATCGATGTGCAGCAAGGAGAGAGAGGGAAAGCGAGAAAGAGAATGCGAGCAAGAGAATCATCGCTCACCTGTTATAATTAGCCCTGGCCCTTTCACAGGATTAATTACAGCAAGATTTTTCACTTTCCTGATTAGACCGCATGGGATAGCTAGAAGCAGTGAAATAACTACGGCTGAAAAAAGAGGAAAGAACAAAAAAAAAGAGAGAGAGAAAAAAAACATCTCTCTCTCTCTCATGGATAACATCTCACTTTGCTTTTCCTTTCTCTTCCACGTTCTCTCTTGACCCTGGTGACTTCTGTTTCAGGCCTTACCCACAACTGGCTCAGATGGGATTGCTCTATCTACCTAAGATTTATGGAGTGACCTCTTTGTGTCAAAAACTGTTCACTCATCTCTCTTCCCCTCTCTCTCTCACTCTCTCTCTCGCTTCCTCTCTCAGAGGTGTGATTCGCTCTGTCTGCTAGCTGTTTCTCAGTATGAAACACAAACAGACACTATAGAGTACCTAAGCAATAAAGGAAGGAGACTAGAGAGCAGCAGAGAGCAAGAAAAAAGGAGATAGTGTTAAAATGGCTGATGAATGTCTTTACCTGGGTGGCTAAAATAGGAAAGGAGGACGGGTGGACCTTGTGCAGCACGAGGGGAGAGCTGGTGTTATGATTGATGGTGAGGAGTCGGGTGTGTCTGGATCAATGCTGAGAGCTCTGTAGTGTGGAACAGGTGAGAGGAGGATGAGAAATGGGGGTTGGCAGTCTGGCCTTGCACTTGGATTTGCCATTTTAAAGCACATTGATGAGAATTCCTCACAAACATTCCAGAAAGAAAAAAAAACCAGAGCTGAATCAGCCGTGAGATTTTCTGGCCAATCATAGCCACTTGAGCATGGCTAATTCTCTTGCCCTCTCCTCACCCTTTCTCTCATAGCCACACTAGGGATAACTCCCAAAGCTCAAGTGCTGGAGTTAACTTGATATATTCATTAGCTGTGAGCGATGCCCCTGGATGGCTCTAGCAGCTGCGTGTCTCTTTGTGCGAGCTGAGCGGAGTGAGAGGAATCTGATTGAGCAGCAGCAGTAATCTCTTACTGACAGACAGGCAACCAGCCACTCACTCATTCTCATCTGCTTTGAGACGTCAGACAGGGAGAAGTGCTTAATAATGCGGCTATCCATGGTCCAGTCCGACATTGCTGTCACCACACAAACACACACACACACACACACACACACACACACACACACACATACACACGCATTCAACTTTCAATTAACTAGCCAAGCCGGGAGGGGAGAAAAACACAGCTGAAGGTTGTAAAAAAGTGTGAAATGGAGTAATGTAGACAGAAAGCTGGAATGAAGTTGTGCATAGAGAATGCTGGAGAGAAAGATAATGGAGTGAAAGAGATTAAAAAAAGGGAAGCGAAATGAGTGGGAGAAGAAAAGAGAGAGAGAGAGAGAGAGGACTAGGAAGATGTACGCCTCAGTGGCCTGTCACATACAGCAGATGTTGCTGCCTATTGAGCTGTTAATTTAACGGAAGTTTATTGAATAGTAATTAGGTGGAGCTCGCTTACCATCATAGAGAGAGGCCCTGACTGCTAGCAAAACTCTGCTGTCCTCTTTTACACACTCTGCCTCACTCTTTTGACCTCCTGCCCTCTTTCTGCCCATTCCTTCACCATCCAAGCAACATCTGTACCACACAAAACGAAAACGACATATCTATCTCTGAAACACCACCGTGCAATTGTGTACACCTCTTAGAATGCATTCATAAGACTGTTTCTGTAGATCGTCTCCACATAAAAACGGTAAAATATTCAATTCAAAGTGTGGCTCAAAATGATTTGCTTGCTCTGTAACAACAAATGTTATTATTTTTTCATGTTGTGAAGTTTTTTAGTTTTTTAGTTTTCTTTAATGTACATGTTGTCCGGGTGTGGGGGGGGGGGGTGTTTGAGGAAAATCAATGTTTAATCAGCAGCGAGCTGTTTGCCTGTGCAGCACGGGGTGCAGAAAATAAAAAAGATCTCGAATGAAGGTGGATTTAGTGCTATAATTATCTCAGTGTGAGTAATCAGTCAACATCTACAACTCTATAATTCAATATGCCAAACTCTGCTCGATCACAGCAAGTCTTAACAGCCTACCAAGAAGCAAGCACATCATGCATATACTGAGATCTCTTTATGAAGCATTTTTCTGGTCGGAAATCAGAAACAGCAGCACTCGGAGGGAGCCTGTTACACAGCTAAAGCTGCGTTCCACAAACACTGCTGCTGTTCTCTTCCATCAGTGTCTCCTCCATCAGAAAATGGACTGCCTGTGGGTGTTTTCTGCTCCGGCACCTGGTCTCTGTAGTCAGGCTAATATGGACACTGCCAGTTTCATGCGCTGAAATACTCAGAAACATATGCTGCTTTTGTGATGGAGATGAGCAGCAGGGACATAGCAGCCTTCTCCTTTCATTGCCCGGCCAATAGGGGACCCCCGTGGAGGAGCAGAGGTCAAGTGGGAGCTATTGTGATTGGCGGGCTCCAGGGGGAGGTCTTGAGGATGTGTGAATTAGGCTCATCAGTGTGAGGTCGTGTGCGTGTAAAAGAGTGTGTTTGACCCCTCGTGTGTCTCCCACCCCTGACAGCTTTATCAAGGCTAGGGGTTATGAATAAAAACCTCAACAGTCATGAATTTTAACACACCCAAGGGCCAAGGAAGCATTCTCGTAGGTTAACAAAACTAAACTCAATGAACTGTTAGTGTCATTTGTCACCCATGTCATTTTGGAGTCCTATTCACTGGTTATTAACTTCAACATGGAAAATAATCTGCATTTGGAAATTTATGCTTTTGATGTAAAATGAAATTGATACAAGTAAAAATGCTATTTCAACATAGTTTTTTTTTTTTTTAACATATTAGTTTTCTGTATTGACTAATTTTTAAATTAAAGCACAATATTATTATGGTGTGACATTATGTGAAATTCAAGGTTATATTGATTAGCATGTAATTGCATCTTAAAATCATGTTTTATTTACATAACTTTTTCTATGCTTTTTTATGACTTGGATTAAGCAAGTCAATTAACCCCTCCTATCAGTGAGAAAGGCAGAAAAAAAAGATTAGCTACATAAGAGTCACAACTCTTGAGGAGGCCATTAAAGCAAGAGCATTGATTTTAAATAAAACACTGAACGTCTGCTGTTACTTGGAGCACATTTCAAAATGTCACATTTCTGGCCTGTCAAGCTAGCAGTGGCTTAGAGCTGTTTAGCCTGCATCACACTGCAAGAGCAATGCCCAAATCACTGCTTTAATATCACATCACTCTCCCATTGATTTCATGTTAGTTGGCCAGTCCACCTTTTTTTTTTCTTTGAATCAATTTGAAAATAAACGAAAACCTGAGGCAAAAATAACTATAAAAGGTTGCAACCTTTGATCTCCATATAATTGAAAGAAAAGGTCAATGCTTATAGGCACCACCATACATTTTCTTTTCCATTAAATGTTATCATTAATGTTTATGTTAAAAAATCATTGGCTTAGTGCAACTTAAAGATATTAATAAGCAAATGTATCTTGCCCAGTCGGACTGTCTTTTCTAAGCTCTCTGGTTATAACTGAAATTGTATTTATAATTAATTAAATCTGACAAATACAAAATTGATTTTTAAATAAATACATATGCATTATATTTCCTTGAATTCCACAGCATGCTCTACTTGTTTGACCATATACCTAGCATTAATTCATGAACATGCTAACTATTCGACTAGCAACTAGCAAGTGCACCAATAATGTATATCTACCAGAAATAAGCACTGATATGTATCAAGTGTAAAAAATGTAATTAACATAAAACGTAATAATTAATGTACTCTGCAAAAAAAATAAAAATTTCAGTCATTCTTTCGTGCAAATTAAATTTGAAAGTGAAACCTGTGGATCAACTGATCTAAATACACACACACACACACACACACACACACACACACACACACACACACACACACACACACACACACACACCACGCATCTCAATGTATGCATTCATTTAAATAAAATATATACATAATTAGACCTAGAGCTAATTCAGTAAATATATATACACCTCTGGTAAAAAATAAGAAACCACTGCAATTTCCTTTTGAAAACTTCTGGAATGTCATCAAGAGGAAGATGGATTGTCACAAATCCCAAGAAAAACTGATCTATTTGCTTTTTTTTTTTTTTTTTTTTTTTAAAGTTACCCAACAGCAATGTGAAAAACTGGTGGAGAGCATGCCAAAACACATGAAAGCTGAAACTCTGGGTTATTCTACCAAATATTGATTTCTTAATGTTATTTAGCCAAAGCATTAACACAATTTGTGTAATAATAATAATTACAAATTATTTGCATTTTGTTTTATTTGTGTTATTAAAGCCCTGCAAATACTGCATGATCTTGGATTATTTTGATGTTGTAATTTCCTTTAAATATACACTCTAAATAACAATAGTTTTTAATTTTGAATTTAGAAGAAATACTGTCAGCAGTTTACAAAAAAAAAACTAGACTCACCAATACATGCACCTGTAAGAAGAAAAAACATAAGAAACTGATTATTTAGCAGTCTCTTTTTTTCCAGAGCTGTATATGGCAATAGGTGCATTAAGAGTATGTCCACAATATCCAAAATACATATTAATTCTTTCTTCAAACACTTTTAAATAGAAATATGCTGACATGTCAAACTTGTCTAGTTCAGATCCTACTGCCCTCTTGTGTATGGTTAGAGAGCAGTAATGCTTTCTGTAGGGCTAAAGCATATCTAGTATCTAGAATGCAGTATATGAGACCCAATACATTTATTTGTTTATCTCTACGGTCAAAGTTACTTGGAAAGCTCAATACAGTATTTTGAAATGAGGGAAGTGAGTAGAATCATTGGGGGAAAAAAGTGTTTGAGTAAGTTATGTGAACGTGATCAACTGAAACGATAGTTTAATGCAAACATTAAGCTATTCAATTAGCCCAAATAATCATGTATGCAGCTGAGTGCCTGATAGATGAAATTTAGCTGAAATGTGACATTGAGCTGATGCGCTTAAATGTCAGTTGAGTGTTAAGTGTCTTTTAGCTGGGAGAATATTTTCCTCGCTGCATCACTGGGGAGCTAAGGAAAGTGCGATGGCCTCTTCCTTTCACACCTGAACTGCTTGTAATGAATCACTGGCCAACACAATATCCACTCCCCTGAAAGAGGGAGAGAGGCCCTTGAGCTTTAAAGCAGCATCCATCTGCACATAAGTCTCCTCCTGCCACCTCAACTGCAGCGAGTAAAACAAATGCAGCGGGTCATCACTGCCAGTCGTGCTTTAAGGGCTCAACGAGAAATGACTCCACATCCCCGTCCTCCCTCTAGCACAATTTCAATCCCCCTGTTCTGTCCTCTTTAACTCTCTCTCTCTCTCTCTCGCTCTGTCTCACTCTCTCTTCCTTTCTTCCTTCTATCCATCCTTCCTTCCTTTCTTCGCTCTCTCCCTCTCTCTCTCTGCATTGGATCCCAAGCAAGAAATCACTCCCATTCAGCCAAGGACACAAACTCACATCACACTCACAAACATGCACCCCCTCCCCCCCATGCACACACACACATGCACAAACACACGCGCACACACTCTCTCTCTCTCTCTCTCTCTCTTGCGCTTGCTCTCTCTCAATATAAATATCTCCAGAGCTCTGGATAGCTCTGAGATTTATTCTGCTGCCAAGCCAGCAGAAAATTGACTTGTTTCATGGAGGCAGGCTATTGACACACTACCGTTGGGAGAGTTAGAGAAGGAGAGCGAGAGAGAGAAAGAGAGAGGAAGGGTGAGAGAGCACAAGTTAGAGAACGACAGAGAACCAAGAGCAGCTTTCTCCATTACAGGATAATGTAATCAGCAGTGTGGGAAATGGTTATGAGTAAAATGGTACAGCTGACATTTATATAAGAGGATATTGATGACATAAGCTGAGGAGGCAGGCGTCCTCCCCTCTGCTCCTGTGGATTGATAAAGAAGCTCATTTAGCCAGTATATCATTCTTTCCCCAGAAGAGCAGAGGGAAACTGCTGGGCCTGGAGCGAAGCACAATGGCGGGGGTAGACAGGGATAGACAGCAGATAAATAGGCTCAGATTTGAGCCTAACCTTTTCAGGCAAAGCAGGCAGGCCAACAAAATACAGCATCTTCCCTCTGCTAGTGCTTGGAGGCAACAGATTATACTGGTGATATACAATGAAGGACTTTGATACTCTCTAATCCTGATAGCTTCTTGCTTGAGTATTACAAAAGGGAGGCTGTGAAACAAAAAGAAATAGTACGGTCTGGAGGAAGCCCATTCTCCCCTAGCAAAATCTGGAAGAGGAGCTGGGAGCCTATAGGGAAGAGGGAAAGATGGTGAGGTGAGCACGAATTTCTGCTTGTATCAGCATTCACGCAGGCGAGAGGAGAGAAGAGAGGGAATATAATTTAGTCTGGGTTCATCTGAAGGCGCATGTCAGCCCTAAACAACGATCTTAGCTGATCATCTGAGAGGCAGTATTCTCATCCATCTAATTATGTTGATTAAGTCTGTGGAGGATCACAATAGTTAACGTCAGACCTTTTAAAAGCTTAGACCAGGAAAGCTGTTAGATAAACTCTAAGGCAGTAAACTGCTTTCGGTTGGCTTCTTTTCTTTAGTGGTTCTCTGAAATGTCCCCTTCTCCTAGATCATACACATTTTGTGTATGCTTGAAGTCATGTTTAGTGTCAGCCCATGGAGAATTTCTGAAAAGCTAAACAGTATGTGGTCTTAGAACTTTACCATGACTAGGAAACACAGTATGTATCTTGAATACATAGCTTGTAATGTGTGCTACCTAACAGCGGGACTCCTATTCCCTCCATATTAGCTCTACCATGGGCCTGTTGAGAGTGTTGAAGTCATGACAACGCGGCTATACTGTATGTTAAAAAAAAAAAAATAGGCTACTTTAAAAATGGCAAAACATTAATTTCCACATATGACAAGCATGTTTAATAGCAAATTTATAAAGGTTATTAAACTGCTAGAAAAAAACATTTTAGTATCATCACTTTTCAAGTTAATGTATTATAAGTGTTCAAAGAAACATTCGTCCATTACCAACTTCTCAACAAAATTTCAATAAATTCATGCATGTACTCCAATCAGATTTTTCCTAATTGGGTATTGACCGCTGACTTCCAGCAATGCTCACAGAACTGCTAATGTCTTTGATTATCAAATTATGTATTTTAATATATAAATAAATTGATGACTTAAGGCTTGTGAATAGTTTAGCTCACCAGAGGGTGCTGAATAGCTCTGTGGTCATAACCCATAATGAATAATTAAAAAAAAAAAAAAAAAGATTTTATTTTTATCTGTAATAATGAGATACTTCCACAACATAAAATTCTTTACTTTAAATAACTATTATGTTCAGTTTATGGAGTCGAGCCTTAGGATAATTAAAACTCTGGCTTTTACTTTAAAAGAAAAAGTTTAAAAGAATGAATGATGAACAAACATTATCCAGATATTAAGCAAATATTTTTTGTTCTACTCTGTAATATATCATAAATATTCCACATCAAACTCTCAGACCGGGTGGAATATATACGTGTGTAATGGAGGACAAGGGTAATAGCCACTGTAGGGAGTATGAAAGCGAACACTATACTCCTACTAATTGCAGGATGCCCGAGTCTATTACATAGCTGTGTAACAGTGATAAAAAGCTCAATCAGTCTTTATGATTGGTGTAGGATCAAGTGTTTCTTTAAGCAGTTTTTATTCCACTCCACATACCACCAACAGAACAGAAGGCCTGCAGTGCACCTTTCAAATGACCTCAGGTTTCTTTCAGAGTGGCCAGTGCGAGGTTGGAGTCTGCCTACACAAGTTTGACCTTTTGCTGTTTTTATTGTAACTCAATCAGAGCCTCGGGCCTGACACCCGAACCCAGTGAAGGGCACAACACGGTCTCAGAACACCTCTAACAGGCGTGACCGCACCCCGCTCATACTCGCTGCCGGTCCCCACACACAGATAACTCAGATTTATTACAATTCTCTCTTTCCTCTGTTTGTCTATAGAATTTCCACGCTGCCAAAGTCTGACATTTTATGTTCTAATAATTAATCAGGGAAAGTCAGCTGCAATATGGCAGTCAGAGCTATCACATATGCCAGAAAATAACTGGCCTTTTTAAATATATTTTTCACATAGAAAATATAAGCCGCATATGCAGTGTCCATATAGTTTAAACAACAATGTTTTTTTAAGTATTAGTCATACAAAAAAAAGACTATTAAAATGCTATTTAGTATATCTATAATTGTGACATCCCTCCTTGTGGACCCAAAAATTTATTTACAAAATAATAATAATAATAATAATAATAATAATAATTATTATTATTATTATTATTACTATTATTATTATTATTATTATTATTATTATTTTGATACTATTTTATTGATTATTATTATTATTATTATTATTATTATTATTATTATTATTGCTGTTGTTGTTGTTGTTATTAATATTATTTATATAAAATATATAAATAAATAAATAATCTGGTATATGACCTAAGCCCAAAAGCTAGTATATCATAATCACAGTCTCACTCTTCACACTAAGCCTTTTATGGTCTCTTTGAAATATCACATTTCTATACAAAGATTAATGGTGACTCTATTGGCCTAGTAAAGTCCTTTGTTTGTAGTCAGTAAAATAAAGTTCATCAATACTGAATTACATTTATCACACAAAATCTCTTATGATCACTACTCAAGCACTTTAATGCACGTCAGCACTCCGTTCTGTTGTTTCAGCCATATTTCATCCACTTTCTATAACAAGCATTTTCCTTAAGTCGAACTATTTTTCAATTATTCACTACTTCCCTCCATGTTATAATGACAATTCATGTATTACAGAGGTCTAAAGCCTTCAATAACAAACACGATCCCTCGTCAAGTTATAAATCTCCACCAGAGACAACGTGTAGCAGTGGCTTTATCTAATTAGACTGAATATAAATCTCTGGGATACAGACAAATGCAAAAATAATAATAACACTGTCAAACTTAGTAGATTGTGTTCGAGCAAACCCTGGGTATGTTTCTCCGTGTTGGATCAGCTGCTGGAGCAAGGCTTCAGGTTTACTCCCGACTGGTAAGATAGGTGGAGGCTGTGTGATGCTGTGACCTCTCTGTTGGCTCTGGGGCTCAGGCACACAGTAAGGTCAATGACGTACACCAGATCAAACAAACAGATGGACGTAGGAAGAAAAGTGAACTGCCACAGTCTAGACTGAGTCTCTGGACTAGGTCTCTGATTCTCTATTTGTTTAAATGGTGATCACTGTTTGTGATTTCATCCACCTGACCTCTATTAACCTTCGGAGAAAGTGTTACGCCACTTTGACTCTAAAAGACTTCCACTAAGCATAGTTTAATACTACATGGTTAAATGTCAAGACTATCGTATCATCTTGTGTTACATATCAACATTTTACATGGTTTTAAATTTTGCTAGGAAACACCCTAAACACTTTCTTATAAATAACATTTAGATCTTTGTATTTGGATATATATTTTTTCCCCATAAATGTTATACTTCATGAATGGTCATGTCAGTCTATGAGATGAATAATCATTGATCCCGATGATTCAGAAACAATGAAGTTAGTAGAAAAGGCATTAAGCTATGTGAGCGATAATGTCCAGGGAGTTTGCACTGTTAATGCGTCGATTGTCATATATATGACTACTGTATAGGCACTGGACTCTTATTTAAACTTGATCAACAAAGACCTGTCATATACTCAGATGGCACAGGGTGACAGTTCACTCTCTCGCAATAAGATGGCCATCCCAACTCAAGTCACATCTGAGAAGACTATTATTCCCAGTCATGTAAGTACAACTTAACACATTTTAATCTTATACGTTGTTGTATATGTTGTTGATGTTCAGCATTGTGTATTTTAAATCAACATTGTAATGTTCCAGGTTATTTTGACCAAAGAACTACAGAACACAGATTAAGCCAATATAAGTCATTTTATCATGGATCAGCTTTGTCCTATACATAGCTAGTTATATATTTGTTCTACAAATAATTTGCACCCCATATCTAAAAAACTAAACACACAACTACACATAACAATAGCTAAGAATATCCATGGTGCAAGTCACCACAACAGGTGCTGAATGTTGCCATCAGCTCAAAGACTGGCCAATGCTGCATACAACAACAGCAGCAGCGAGAGCTTAATCACACGTAAGGGACATTCCTATAGCCTCCCATAAACCAGTGAGCAGAAAACCAATTCACTTACACATCACAGAGGCCACAAATTCCTCTGATATAATGCTGTGTTATTTTTAATGATGTACTACCCAGCTTGTGACCATGCAGCTCAGAAATATAAGACATAGACTCAAAGATAAAATATTTCAAATTTAGATGGACATAAATCTGTTGAAGCTGAACAGATTGTCTTTCCAAGCCTCTTCATGCCTTCCACCAGTTATGTCACATATAATTATGAAGTCAACACTTCTTATGTGACAGTAGCTACTATCTCATTTGTCCCTCTGTAAATTGTTGTTTATGAAATGGATAGTGGAAGCTCAGCACAGGCGTGCAGGAAGCCAAATGTGCAAACATTTTTTGTTTTGTTTTTTTCCTCTGAAATCCTGTCAGTCATTTTTATGAGCTTACCTAGCCAGAATGAGAGGGGATTAGCGAGGGTCAGAGGGCACTAGTACAGAATTCCAACACCAATCCAGAAGGCATGGGCACTTGCTAAGAAGCACAGTCTCAGCACAAAGGATGAACGTTAGAAGGCAGGAAGACACAGAGGAGAAATACAGCAAAAAAGCAAAGGAGAAGCAAACCTTTTTGACCTGAGTCTTACTCATATTATTCAAACGTTATCCTCACAGGGGTGATTCAGAAGCTACCATTCACTAATTGATCAAATCCACTGGTGAGCTAAAGAGTTTTTTAATTATAGACCATCATGATGCATTGAATTAATTTTACTCGTGCATGGTGGGTAGCTCAATCCGAAACGAGTGACAGAACATACAAAGCCTTTTGTGTGGGCATAGTCAGACTTGAGCTCACTGTTGTTGTTTTTGCAGCTTCAATGGAACACTGGCAGCAAATTTAATGAATTAGTGTCCTTCCTGCATTTGCCAAGCACTTTGCCATGGATGCATATCCTCAGGCTCGATAGATCTCTCTCTCTTGCACTCATAAAACCCATATTTATAATATTATTCCACCTCCTTAGCATATTTATGAGAGAGAACCTGGTGGGGATTGTGCATCCCCCCCCGCCCTCCCCTTTTTTTCTTTGCTTTTTTATGAGATGGTTCAAAGAAGAGGAGTTAGCCTCACCGCCCCAAACCAGAGGTCGGCCCTGAGTTCTAGCTGTCTCTTCTGCTCTTCATTCATTACCCCAGACTTAGCGGCAGCTTTCTGTCACTTCACTCTGCCATCAACACTTAAGCTCAAACTCTGCATTAACTATTCAGATGAGGCTGACTTGTGGCTGCTCCTCTCCGTACCCCAAGCCATGTCATTATCCTGTCTCTCTGTCGCCAATCGGCCCTTCTCTAATAACAGCCATTGTGAATTATTCAGGCCTAGTTAGGCACAGATCTCAGGCTGACGCACAACACACATCATGAAGTCCATCCATCTCAGTGCTGAATAATGGTCGCCACAAGCCTCTTCTGCCTCAGAGTCCTTAATCACACGGCCAGTTCTACAGGAAAACCACTGCAGCTGGGACGGGATAAAACAAAGGAATCTCTGGAACAAAAGGCTTGGTTTTTACTCATTCTGCTCTTGTCTGTTGACTTATTAAACATTTTCTTGGCTTTGGAACAACTTTGCTGTAATGCTCGACGATCCATCATTTCCTAATGAAAATGATGACTGTTAAGATGGATACTATTTTCCTGAATGGTGTATGTGTACACATTTGAAACCTCTTTATTATTAAAGCATCTTGTCTGCACAATTCCACAAACCTGGTTTCATAGCCAAGTTACATCCATCCATCTTATTCTAATTCAGATAAAATACAATAAAATGAGATATACTCTACATCTAGCTACATAAATCACATTAAATGCCTCTGCAGCTACAATAAAAAGTGAGTTAAGTTCAATTGAAGGTGGTATATAAGCATCCTACATAATATTTTGCCTTTTTAGCTGCTGCTTCACCCCATCTCTTGTAAGCTATACATTTACATAAACCACATATCCCACACGGTTCTTTGAACTGTTTTTGGGTAAGGAACAAGTGGACACGCAATCAGTGAAGCCACTATAAATGTTCAGAAATGCAGGGAACAAGCTGTTCAAAACAAACCTGGCAACTCAAGTCTTTTGGCAGAGAGCGTTGGGGCTTTACAGTCATTATGAGGCTAATTAACAGGCACAATTATTTTGTAGGAAAGCTCATCAAAGAAATGATGGTGAGATGGAAGCTAAAACAACTGTTTTCTAAATCAATGAATATGTCATTAAGATCTAGTAAATTAAGTAATCTCTTCCTATCAGCCCCTTTGCAAAAGCAAAACACAATAGCGTGAGCAAAAATAGAACGAGAGCATGCGAATCAGATGAACTCGTCAAATCCAAAATGATTCAGTGAATATTATGTCATTATGTATTATGTCTTTAGTCGAATCTGTGGCTGTGCCAGGTTGCTCTGTCTGGCAGATTGAACTACATTTGGCAGTCCTGTGTGATACTGAGACAGCAGACGAGTCAAACACACCTATGGGAAACACACCTGAGCCTAGTGAGCATGTAGACATTTTCCACATGAGTGCTTTTCAATTCCAAATCCACAGAGATGTGGAGCGCGCCGTGTGCCTTGTTTCAACTCGAGCTCTTAATTAATTAGTGTTGATAGAAGCTCTAATAGAATATTATTATGGATTTCATGTCTCTAGTCTGATCTCAGACAAGATCATTCAGTGAATGCACCTCAAACTTGCTCAGATACAACAAAACAAATACCTAAACCTCTAAACAACCACACAGTTCAGCTAATGCGCACAGATTCGGCAGTAAATTTAGCACATAGTTTTGGTTGGTCGGCATTATTTTGGAAACTAAAAGAGTTTAAAAAACCACGAGTTAAGGTTTGAGTTGGTGAAAGAAATGACATAAGCGTTATAGCTACAGTAATACAGAAGTTAAAGAGGAAACCTGAAGCGGTATAGTCTATCATAAGCACATCGGTCAGCTGAACTCTGGAAAAGTGTTTAAATGTCAGATATTTGTAAATCCAAAATAACGAAGCAATCATTTAACCCGAGCTTTTACCTTAATCTATTTTACTTCATATCCTTTTATGATTTATAGTAATTATTATTATTATTATTATTATTATTATTATTATTATTATTATCATTAACCCTTCTAAGAAAATAGGACGGCATGTGTTTGTATGTGTTTGCAAGTATGTGCTGGAATGTGGGAAAATTCTCATCTGCTTTGAGCCAGCAGGTGTGAGCTGCTAGCCTCAGCATTTTCCTCCAACTGAGACTTACTTTCAGGGGGAAAATCCTTCAAAGCCTCTGCATCGCATTGCACCACCACACACAGATTTTTCTCGCCCCAAGAACGCTTTTTTTTTTTTAGGCAAATCAAACATTTCCCAACCACCTGCCTCACAGAAATAGACCACACAAGTCTTCAGCAGAGCAACCGGAACAGCACATTTACACCAGAATAAAGTTGCCAAGCTTTTAACACGCCAGGCATGACTAGCCAATCAAACGCTAAATTTGTTCTGCTTTCTCATGTAATTAAGCCTGTTACCTCCACATAGAAATGCTGCAGCCTACATGCTACAGTGTGGGAAATTATAAACACAGGACATGTCCTTATATATACAAATGAGAGGAGTTTTGACACACATTCACTGTATTTTTCTCTCTCTCTCTCACGCTCTCTCTCTCTCACACACACACACACACACACACACACACACACACACACACACACACATACATACACAGTCATTAGCCATTAGTTGCATAAAACCCACTGTGAATGCAGAATCAGGGATAAACAGGTGACATAAATGCTGACTGTGTTCCCAAGGACATGGAATAGTGCATAGTGTACTCTATGAAGAGGTACAGTACCACTCCTAATTACACCAGTGCAGGATAATGTGATGGGTTTCATTTAAAGTGTTGCTTAGATGATTTTAACTCCAGGTGCATACAATACTTTAACTTGTCATGGTTTGTTAGATTATATTAATGTTAATGTTGTTGCAAAATACTACTACTACTACTACTACTACTACTAATAGTAATAATAATAATCTTATAAAATATTAAAAATATTTTTAATAATAAATATAATCATATAATAATAAAGTAGAATTTTGTATAATATTATCAATATAATCCTAAGATCTTAAAATAAGCTCAAGTTTACAGTAACATTTTCAGTAATACATACTGTAGTCCCTGTGTATGTTTTCCATTTTGAGGGACATTTTGTTCCACAAATAAAAATATTGTTATCAATTCTGTCTACGTTTCTTTTACTTTAATTTTGCTTTTAAATTAAATGATTTTATGGCTTATAAAATTGTTTTGCGAAATGCAAAATCCTCTAGAAGCTTATCCAAACTTATTGCTAGGCAATATACTTTCACCCACATGGTAACTAACAGCTTTTGTTTGTTAATTTAACGTGTGTATAGTACAATAGAGAGGCTGGAAATCATTTAAAATATATCTATCCCAGTTGAGATTGAAATTACACCTGTGTGCACAGTTGATTAGCCTTGAATTTAGCTGCCAAAGCAACTTCTACTTTCTTATCCACTACTCTTAGTTAGCCATCAGCAGTAGGCGTTGTATTAAACAGGCTCGATCATCACTACAGAGATCATGAGAGAAAGTTCTGCCATTTCGTTCTTTGGTGAAAGCACTTAAAGTAATAAGTAAAAGTTGAGCTATGAGATTTTGTCTTTTAGAGCTTGTGACAGGATCGGCACTAGTCAAGCAGCCATTACCTTCTCTATTGACTTATCTAATGAGCCCTTAAGACCTTATGATGCCTCTCAATTTATGTGCTTCCTATATTCACCCCATACATCTAATCTTTCAGCGAATGTTTAGGCTGCATACGCAACTTCAGCTTTTCGACTGAAACATTTGTCTTTGTGGAAATGCCTCTTAAAAAGATGCCATGATCTCTTTAGTGACAGCATAGTCAACAGTGCTCAGAGAAACTCAGACTTGGCACAGTCATTTCAGCTGATTAGGGAGAAACACTTCAGGTAGTGTCACACTGTTTACTGCCTCAGCTCTATATTTGTACCAGTGCCCAGTTCCTGTACTGCATGAACAAACAGGCGCACACTCCCTGATCTTTGCATTCTCACATGAACACAAAGATAAAACAAGAACATATACAGTCACAGGCAATGAAATCATAAAAATGCATGGAAACGAACATTAATACAATAAGCTCCTGTTTGTGGACTTGGTTCATGACTGCAGGCAGAGCATGCATGCAGCAGCAGATAAAGTAGCAGGCAGGCTGTCAGGCCTCTTCTTCTTCTTCAGCTCTGAACTAAAAGTGAACTCGGCTTTGCTATATATAAATACAGCTTTGCAGCCAATCAGTGGCGTGGCTCCAGGGCATCATCTCGCTGCGCTGACTTTCCCATTACGATAATGCGAATCTCTCGCTCAGCCACATAATACTGGCAAGCGTGGATAAAATACTGTCTCCCCTCCGCTGTCTCGGCCTGCTCTTGCCACACACAATGAGAGAAAGCCTGTGCATACTAATGAATGAGCCCCGGGACCTACGGCACCTGCAGTGCGCTGGAGCGGCCTGTAGGGGGCAGGAGTTCTGGAATTACAAGCTTGATATGGTTGTATATTATGATACTTCCTCAGGGTACAAGGGAGCAGGATTAAAAGGTGTGTCTAAATATGCAGCTTCCTAGACACTTTGACAGTTCCTGCATTACAGAAACTGAAACTTCAAGCAATTTAGCTTGAATGGTTTTCAACTATACTGTTAGCACTGTTTTCATTTTCAGGGTACAAATTGGAGTTAACCCAAAATTAAGATACAGTTTGTTTATCTGTCTATCAGTCTGTCTATCATAAATGTCCAAGCACTAACAATAACTACAGCACTTTAATGCTGGTATGCTCTCACTTATTTCTCACACACATACCCCTATCACACTTACACACACACCGCCACACACAGGCACACACAGCTGAGCACGCCGCACACATACACACTGCTGCAGAAAGGGCGGAGGTGTGTGACTTGTGGACCATGAACAGAAAACATGAAAAGAGTGTTTGGATACGGACACTGTGTTTGCCATTTCTAATTTGTAGGCAGGGGACGGGTATGGGGCGATCACAGCATGATTCATATTAAAAGTCAATTGGCCTTCAAATTCCTCGGGTCCCCCAAAGTCACTACTGGTGTGAAGGAAATGAGTCTTAATGGAGTGGCAGTGCCACTATAAAATATCTGAAATTGAATCTGACCACAAAACCCAATGGTCCAGGGACAGGAGCTGAGCGACTGACCATTACAGATATGAGATTCGTTCTGTTCATAAGTTTTTTTTTTTCCCCTATCTTTTTATCTGTTATTTGATTATGAACATCCCGGCACTCTGAAGATGTCCTTTCTGTGTCCAGCTCTCCCTTTCTGCCTGAATATCGGAGCACTTAGTAATCTCAGCCCCACTTTTAATTTCTCGCATGTCTGCCTGCGCTCAGAGTGCTGGGGTAACTGGGTAAGCGATATAAGGCGAAAAGGCCATAAAATCCTCCTGCTGTGTGCGATATATTAACTTTAACCTCATGGTAATTACCAAAAACTATTTAAACTCAACTTTTCCACTTAGGGTGCTTTCCTGTAATACTGACCACATTTTAGCTGCTATTAGCTGCAGGAAGCACAAGCACTTCAAGGTTCACAGTGGATATTGTGCTGATAAGGTGAAATGCCTACTTTTAATTTATTCTCACTGATTTAAACTAAGTTCAGATTCTTTGTTAAAGAAAAAAAGCAAAAAAAAACAATGTGGGTCCATTCTTCAAATTAAAAGAAGTAGCCAGGAGATTAAAAATAACCATAGATACTTTATTCAATCACAGTGTCTGTGTTTGGCAGAGAATTGTTGCATCTCCTGTCATTATTTTTGAAAGGTCAGGACTGGCATGTGTGTCCAGACCAGAGCAAATGTTCCCAGCATTCAGGCAGACACGTGCTCACATTGCCCTCTTCAGGCCTGGCTGTGTAAGATGACCCTGCTCATCCATCATTCCAGCTGGAGGAAATCCAAACAGCTCAATATCATGTTTAACTAATCAGACAAGATAATCTATTTAATGACAGCCTGGAGACATGAGATAAATGTTAGCCACTCAAAGCACTTTGCAGTCAATTCATGTTGCCTAAATACTCTCTTAGGAAATCTAGTACATGGAACTAATCACCAGTTTATGTTAGTATGTTTGGCAATATCATTTGCATCTCGTAAGAGCCTGACTCTTTTTAAGACTCAAAATCTTTGATCTTCACTAATACATTTAAAGCTAACTCTGCATCTCTCTCACTCTCTTTCTCCCCCCTCCTCCCTCCCATTTCCTGTATCCATCTCCATGACAGATGCAGGGAGAGGCCTGAGGCTGCAGTTAAGAATATGTGATGCAGAGATTCTTTATTAACATTTCATTCCCATTCCCCGCACGACATAAATTAGATGGGACGTTAAAGGCTGTCAGCTGTGGCGATATGTCACAGCAGTGCGGCTCTGTCCGTAGGACGTCCTCTGCCTCTCCTGCAATGTCTACCTTTACCGCTGCTTAAAAGACACCTGAGCCAGTGCCCGTTCCAACCAAGCTGACTACGTCTCTATCTTTAGGACAGCTACGTACAGAAGAAACACATCAGCCTTGAAGCTTCATTCAACACGGTTCAAGCCTGTGTCTTCACCAGATCTCTAGGTCTCTATCTGTGTAGTGTGTTTATCTGTGGCATAGTGTAGCTTAGTGTTGGCACTGCTGTGTTGGCGGAAATTAAAATGGTGGCAGCTTGTATGCATGGTGGCGGATCTGAAACGTGTCTGGCCCAACACTAATGTATTTATCATTAATCTTATCAGTGCTGTCTTTCCACATCATTTCAGGGCACTAGCATGATTTTTATCTCTAATTTGATGGTAATGAACCCATCAGCACAGAATGGTTTATGAATATGATGAAAAATTGCATTCGTATTCACTCTGGACAAGACACGTCTCCTTATCTCATTAGAAAAGCTGAAATTAAAATCACTTTTCATTTGTGAACATCCATATTAACAACGTGTGGTCTGCAGAGAGCACCTTCTATCTTCAAGACAACAGTGATATTTTAAATGTCTAAAACCGTTATCCAAAAGAGATCAAAAAATAATTGCAGCTGAATAAAAGCAAAAGAGGGATATGAAGTTTTTCAGTCATCCATGTTGCTGGACTCTCTACTAGTAAATCTATTTATCTCTACTAGTAAGACTACATAAATCAATGCGACCGGCCTTGTAGTTAAATTTTCACTGCCACATAATTTCATTCTATCCGTTGCTTTTATTTATTCCTTCAAAACACGGGCATAAGACATCCTTCACATAACTGTGATATAAGAATGTTGCCACTATCTATTTAAATAAACCCAACGGAAGGTAAATATTTGAGTAAAGTTTGGCAGAGACACTGAGTGAAGCAGATGCAGGGCACAGTGCCGGGCATGCCTCTGCGTTTTTTTTTGTTGCTTTAATTGCTCAAGCAGGACTCAGCAGTGTATGGTGTGGATAAAATGTCAGTGCTGAGAGGGGTACCACTGCCCCAGGGGCCCAGTGGACGCTCACACTCTTGCACATGCGAACACAAATTGGATCCGAGCTCTTGACGCCGAGCCCAAATGTTATGTTCCCGATTTTTACCCAGTGGACGGGGAAGGGGCGTAAAATATTCTCTCAGTGTGACCATTAAAGACATGTTTGTCACCTTTAAATGAAATGACCTATTTTTTGCAGCAGCAGCTCCTGCTCTTTAAGGAGCGGTGCATTGCAATATGTTATAAAAGATTGGTTGTGTTTTCTGGGGCAACCCAACCCATAAACAGCTCTGGGGTATATCATTCCCATGCCTAAGAAGGCCACAGGAGAGGTTGCACTAAAAAAGCCATATGAGCAAAAATAATATAAATAAAAATGTAAAAGGAAACTAATAAAAAAAAAAGGTATTTTATGGCACATATTGTAATATAATGTAAGTTGCTTCCCATCTGTCCAAATGGTAAGATCACTATCTTAAACTTTTTGTCTGTTGTGCTCAGCAGCACTTAAAGCAAGCGCCTGCACGTTGTCCGTATTAGCAAGTTAACTACTGTACAGTTTGCCTCCCTGCTGGTTCTTGAGTGGCGAGTGCTGACGAGCTCTTTGTCGCCCGTGCCTCTCTAAAGAGGAGAGGCAACGGCTTCTGTTGAGTTGACTGGGTGCCAGACCTTCCAGTTTGGCCTGATCCCTCAAGCATGAGCCTCACACATTCAAGCTGTTTCAACAGCCTGTCAGCTAATGGGATTTGGGAGAGGTACATTAAGCCTGTATGAATCTTTGAGGGAGAGAGAGGCTAGATGCTCATATTGCTGTGCCATATTAAAAGGGCCGGCAAAGTGCTTTTCTGCTCAATGTCTTCCTGTTAAGTGTCAGGCCACATATGCTGGGGAAAAAAGTACCAATGCTGCTGATACATTCTGTTTATAGTGCATTAAACCCACAGAAACCCCTATTTGTCCAGCAGAGAACTGTGTTTATCCCCTATGAAGCAATCTGTCCACAGGGGAAGATTCTGTTTGTGTGTTCCTCTTAACTTAAGGAGGCCACTAAAGAGGATGCCATGATATAGCTGACTGATATATTTAAGGTACTATTGCTCATCTTTCTCCAGGCTTAAAAAAAAAACACAGGCCCAAAGTAGTTATCACCTTAAACTGTTTGTGTGTTGTTTTTACAGCTTTTTACATAGCAATGCAATTTTTAATGTAGTGGCATTGAACAGTTTATTACATCCTTTAGAACTTAAGGCCAAACTAATCTATAGTATGATCTGTTTGCATTCAGAGAAACAGGATTTGTGTTGTGTGAAGGCCAAAAAATATTTATTAATGAACACAATAAAATAAAGTGCCAAGCTGTGATTTGCTAAAAGCCCATCTGCCCAGTGTCATGGGTGGCTCTAATAAAAGGCACTTTTCCAGCTTAGTACTCGATGCAAAAAAATGCATCATCTGAACTCTATTCAAAAGGCTTAAACTCTACCTATATGACGAATGCGAAAACAAAGGCCTGTGTGATAAATCTTAACAATGCCTTGAGCTCACAGACTAATCCACGTGAGTAATCACTGGAATAATTGATAAACCAGATAAGATTTAATGTCCCTGTCTGTCACTGAGGGACGGCCAACCTCTGGCACTTTGACATGTGTATGGTTTGTGCAAGGATAAAGTGTGTGTGTGACTGATGGATCTGTGTTTGGGCAGATGACAGTGGTGGTGCTAAAGCGCGCTGTTTAATTAACCCTACAGTGAACTGCTTGTCACAAATGCCCATTCCCTCCTGATTGAGACTCAGCGGTTCTTAGGGAATGGTAGGAATGGGGAGGAGGGAGGGGGCAATGGTGATAATGTGAATCCACAACACAAGATTGCTTTTTTTATTCTATTTTATGGGTCAGTGATCTGCATTCATTATGGAGCTGGGTACACGTTCAGCTGTAAGAGTAATGCTCCTTTCCTCCAGACTCAGAAGTGTTGGTAGAGGGCATTAATCTGTGACGTCTTTATCTGGTTATAATTTAAGCCGTAAATAAAGAGAGCTCCACTGCAGGACTATCTCTTCTTTCATTTAGCAGAAATTAGACGATCGTCAGTTCCCCATTCCGCTGGATCAATTCAATTATAATCAGTTAAAACCTTGATTATTCTTGCCACCATGATCTATTCTACCCTGCCATTTTGATAAAGCTGGCCATGTCTCAGCATAGGCAAAGCGTTTGTGATTTGAGCTCAGGACCGGAAAGAAGGAGATTAGCCTAGGGAAAGTTCAAACAGAAACTCTAAATCAGGACTAAGTTTAACCCCCATTCATCTAACATATTGATGGTAAGTACACATACTCCCTTCCTTCCCTGATCTTTCATAGGGATAATGGATTCTCCAGACTGGAAGTCTATCAGAGGGGCTGCTCCTTCAGTGTAATCAATAGGCAGCATATGACAGTGGGTCAGCAGTCAACGTTCTGCCCAGCATCCTCAGGCAGCCGGCTGATAGTAAGGCTGTAGGACATTTGCTTAAAGCCCACACCAATTAACTTCAGAATGATGAATGCAAGGGGTGGGCGGGAGAGTACTGCCTCTTTTATGTGCGCAAGCTTGTGTTTAAGCGAGAGTGAAGTACGTGAGAGGAGAGTCTCAGCTGCTTTGGTAAAGCAGGGGGAGGAGGGCTACGGGGTGTCTTCAAATAGATAAAACTGTCGAGCTCTGGTTCTAGGTCTGCCCACCCCTAATGATTATGTCAATCTGGGTAAGTGCACCCACATTGGAGCTGTCAGAGGGTAATCAGTCAAAGCTGGGTTTGTAAAAGGAGCTGGGCTGTCCCACGAGGCAAGGCACAATGCTGAGGCCCATTTGCATAGGGAATTACCCTAATGTTTGGAAACAAGGAGGTACAAGGGTCAGACTCTTTTGTTGAGGTTGTCAGTGAGTCCTCCTGAAATGAAGTGAACAGCATGTGTGCATTCTCATCACACACTTCATAAAGCGAGAGGAAATCTAGTTAAAGGGAGACCAGAACAATAGGCACGGCACAACATCACATTTTTACCATATGGGGAAAAACTTGTTTTACATATACATAAAAATGGCCCTAAGCTGAACAAGTGTAACTACTATTGTTATTTTCCCCCCATAATATTACCCATCCCAGAAAAAGCACAATTAAATATAAAAATAATTGGATATACAGTATGTCTAAGGTAAACACCCAAACACTAGACCTAATCACATAAAAAAATTTGAGGCAAATATGTTACAACATATGCCACTAGGCAAATACATTTACATTTATATAAAAACATTTATTTACTCATTTGTTTGTTTGTTTGAACTGAATTTCTTTACTTAACTTCTGGGTTAACACATACAAATAAATTGTGTACATTTACGCTTTAATTTTTTTCAGTAACAAATAAGGAAATTAAATATTTTATACATTTTTATAAATCTTTATTGCCATTATTATTATAAGACATAGCTCTTAAGGATTTGGCAAACTGTGTAAAAACTAAAATTATTTTGTACTTATCTTTAATTTGGAAGAAGTAAAAAAAAGAGAGAAAGAAATGAATTTAGTTCATTCATTTTGCTGTAGTTTGTTAGTATAGTGCAGTAGTAGTTGCTTCCTTCCCATGCTTTCATTATTATATTATACATTTCTTTACCTTGATCTTGCTTCTGCTGAGGATGTTTACATTATGTTTCAAGGACACCTGGTCTCTTCCCCTGAAATGATGCACTTTTAATAAAGAACATACAGAATGTATAACTGACTGCTCCAGTGAGTGATTTTGCTTGCTTGCTTTATACTGTAGCTTCTAATCTGCAAGGCCAAATACTATGCAGGTGTACCATAAATCATCTGTATGTCCTCAAAGGTCAGCAATAAATTATCTACATGCATTTCTTTAAATTGTGTCCTCTTAGCTTATATTTAACCAGCATACCGTGGGTTTCTAATGTTAATTTTTTTTTTGTGCACCCAACACCCCAGACTGGTTTAAATGTAATATGTATGATATTGAATCCAAAAGTTTAGATGAGTTATTCCTTTTTTTGTAATAACAGTATAACTTAGATTGTTTGTGACAATTCACTTGAATGACAATTTCTATCGGAAAACAATACATTACTCCTACATTAGTTCTCTAGTAAAGCATTACATTGATTTCATTTTTACCTTGAACAGGGTACATTGTTGCAAAGGTAATGGATGAATGAAATAGTAACAAAGTAGTAATGACTATGTAATTATATTAATTTGACCTATTAAGAATGAAATGGCAGTATAGTGGAAGGAGTATAGTGCTGTTGGGCATAATATCAGAATAGGTTATTTGTTTAAAAATATCAATAATATAGTTCATCTGTTAAAAATCAAAAACATAACATAACATAGATATACAAATCCAGTACAGAATTTTGTAACTTTTTTAAAGAATTTTTTTTTTTTGCCCCAGTCATTTACCATTTTGGTTTAGGATATGTTCCATTATTTAATCAAATCTAAAGATCAATAGTAGGAATGGATCCATGCCAACCTAACAGGAAATAATGACCATCCCTAATATTTTCCTGCAATTAGGAAAAAAAAAAATGTAATGCTACTTTCAAATCAAACAGGAAAAAAAGTCATGAAGAGTTATTTCATAATTGATAGGTGAAAGTGAAAGAAATTTATAATGTTTGCAACAACAGAGTTTAAAGGTATAAATAAAAGTCTGTTACTACCCATGACCTTTCCCACTACAGAAAGTTCCTTGTGCAGTTGTCTATCCCCAATATGTATAATCACTGTATAAAAACACTAAACACACATAAACACTCCTATCCCTTAACAGACATCTTTTTTCTGCCTCAGACCTTTTAAATTAACACACAGAAATCTAAAAAAAAAAAAAAAAATCAAATTTAGTGAATGGGAGCTCAAAGAAAGGTCTAAGAGTGGATAAAGTGAAAGCATCATGTGAGTCTATACAAGATGAATATCATCATAGAAAAGCAACATCTGCCATACTTAAAGCAGTCAGAGACCAGATGCCACCCTGATACCACTACAGATTCTCACTACTGAGATTGACTCAGTTTGATTAATGGATTTACTACGATTTGAACATTAATATGGAGCAAATATAAGAATCCAGCATGTCAATTTACAGTTTATGTCAAACGTATAGCCACTACATATTTATCCGAACTTTTAGACTTTTTAAAGCATCCACAATGGAAACGTTTTTTTGATATTTCATATGATGCCCTTCACGCTTCACTCAAATTTGGGAAAAATTAGTCATCTCTTTTTTTTTCTCAGAATGTTTTAAATGGACCAACAAGGTTTCATCATGCACCCAGATCTCAGTTTTTCCTCTACTGGGACTCCCACTGTGACAACAGTCTGTGAGATCTCATTTAAGATCATTTACATCAAGATATCTTTCATTCTCCCTTTAGACAAGGCTTATCCCCCATTATAAATCAGCTCAACGTTAAACAAAATGCGTAGGTCAGCAGTTCTTCTCCTTTAGTCTTTCCCTCGGCTTTGACAATCTGCCTTCAGCTCTCTTTTGTCTGCCCTCTGCAAGGATAAGTACCCCCGCCTCTTAACAAGCTTTGCAGCTACGTTTGGTATAGTCTTTCTCATAAAAGGGGAAAATTTTTCTAATCAATCCCTTTTAGTATGTTATCTGTTATTACTGACACCTTAAGTCTCTATCGATTAGCCATTACTTTGCTGGATAATCTCGTGTCAGTGGGACATTATAAAAATTAAGCCATTCTCAGGGTGCACATACCTTAACAGCAGGGTCGATTATTTCTATTTAGTTTTTTTATGTAAGAGCCTGGCTTGGCTAATATGATTACTCCAATATGTTATACAGAGTCTGAGCTTTTTTTTTTTTAACCCAGGCATAGCTTATATATATATATAATATAAAAAATATAAAACACATTGAAATACATTATATATGTACTCATATTGCATTTTCATTACTGTTTGCATTTTTGTGTTTTCACTTAAAATACACATTACCACATAGGTAATTAGAATATTGAGTCACAAAATTAAATTTAGCTACTGTTCAATTAAACAATGTTTGATGCTTCGTATTAGTAGAAAGTATATCAGATGAGTGAGCATCTCAGGGATCAGTTCCCATGGGTGTTGTATCTTAGAAGTGTGCTGGTCTGATCCCTGACTCCGGGAACTCTCATGAGTGTGAAAGCGCCTTGGGCTTCCTCTTTAGACCTGAGCAGGCTTTCATTAATCGATCTCATTCGTGAGACAGATGCTAATTCACACACACTATGAGCGCGGTGGCTAGTTGTCATGGCCCAAAAAACAAGCTTGTTTCTCTAAACAGACATCTGGCAAGTAGTGGCAGAGAAAACCACATTGTTAGGAGAGGGAGAGTCAGGCAAGACAAATAAAATTACTGCTTGGGTTGTGAGATCGGTGGGAGCCTTCCCTGCCTAATCTCACCAATGGGAGAGCACATGGCTGTTGTAATCCAATTACAGGAGCATAAGCAATTTGTTAGACACTTCACATAATGTAACAATTTCCCAATAAACTCTGACTTGTAATAGCATTGCTGCGCAAGTGTATAAATTCTAAGAGAAAAAAGGCGGTTTAGAGAGTGCAGCCGAGGGCATGGAAAGAGCAGCAGCATCAGCATAATCCTTCCAGACTCCATACACTGGCTGCTAGCTTTGTTAAAAGGAGTGGCTGTCCTGCATGGCCATATCGAAGCAAGAAGCTGGAGGAAGCTAAATGCTTAACGCACACAAAATCCATGTGCATTTGTGCCAGATTGTTATACATATTCCTCAGTAAGACATATTCAGACATCTCAGATTGCTAAATTATGCAAATCCACGTACATTCCAGCACATTTGATGAGACAGAACACTTCTAAATTGTGAGAAAATTACCTTCAATAAAGTCATTTTCACAACTTCAATAAGTCTCGGCACAGGTAGCCTACATTATACGAAATTTAATTCACTTAATATTAACATCTAAGATATACTATAGTAATAACAGTATGCAGGACGTAACTATAATTATCAAGTCAAGTTAATTATGCGGCGATACATTCATTTATCACACCATAAAAAGCATAATAACTCCCATTTAAACAATAATCATTAAATGCACATCAGAGAAATGAGACCATATGTGAATGTCTGACACAAGTGTGCATTCAGACCAACAGAGCAGTTGAACCCCATCTCTCTGTTTCCTTTTCGTTTCATGATAGTTGAGGCCGCAGTGCTGTGGGTGACATATGCACTGGCTGCTGCTCAAAGCTGTTTGGCAGTGAGTGAAAGGAACAGAGGGCTGAGGAGAGAGCCCATTCCCCTGTGAGTGAAGGCAAGCAGTCAAGGTCGGTGGAGATCAGGATGGGGTTAATGAAATGCTAGCAGCAGGAGCGGGAAGGGGAAACTCCAGTGGTAATTTACAAGCCTCTCCCCTGTAGGGCTGAAGGTTACACAGATCCTGTTGGGAAAAGAAGGAAAAACGGGATGAGGGGATAGGGCTGCTCCCTACTACACAGCTTCCAAAGCAATGTTCCAACTCAAGTAAGAATTTTACAATATCCGTTGCATCGTTCCACACCTGAGGTTATTTTACGGAGACTAATAAGAAAGTTATAGCTGTGCTTTAATTAAGTTAACAAACAATAGTGCTTAAAAAGCATTCTAATAAGACAGCTTCCATCATCTCTCAGTAATTTACATTGAATGATGCTATATTTGGCTTCATATGAAATTGCAAAACATCTTTAGAGACCCCACATAAGATATATCATAGCCTTGCACTCATATTTTCAATTTTTATTAAGTTGTGTCGCTAATAAAAGCCTGGACTTTAGTGATCACGGTAATAAGACTGCTTTAAATTACAGCCCTAATTCCAGACGATGTACCCCACCATTAACGTGCTGCTGACCCAGCTAAATATTCCTTCTTGATGGGACTCCTGGCTCTGTCATAAAAATATCTGAGGTGTAATCTTCAACTGATTTACCTGCCATTTTCTCACCATCGCCTAATAAAAAGGGCAAGAGCAGCATGGCTTTGTGGGACTAGTTTGATTAGGGATGCATAATTGTACCCCGCTTTGGTCGTTTTCATGCCTTATAACCCTTATAATATGTAATGAGAGGGGCTCGTGAGACAAGCAGAGTGCGGTGTAAGCATAGCAAAGCTGGGAACAGTGCAATGTTGGAGGCTTTATCTGCCTCTGGAGGCGAAACCGTTATGATGTACATCACTGGCTGAACTGGAGCCAGGGCTACTTATACGCATCCCGCATGACACATTGTGAGGTATTGACCACTTGTTCTTTTTGGTTAGATGTACTGATAAACAGCAGGTAAAAGCCGAACGGACTTCCAGGCAGACTAATGAGAGCTGATAAACAGATAGTGTGAGCTTGTGTGAAGTTGTTAGGCAAAGCAGAATGTAGAGAGTCTCTGTTCTTTCCCATTCCAGCCTATTTTTCTGAGAAATACAGCTCAAACCAAGTTGAGTGGGTGTTACTTTTTTTTGTTATGGTATTTGAATCAGTGATTGCTACTGTTCTTGTTGCAGGGAAAGTTCAAGGCATTATTCACAAAGCAAAACTGTGACACTGACATTAAAATCCAAATGGATGTGTACTCTCATCTCTTCCCCAACTCTCTGAGGTGAAGGTAATGAGATGCTATATCACCATGATGGAGGGAGGGGAAATCTGATTAAGAAGTGTTTGCATCCAACGTTTCAACTCACTGCGAAACTCATAAAACGCATTTGCTGTCTCCCCCATAACTAATGGCTGGTTTTCGCAGCTTTGACAGCGAGCCGCGTGTGTTATTTTGTCCGGGTATTATAATAATAATGAGAGCAAATTAGAACAATCAATTTCCATGGGTGGTTCTTGATTGGGGATGATGGGCAATATGGCACTGGGTAATCCATCTTCCTGCCCCTGTCTCATTAATGGCCGCGACGCCGCGACAACAGCCAATGGCAGCACGGCACAGAGGAACACATGGGGGCCCATTCGGTGAGTCTCTGTTCAATTAGCAGCAGTGGCGATAAACAGAGTGATGGATGCAGGCTTACACATGCTGCAGCTTTCATAAAGAGCTTCTTTTTAAAGCTTTTTTAGGTTTACTGCATGACTGAAGACACTTATGACATTGAATTTTTTGAGTTTTGAGTTTTCAGCACACAATTGTCAAGCATTTTATAGGATCTCTTTAAAAATAGTTACCTCTTAATCTACTAGTTTTGTATTTCAAGGTTATTAACGGCATTTGTTAGTCAGCCTTTAGAAAATAAGTAAGGTGTCCACAAGAGGGCCTCAGTGCTTTGACAGATGTCAAGAACATGGCAGGTATTACCCAAATACTTGACTGTTAGAAGAAACTTTTTGTCAGAAAACCTATATTGTAAATACCATAAATAATTTAAAACAAAATAAACATTTGTAAAAGTGAACTGTGCTCCATAAATCTAACATCAGACTATTTTTCCACACAAACAAAGCTGAATTCCTTCACAATATATCACTATCTCACGAGAACTACAAATTCTATTTCATAGGGACTTAGTAAGTCAAAGGACATCATTGCTTTGTGGAACATGGCCTCCTGTCAGGTGTGTGAGTGTCAGTCCCTGATTACATTCATCAGAAAATCAGCCATAGAGAGAGAGGATATTAGGTTTCAGGAGTTGCCATCAATCTAAGTCACTCTTAACGTGATCAGGTACACAATGGCCTTGTATTCCACACTAGAGGAGCTCTCACTCTCTCTGGCAGTAATCAAGTACAGTTCAACATACACTCATACAGTCTATACTGCCAAGTCATGTGTACTGTCATGTGACATGTGAAAAGCTAAATCTGAAAAGCTAGATCATACTATAAGACTCAAATAGTATGATTTCAAAAAATAATAATAAAACAATAGTCGAATAAATTGCTAGCACTTGATTGGGAAATTATAGGTTACATGCAACCATGATTTGTTTATAGATATTAGTTTATTTTTTTTATCCAATAGTTGAACAATATCTGTCCTCCTAAAACACTACTTAGTTTTATCTGTTCACTTATTCATTTTATCTGTGTGTCAGATAAAGAAATAGTCAAATAGATTGCTAGCGCTTAAATGAAAATAATAGTTTATGTACCAGGAACCATGATTTCTTTTTAGATATTGGTTTTTAAATCAACAGCTGAACAATATCTGTCTTTCTAATTCACCTAATAAAACAGTTTATTTAATGGGAAAATGACTTTGTGAGTTATCCAAGTGATAACTCTTGTATTATAGTAGCATAGCTGACACATATTTATACAAATTTTCATAATGAAAGCTATCAAATATTCATATTATCTGTGTCCATTTCTAAAATTAAACGCAAGTGCTTTTGTACATGCATATACAGCATTATGTTGGGGCTGACTGGATTTGAGGTACATTATATGTGAGGAAACACTGCACCCAAACACTGAAGGAGACAGAAGGGTCACTGACCTGAGCAGGGTTTGCAGTGCGCTGCATTCTCCCACCATTACATGATGCAATTAAACATGGGACAAGACAGAGGCCAAAATAAGGGAAGAAAATATCGATCAAGCCCTGGAGGGACATTTGAAGTTACAGCCCACCTCCTGCACACAATAAAAACACTATTGTCCTCAAAGATTAGATTCTGGCACACATGTGATGCCCTGGCTGCGGAAATACTCAACCAATCCAGCTAAAATAACACCAAACAAAGAGATCAGTGTCTTTTTTTTTTTTATAGCTACAGTTACTTTGAGGTAAAAGTATGTGACATGCCAAGGTGGATCATCAGCAAATAATTATTATGCACGGCTGAGAGAAATATATAATTATGCTTTACATGGCACATTATTACACTTTTATTACATTAATAGTATTAATGATATTTAATCATGTATAATAATAATAATAATAACAATAATAATAATAATAATAGAGTATCCTTAAATAAATTATTATAACTTTGCTTTGTAGGTTGGTAATGATTACTTGCAATTTTTTATAAAGTTAAATAATGCCTCATGCAAAATACTGAGTAATGAATAAATGGACAAGTATAATGAATACACAATTTCTTGAGAATGTATAATCATGTAACACAGGTGTTCATTGCTAGGTGCAATAGCCAGGGAGGAATTATAAAGCATTTCTAATATTTCTGAACAATTATATTAATTTAATAGTAGGCCTATATTGTTTTTTTTTAATGCATTAATTGCTAACATTTTAAATGTTTAGATTTTTCTAATAAATATCACAGTTGCTATATAGATATTCATTTTAGAATTGAATAATAAATAGTAACACTGCTGTTACAACATGATTACACGAATAAGCACGTTATAAGAGATTTATGTGCAACTATAAGAGTTCATTAAAAAGCTTACAAAGCAACATATATGCATACCAATAATCCAAATATTTATGAATCTGGGCTTCCATGAAAAGGTTGCCAATTATTATTATTATTGTTTTAATGGTATACAAATCCTACGTACAGGGTTACAGGGGGCTGGAGACTCTCCCAGGAGACTTTCTGTACACACACACACACACTCATTCACACATTACGGGCAATTTGGGAATGCCAATTAGCTTAATCTGCATGTTTTTGGGCTGTGGGAGGAAACCGGAAGTAACCGGGGGAAACCCACCAAGCACGGGGAAGAACATGCAAACTCCATGCTCATAGAGCCCGAGGCGAGAATTGAACCCTGACCCTGGAGGTGCAAGGCAAGAGTCCTAACCATTAAGCCACCATGCAGCCTTAAAGGTATATACATATAACCAAATATATGTAATAGACCTGGACACTCTAACAAAACTATGGAGAGGAGGATGTTTACCCAAACTACTGGATATCAATATAATAAGAGTCTTCCCAGGGACTGCAGATGAAAAATTAGGCTGTATTCCAATTCCATCCAGTTAAAGTATGCTCTCTACTCCCTGCTCCATGTGCAGAGAAGTTAAGGAAACACCCTGTAATGTCACCAGCGCAGATGTCATTCCTTCCATGCATTACCATGGTAGCATAGGCACCTCGGATACCTTTAGCTGCTACTGTGGACAATTTCACACTACGAACTTGAATATTTAATTGAATATTTAATACCAAAACCGATACTATTATAAAAGAATATTGTTAAATTGTGTATAACTGGTGAATTTACATGTACAGAGAAATTATTATTGTGCTATTTTTGTACAGATTACAAGACTATGAAATAGCAAGGATTTATTGATTAAATTAAATGCAAAATTATTGCTTCATGGTAATATTATGTCATCCTCTATAATAATCACAATAAAAATATAAATCCGTTTTGTAGCTCCATTTTTTTTTTGTGCTCACAAAATGCCATTATCATGCTACACACATTTTGGCAATGTAATTGTCAATTTAATTAAAAGTTGGCAGTGTATTACATATTCCATAAAACTGAAGAGTATACAGCAAAGAGTATAATATACTGTATAATACAGAATGATGTCAGGATGAAAAAAACAATTCCACATCATTAAAACCACTCTGAACAGCCATACATTTAAAATAGTGTTGTCACAAAGGTTTTCTTGTAAAACATGTAAAATTTGCAGAATCACTGCTTTAGTTTTTTTTTTGTTTTTGTAAAATACAGTGAAAACCACTTGCACCCCATTTTCTGTTAGTTTGAAGACTAGCATGTGCATCCTATGAAAACAAAGTGTCACCTGATCCTTTTTAACTGCTGCTGAATCTACAGTGCGGACCAGAAGAACAGCCTTGTAGGAATATGATAAACCTCTAATGGCAATTTATGTTTTTTGGACTGCTATCTGTGGCTTCTTCAGCCCACTGGAAGACCTAATTTTTTTTTTTTAAGTTTCTTTAAAAAATGCTAATTCGAAGCCAGAGTGCTGAGGTCAGTGCTTCACTTAGTTAATTCCTTAAAAAAAAAAAAACTTGTACATAAACATATTTCAGTGCTTATTAGTGTCACTACACTAGCTTACCTGCAGTCAATCATTTTCTAGGCTCAGCTGGAGTCGCTTTATTTATGGAAATAAGTCTTACCAGTGGGGCGACATGGTGGTGTAGTGGTTAGCACTGTCGCTTTGCACCTCCAGGGGCCGGGTTTGATTCCCCGTGCTTGGTGGGTTTCCTCCAGGTACTCCGGTTTCCTCCCACAGCCCAAAGACAAGTAGGTGAGGTTGATTGGCGTTCCCAAATTGCCCGTAGGCAAAAAACTAAAGCAGTGATTCTGCAAGTTTTACATTTTTTACAAGAAAACCTTTGTGACAACACTGTTTTAAATGTTTGTCTGTTTAGAGTGGTTTTAATGATGTGGAATATTTTTTTCATCCTGACATCATTGTGTGAATGAGTGTGTGAGTGAGTGTATGTTTGTGCCCTGCGATGGATTGGCACCCTGTCCAGGGTATACCCCGCCTCATGCCTGGGATAGGCTCCAGGCCCCCGTAACCATGAATACAGGATAAAAGTGGTATAGAAGATGAGTGAGAGTGAGTGAGTGAGTGAATGAGTGAGTGAGTGAGTCTTACCAGTGAATGTTTGAGAAAACAGAAGTGCATGAAACAGTATAGTGTGGAGGCACTAAACACACAGCAAACCCACAGCTGAAGGTCTACTCAGTTTATAGCAGTAATTCAATAATTCAATACAGCAATTAATGTGCTTCTATAGTACATTTTACAGCTGTGTCATAATTGAACCTGTCTTTGTTCACTCAGTGGTGCAAGGTTTTCAAATTGGGTCCTTGGGTGCCTAATAGAGTAGGACTGCGATCAAGACTTTTAATTTATAGGTCAATTAGAAAAACTGTTTCTCATGCCCTCGTTCCTATGTCATGTGCTCAAATGTTTCATAATAGTATTTAGGTTTTCCTTGTGTAAATATAGATGATTTAAAGCTTTGGGTCGACAGGTTACCTTGTCTGAGGAAGCTGTACCTTGGCTAATTTGCTAGCACTGTTTACACTGATGAATAATCAATCAATCAATCAATAAACTGGGTGGCGATTTTATCACAAAATTAGCAAAAAACATTTTTTTTTGCAAGTCAAAATATTCACTTCTTATGCCTAAACCCCATTTAATATTTTTTTTTTTCATTTGTTATTACACTTATGCTTGTATTCAATTAATGTATACACACTTCAAAATGAAAAATATACGCCTCTCTTCTGACATTCACATGAAAGCATTAACAATGGTGCGACTACTGACATCTTTAGAGAAAACATAATACTACACATTTAATTATAATTCAATTTGAGCTTTAAAAAAGGACATAGATAACTATTGAAGTGTTTATACATTTTTTGGCTGACTCTGTATATGAATAAATATATATTAATTGGGTTAATCAGTTATATAATGCTTCCTGGTCAGACTCCTTACAGTTAATTCCATATGGCATCTTGAAATGTTTAAGAGTAGCTACGAGATGTACTATAGTGCAAAATGTTCCAAAATATTAATAAAGCAATCATAAAATGAAGTTACCAGCTTGAGATCATCACAATAAGTGTAAATTCCGAAATTTTTGTGAAGGGAATATTTCCAAAATGCAAGTGAAATATTTTAATGTTGTGTAAGGTAATTTCCAGACAGCTCTAGTCAATCCTACAACAAGCACCAGGTAAATTTACAGTGTTCAACGTAAAGGTGTGGTCTATCTTTCCTTTATAAGAAGCCATAATTGACTTTTTGTAAAGTCATCTGATGAAAGTCATATAACAACTCGGGTGGCCTTTGAGATGGACAAGAGTTTTGGGGGAAATATGACCCTTCAACCCTACTTACACATTGGCTTCACTACAATGACTAATTAAGAAACACAATGTTGAAATCAAGCTGAAGCAAGTAAAAATAATTTGTACACTACTAAACTAAACAAGGTGACACAGTGGTTAGCACTGTATCCTCACACCTCCAGGGTTGAGGGTTTGATTCCCATCTCAGGTCTGTGTGCAGGTGAGTTTGCATGTTCTTACTGTGTGTGGTGGGTTTCCTCTGGGTACTCTATTTTCCTCCTAGCAGATTAATCTAATTGGCGTTTCCGTAGTGTGTGTGCGCCCTGCGATGGATTGGCACCCTGTCCGAGATGTACCCCACCTTATGCCCAAAGTCTCCGGGGATAGACTTCAGGCACCCTGAGATCCTGTAGAGAGTAAGCAGTGTAGAAGATGAATGACTAAACTAAAGGGCTCCAAAAAGTTACATTCTGCCCATTTTAATGGGTTTTTACCAGAATTTGGAGAAACAGAGAGTTGCACTGTGCTGCACTGCTATTATTCTATAGTTGAGTGCAATGTGAAACTGGCACATTAGTATATGTAGGTAATGTGTGTAGTGGATGATATACTTAAATAAAAGAAACAATCTCATCGTTGCAGCTGTGTTTCTCCACATGATAATGTTGTCCGGGAATTAATGTTAACTGAAATGTGCATGTAAATAAGGATCCCAGTCTAAGGGTTCACTAATCATCTAAATCTGAAGCTACAAATAGCTGCTTACTGCACTAAGATTGCACTGAATAAATTAAATGGCCAAATTGTTTCAGATGTAACATTGGGTAATCAGTTTAGAGACCTGAACTGTTACAAGGTGAAAATGCAACAGAGGTATGACTTGTCTGGAGTTTTATTCTAAGTAAAAACATATTCAGATCTCTAATATATTAGTGTTTAATCAATTTAAAAATATTTTGTATAATAACTGCAAAAAATATACTATAGAGTATATAGTAATACTATATTAATACTATAATAATAAAGTAATATAATATAGTAATACTATAATAATACTATATACTATATCTGTACTCTATTTAAAAAATATAGCTTCTGTTGACTTCAGTATGTTAAAATCCAACCATTATGAGCATATTTTCATTGTGGAAATAAGGAGCTTCCCAATGCTGTCACTAGTTTCATTAAACAGTTACTATCCACTGCTATGTAGCACAATCTTGTAATTTATTATATCTCAAATTATTAAGACTGTTTAAATGTTAGGCTAAGTAATATTACTTTCCATGACTTGTATAAAAGTTTAGTAAACAGTTGCGGTAAGTACGAACTAGGCTTCACTTTTACACAGAAATTACCTTGTTTTTTACCTCTTTAACCCGTTTTTAGACAGTGCTTTTGAAACAAAATAATCTAATCTCTGGTAGCTGCATTTTTAAGGATGTTAAATTATAAAACTCATGATTTTAGTTTAATGTTCTGGTTCATCAGATTTAACTCCACACTTGATCGCCAGACACTGTTCATTCCCTGTGTTGAGCTGAATCACGCTACTCACTCACCAGCACAGCCAGGGTTTCCATGATCCAGTCCACAAATTCACTTAGCTAATTGATTTCAGCAGTGTCACGTTACTGTCCATCATGTGAGTGAATGTCTCGGCTACTCTGAGTGTCTTGAACAGCCTGGGCATCTTTATGACTATACACGATCTAAGAGAATCAACAGCATGCTCAACTTTTACACTTTGATCACGCCTACCTTTCTTCACAAGATGAAGTCTGTGATCCTACAACCAGCTCACTGCAAACCAATCTAAAAAGAAACTTACTCTCATCTATCTGCATTGAACAGGAACCTTTGAGACACATAAATGGCTGAACAACTGTTGGTTACATCACCAGTAAAAATTACATCGGTAAGTTTTTAAAATCTGCTTTTTTTTAAATTGCACACACAGGTATAGAGGTATAGAACACACAGGTATTAAAGTTCAAAGTACTAAATAATAAACTAATAATATATTTTCTCATATTTTCACATAAATGTGTCACATATCATTAATTATAGTTATATATATTTATCTTTTCTCTATGTTTATACATGTAGAAAATAAATGTACTATACCTTTTACCCTCCAAATTTTATTAAGCTATCTCAAGTCACCGCAGTGTCTAATCTAAATTATTTATTAGCATGCTTAATGTTATAGTAAATACTGGTGTCATCCTTTTTGTTATTTTTCTTTTGCATAAACCCAGCTGACATTGTTCATGTATTTATTTATTTATAATTTTTTTTACTTCAACCTGGGTTTACTCTTAAAAAAAATACACATTGTTAATTTTTTTCTTGCAATACTTCTGGCCACAAATTTTTGTATTAAAAAAAATATATTTTTATTAGTAATGATGTCTTTATCAATTAACAAATTCCATATGTGTGGTAAATATGGCAACGTTATACAATATCTGTTTTATTAAACAATTCAGTAAATAGCCAAGCCGAGGTTTGTGATACTCTAATTTCACTCAGTATTAGATTAGTGACCAAAGTACTCTGTTAAGATCATAGAATGGCTAGTGGTTTCACTAATTTGTGGAGCTAATATAAAAATATTAAAAGATAAATGAATATTACTGGATATCACCTATAGTGCATCTAAATGTATTGATGCTATTTTGTTTATGTTGTTGTTGCATTGACATTTAACATACATTGAACTGTAGTTGTTTACTAGTATGATGTTTGCTTTATGTTTGTATTTAATGTTGTATAATTTTATGCCTTATAACTCTATTACTCTTCTTTATCACAGCATGTAATAAGAATTTGTTTTGTCCTTCCTCTCCATGCTTACAGCACCTCACATTATCCCTGCTGGCTGTGGCTTTCCTCACCTCATTTGGTAGCTCTATGCTATATGGCTATAATCTAGCTGTGGTGAACTCTCCGGCAGGGGTAAGAGCTCAATATGCATGTTTATCTACTGTATGGTTAAAATAACTAACATACTTTCATGCTCTGTATGAATCTGCAGTAGTAACAGTTACAAGTACTAAAGGAAGAATGGTCAAATCTTTTACAAGCTCATACAGCATTTTTTATTTTTATTTTTTGTATTAGTGATTCATGGTATACAAATCCCACGAAATGTCACGTTACAGAAAAATAAGTTCAGAATATAATGTATTTTTAGTAGATTCATTAATTTATCCTTTTTTATCTCTAATGAGCAAACTTGATGTGATGGGGTAAAGGAAAAGCTACCCGAAATGACATAAAGAAGAAACCTTCAGAGAAACCAGACTCAAAAGAGAATCCATCCTCATCTGGATGATACTGGATCGTGTGACCATAAATAAATCACTGCAGCAGCAATAATTAATAATGATCACATCTATTTTTAAGCAGACCACATGTGGCCATCCTCAGCCGCAGTGAGTGGTCTCCAAGTGATAAAAACTTTAACCAGAAGTAGGGCACAAGGACTGATCAAGATCAAAGGGATCTCAGGAATGCTAAGTGTAGATTATTCAAACCCTTGTGGTCATTTTGGATTAATGATCCAAATATTAAATGGTCTTGTAAAGATGCATATATATAAATATTACAATTACTATTGAGCTTAAATTTATATAACAATATTTTGCCTATTTATTGGAACCATGGGATTTTTTCATTCCTAAAATCCCCATTGATGGAACAGTTGACATTTTAAATGCTTTTTGAATTAAGCCCATTTAATAACGAGACCAATCAAACAGGTGATCAAATATATAAATTATTATTATAGAACTATAATAAGTCAATAATTACAATTTTGTTAATGGTTGGTTGTGAGTTCCATCACTGTAATAAGATATTTAAAAAAGTAAACTTATTCTTGGTTATGCTTACTTAGACCCCTGTAAGTCTTTAGATTTGGAAGAATGATTTTCCTTCAGCAAGGTTTGGCAGTGTCCAGCACATTTTGCTGATTTTTCTGTTCAACTAATCTGTTAACTGCCCATTTTTATGGGTGTGTTTAAGTGTTGGTGAACTATAAACTGTGGTGGAGATAGGCCTGCCATAACTGTATTTAAACACCCTGGGGTTAAAGAATCTTTTGAGTAGCCATTTGATTAAGATTAAGACTCGTTAAGATTTTTTGAGAGCCTAGGAAGTTTCTATATCACACTGTAAGTAAATACTACGGTCTGCCTAAGTGCCATCAAGCTGATTGCATAGTTAGACTCCCTACAGGATGATCTGTCTTCAGCTTGGACTTTCAGGTCTCTTTTTACTGTGTTCATTGAAGTTAAGGTCAATTTTTCAACTATTCATGAGCATCGTCTTTTTTCCCTTTTCGATAACTTTTCCCAGGATTGTGTATTTCTCCAGGGATTGGAGTATGCAGTATAGTATGCCCAAAGTATACATTTAGTTGTTGTCATTGTGTTGGTTGTTCATGACACTCTTAAACATTTTCTTAAATACCATACTAAGATGGTTTTATATTATTGTATAAAATATTATCCTATATTGTTCAAAATATGTTAACACTTCTAATAGTTTAAAGACAGTTCCCAATTTTTTATATAGATTTTTTATTTATTAATTTAATGTATCAGTGATAATTCTATAATCAATCTTATACATCTCTAATAATACATTTTTACCCTTAACCTCTAGGTGTTCATAAACCCATTTTTATGAAATACAATAATAACAACAGGAATAATAATAATAATAATAATAATAATAATAATAATAATAATAATAATAATAAGTGAGAATGAATATACTGTAGTGTTGTCGATTCTGATATAAGGTTATACAATATATGTTGCATTGGCTTGTTGTCAATGCAACAACAAGCCATTATTTTACTAGATTGTAAAATTGTATTGTTGGTATTTATGTAAAAAAATACACAAAAGCTGCATGTTACAAATATTAATTCGTAGTAAATTCAAATTTCTTCAGTGTAATGGAGAATTGTTCTCCTAATGGTCAAATCATTCATAGTGCTCACATGAACACTAGGACTGCTTAGGTTGTCATCTGAATGAAAGATTTGTCAATGGATGAGTAACGTGGATGGAATGATAGATATCTGAAACTAGACCTTACTGAAACTCTCTGATTTTGGTCCATGATTCTGTATCATGATTTTGTAACTTATTCTAAAAGCAGTTATTACTGTATTGGGGAATGTTTTTTTGCATATTTTATTTGTCGAAATGTATAACAGCACTGATTCTCTGTTTAGTTGATAAAAAGATGTTTTTAAGCAGCTTGTATAATTGTGATGTATAACATTAGTCATCTGAGGTTTTTTGCCATTTTGAGCTGTGATGGTTGCCTCTAGCAGGTCTTCATGTACAGTAAGTGGGGACCTATTTGCCTTGCACCATTAGTCTGTTAATGATGAAATGATTCAAATTTTCCTGTGGTTTTTTTTTTTCTTTCAGTGTTGGCTGTTACATTTCCAATGAAAGTGGTTTTGTTTTATGCACAGAATACAAATTTTTCTAATTTAACTTGGTAAAAATCCTTTTTTGCTATTGAACATGAAATTATGAGAATTGTTT
Organism: Leiocassis micropogon; assembly: GCA_028565275.1. Lineage (NCBI taxonomy): Eukaryota > Metazoa > Chordata > Actinopteri > Siluriformes > Bagridae > Leiocassis > Leiocassis micropogon. The sequence goes on along the minus strand of JAOVVA010000041.1, from coordinate 17,429,017 downwards.
AATATGCTCAGAACAGAAACCTTGAGAAATTAATTCCTAGCAAGGTGATTACCAAGACAAAGTCAAATGACTGTTTTTCGGATGTTCATTTAAATCAGAAATTACTAATAAACCGTTGTACTGATGGGTCTGTTAAGAGGTAACTTAACATTGCAGCCCAGGAACTGCTGTGACTCTGCTGCTTAAAATAATTAGTAAAATACAGATTGGGGAAAAGATAACTGCACAGGGATCCAATTAGACTGTGACTCCAGAATACAGAGAGAGTAGGTGTGTGATGCAGAGATGAAGAGACACAAAAGAAAGTCTCAAGTATGACTGCATATAAGGCAGAGGCGTGTGCTTCCTGTCATCTAAATTTGTCTAAATGTTTCTTAAACAGGCACTTGATTCTGAGTAATTTGGCCTCTTGTGGCCTTTTAAGGTGCATATCATCTTTATATTTTTACTTAAAATGTGAATTCCACACAAGTTGGCCACTTTGACTTTCTGACTCAAAATAGTACACAGGAATATGGGGGGGGGAGTGTATATAATTATTATTATTATTATTATTATTATTATTATTATTATTATTATTATTATTTATTTTATTACATTTTTTTATTCACTGGGTGCATCATTATGATATTTTTATCCCTTTCTATCTCCTCTTTACACACACCCAGTACATTAAGAACTTTTATAACCGCACCGTTGTGAGTCGAAATGGGACGGGACTGAATGGGGAGCAGCTGACACTCATGTACTCACTCACTGTGTCTGTCTTCGCCATTGGAGGCCTGATCGGCTCCTTGATGGTGGGCATGCTCGTCACCAGATTTGGAAGGTGAGTCAATAGGAGACATTGCAACATCTGGTCCTGTCTGGCCACTCTGCCAGGTGTGGTACTGCTACTCCCCAGAGTGTGATGACCTCCAAGGTACACACTATCTCATCTGTCACCTCACATGACCCTTTTTTTGTTTGTTTACCTCTGTAGATGACCTTGGTCATACTTTGGAGGGGGGAACAGTGTGTTTTGCGGCCGTAGGTTAAAAAGTTTTTACACTAACTTCACAGATGGATGCCATGACAATAAAATGAGCCAGGGTATTGTGTTGACCCATCTGTTTATATTAATAGTAATAGGTTTTTGTAATGGAATGCATATTCAGCTATGCTTTAATCTGGGAATGAGACATAATCAGAATTCTTCAGCATGCCCACAGAAGCCCTCGCAAACTCCTCTGCTTGTCTCGTCTGCTCCAAGCATCTCACGGGAGCCATGAGATTAGACTGCAGACATTTAAATGCAAATGAAAGGTGATGATTCACAACTCCATTTAATGCTCTAATCAATTGTGGCCCAGCAAAGTGTTTTATAGGACTAAGGCCATCATAACGCAGAGCATGGCACAGCTGGGTGTAAATCAGAGGGAAAAGTTTGCCACCTGATAGAACTAATCAAGGAGGCCAGCTATTTTATTCAGTGCTGCAGTCCTGGAACATCAATAACCTGGTTTTGATAGTCAAACTCCCTGGTGGTGGCTGTTGAGCATTACAGCCCTGCTTAATGAGCAGTGTTAAGAACAGGACTCATGTCTGTCTGTCCTTGCAGGAAAGGGACTGTGGTCAACTCTACTGTTCTGGTCTTTATAGCAGCCTCCCTAATGGGCTTCAGCAGAATCTGCCATTCACCTGAAATGGTTATTTTCGGGCGCTTCGTCACAGGAATACATTCAGGTAACATGCTGTTGGAAGCTACACATCTAAGTTGGTTCGGTAATTTCACTAATTTTGTGATGTGTCTTTTTTTTGTCTCAGGGATCTCTTTGAGTGTGGTGCCCATGTATCTGGGAGAAATTGCTCCTAAAAATCTGAGAGGCTTTCTAGGCCTCATGCCCAGCATATTTATCTGCATTGGGGTTTTCTCTGCTCAGCTCCTGGGCCTGCATGAACTCCTTGGAAAAGTAGGTATATATCAGAATGGCACTACTTTAACCTTACAGAGCAATATCTTCTTATTTCTATCTTAAAAATAGACACAGGTACACAGAGCTACATATTATTGTGTTACTTTGTGTCTAGGCTGAGGATAATAAATGATTGCTTCTTGGCCATTGCTTTAAATGACAGGAGGAACACTGGCCTCTGTTTCTCTCCCTGGTGGTTATCCCAACATTTGTCCAGCTGATGCTGTTGCCATGGTTTCCAGAAAGTCCTCGTTATTTGTTGATTGAAAAGCACAATATCCATGCCACCATCACAGGTGAGAGAACTGGCCTGAGAGGTAGTATTACACAGTGTTTAAACACAGCTTATGATTGATTTGTAATAAACCTAATATGTTTTATGATCTCTTCAGATTGTTTTGTCTTGATCTGTTATATGCTATAAAAAATGTGTGCTGATCTGATTTAAATAGTTGTACAGATTAGTGCAAATAAAAATTTTAATCGCCTACTGTGTTCTTCTGTAGCTTTGAAGTGGTACAGGGCCAGATGTAATATTCAGGCTGAGATTGAGGAAATGCAGGAGGAGCAGCGCTCCCTGTTCTCCATCGAGACTGTGTCTGTCTGGCAGCTGCTGCTGGACCCTACAGTCCGCTGGCAGATCCTTTCTGTGGTCATCATTAACATCGGGATGCAGCTGTCTGGTATAGATGCAGTAAGGCTGTGTTTACTTTTACATATGACTGTATAAGGTTTTATTATAGCAAGCTAGACCAGTTAAAATAATGCTGTTTAATAAATCGGGACTAAAAAATAAATCAAGGTTATTGATATACATATGAATAAATCTGAGCTTTTCGAAGGGTTTGATGTTAAAAAAGTATTACTTGACTTTTCTGGGCTTGCAGAAGACCTCACTAGATTTTTTTATTTATACAACAAATAAATTCAGGAGCATTACCTTTGTGAATTATTTGGGTTAGCTGCAAATTAATTATTCAGATGATTAAGTGGACAGAGTTGGCAGAAAGCTCATACTTTACCCAACAGAGCTGAACAAATTAGAATCCTTATTTCAAGAGTCTGTTTATAGCATCTAATTTGTTCTGCCCTGCCAAGGCAATAAAGATAGGCTATTATTAAAGCAAATTACATAGAACAAAATCTGAGGCGTAGTTTAGTTAAAGATAAAGTGGGTGTGATTTTGAAATCATGATATACTTACACTACAGTGGTGAATTGAGATTACTAAATAATGTCCATAGAACTTATCTGACACTCGAATGCCATGAAGATGTGTGTCCAAAATTAGACACCAATTGCCTGTAACACATCTATATTTTTTGTGAGGATTAGAGAAGTAGAAAGATGTAGGATTTCACAGTTTGCAGTATAATTATGCATATTGCATCTTTAATAAAATGGCATAAAAGTGTTAGAAGTTCGGAAAGGAAATAAGCGTGCTTTTTGACAATAATCTTGTAGGCCAGGCAGTAAATGTGTATTAATAATTTAGCTGAAAATTTTGGACAGATTCACCACATTACATTCATCTCCCCTGCCATTTATAACAGCTGCCATGGAAACCAAATATATAGGCTTCCTGGAAGTAAGAAAATAAATGTTGCTTATAAAACATGTTGAGCTTGTAACACAGCAAATGAGTATTTATATATTAGTATATATACTAGTTTCTTTTTAACATATAAGGCCTTAAACCACTTTTTTCCCCCTCCATCTGTTTTGTTCTTCTCCACTTAAAGTAGATGTTTGATGGCACTAGTGGTCTCCACCATAATCCACCTTAATCAATAGACGCAAGATGACAAAAGTGATCTCTGAGATCAAGTTCTAGAGCGTTTCAGCTATGCAACCTGACTATAAAAACACTGGCATTTATAGACTCTTGTTTGCTTTTAAATGGACAGATGTGTTTTTATGTCGAGTCCCTTTTAAAGAGGATAGAAAGAAAGAGTTGAGGTGATGAGATTATAGTTTGCAGTGTGTGTGTGTGTGTGTGTGTGTGTGTGTGTTTGTGTGTAGGGTAAATGGGGTTGACAGGTGGTGTGTCTTGGCTGAGTTGAGCCAAAGCAGCAGGAGAGTGGCTGACCGTGTGTGTCCTCTGCACTCCCAATAGCTCTAAAACCGTCTGTGTTTCCTCTGATTACCCCCCTGTCTAAAGTCACGCACACCCCTCCAGCACCAAAATTGAATCTGAAGTGTTGTACACCATAACTGTGCAGCTATGATACACCACCTGTTCAAGCCAAAATCAGCATTTCCTCATTCTCATTCTGTCCCACTATGTTTCAACAACCGCTCTTGATTTTCAATTGCACCAAAGATCTGGTTCTACACCAATGACATTTTCGAGAATGCTGGGATACCAGCGGCTGAGATCCCCTACACCACTGTAGGAACAGGTGCCATAGAGATCATTGCAGGTCTCTTAGGGGTGAGTATTTTTATTTTTTTATATTTAATAGAATAATATGGCTAGTGAAGATTGAAATGAACTAACTGGAGTGTGTGCTAAGGTTATGCAAATCTTAAGGCTAATACCATCTTTTTAAGTAAAGGGTCAAATTTGGAGGGAATGAAAATATATTTGTTGTGTGATTTTATAAAAGAATAACAGGCAGATTATAACAAGAAAGATTTACTTTACTGCACCTTAAAGCTACACCAGGTCAACCCACTGATGAATAAAATATATTAGAGTTTCGCCATAGCATCATCAATCAGGTCAAGCCTATGCAGTTTTACCCTGCTCAAGCTGTAAAGAAATCAAGCCCCTGCATGCGAGTTCTCCCTCTGGAGCCTCGCTGCCCCTCCGTCATTTCCTTCTGCTTCGCTTTTCTTTTCTGTCCATCTTCTGCTGTTCACTTTTCCTTGTTTTTTTTCCTCTCCTTCTTTTACACTCGTAGAAAACACTGTATGAGATGAAAGGAAAACATTAGAGAGATGGATGATTCTTGTTCCCACTGGCTTCTTCTCTGGGTCACATCTCAGAGCTGTAATGGAGGCTAGACGCAGTCTCCGTCTCCCAGGCGTATCGCTTAGCCAGGATTTAGTGATGCACCATCAGCGACTGGAGGAGGCGAGGCGCGCTGTTAGTCAGGAGAACTCATTGCTGTCAGTGTCAATTGGCCCTCACTTGGGAGGCCAATGGCACACAGGAGGAAGGCCGGAGATTGGTTATAAAATTACAACTATTCATTCTGCTGTCAGCTGCTCTCCACACCCTCCTTTAAGTCAGCGTACTGCTTTGGCTCTAATCTTTTCCTTATTGTCTTGGAGTCTCAATCTTTCCGAGTTATGGAATGGAATAAAGCACCAATCACAAATTTCCAAATGGTGCCTCAGCTTTGAGTTTACTAACACAGACAACAGTGAAAATGTATCAAATCATGGCAGTTTTATAGCACTGTTTGTATTCCAGATCATTTATTTTGCAATATTAATAAAATATTAATAAAGTATTGATTAATTCCTATGTTGCACCAGTGTTTCACAATTGAGCGGCTTGGAAGAAGACCACTGATAATAGGAGGTTTTGGGGTCATGGGCCTCTGTTGTGCTGGGATAACATTTTCTCTTGTACTACAGGTGAGCATTTTTAGGACTCAGTTCTCTGTGCATATTAGATTTATTATGTTTAAACATTAAACATAGTTTATTTGATATGTGCACCAGAGTATTCTAAATGCATTACTATAATCTACTATATGTGATTCCTGTCCTCCTCACTTAGACCTATGTGCATTTCATGAAGTATGTGAGTGTGGGCTGCGTGGTTGGCATCATTGCTGGGTTCTGTATAGGACCAGGTGGGTTATGTTGCATTAATATTTTCAACATTTTCAATAGCTTTCCATGTAAACCATATTCTTATCATGTGAAATGGTGTTGCTTCACCACATAAGAAGAGATATGGTCTCTAGAGTGTGGTTCAGACTAAATCAACAGATGGTCCTTCTTTGACCCCTGGGTTCCTGTGACATCTGGAACTAGGGAAATAGCGACACCTGGAGGCAGAAGAGCTAAATTAACTTTAATGTCTCTTTATAGCATGGCAAGATAAATAGCTTTTAAAAGTAAACAGTAATTTATTTGCTTGTGTGCATTTAAAAAAAATAGATTAGTTCTTCTAATGACGAGCCATTAGTTTGATGGTCTTTGAGCTTAGTCATTGATATACATTATCCTTCCAGTTATGCATTCATAATCATAAGTAATAACATGCTAACATATAGCGTGCATGCCAACATATATTTTATTGCTACCATGTATTATTTACTGCAGCTTATCACTAAATATATCTAAACTGAGCTGCATGGCTTTATCAAGTAACCTGAATGTAAATGAGAGGGGTGTTCATTGTATTATTAAATAAATGCATTGGTTATTCACTAGTGTATCAGTTTTATGTATATAGTTTATGCATGCCACAAGAGTAGAGTAGTGTAGAGGAGCATGGCTGAAATGATGAATGAGACTGCAAGTGCTTTACTCTGTTGATGTATGATTCAACCCCACTCCAAAATCTATAATTCATTCTCAGGCCGCAGCCTCAATCGCTGTAATTACGTCTTTAATTAGGATTTTTTATGGCTCATTGTTCATAAACAATGATGAATATGGCTTTTTAAGCCAAAATCCTGCATGAACAATGAATTACAAGCAGAGTTCCATATCAATTTAACTGCAGCATGCTTTCTACTGCAATTATCATGCACAAATAATGAAGTCGCAGCTTGGCTTGTTCCTGAATTCATTAGACTTGAAATAACACCTTGCGCCTGTTTATTTTTCACTGGTAACCAAAAGGGATTAGAAGTTAAGCACTGGAACAATAATGAGCACCTCGTAAAGCTACTTTATTGTCTTATCCCGTTCATGAACTGTTGCATTATGGAAAAGCACTGGACTTGTGCTTTAAAGGATATAACGTACATGAATGTATCTGCATTTATACAGTATACTGTATATGTCTGGGTATATGTGTTTATATATAAGCAGTGAATAAGTGTATATCACCTCCCATAAGCTTTTTAAATCCTGCAGTAATAAAGACATAACAATCAATACTTACTTGAGTTACAACTCTAATAGTCTATAGAAATAACTTATTTAAGTTATAAGTTACATCTGATGTTTTATTTATATTTTTAAGCTGGTGTCCCGTTCCTGATCACGGCAGAACTGTTTAAACAGTCCCACCGTCCTGCTGCTTATACTGTCGGAGGATCTCTAAACTGGATGTCCAATTTCACTGTGGGTTTCATCTTCCCTTTCCTACAGGTGCTGTTACCACTTTTAATAAAGCACTCCATTCTATTAATGTCACATTACCTGGTTATTTGTAAGGAAAACAGTTTGACAGGAATTAAATTAACGTAGCATATTATAATACAGTTCCTTAGTTAATTTTTGGTACTTACTAACTTAGCAGTAAGTAATCAAATATTAACAACAAAGTCAATCGTTAATAATTACTAATCACTATAATAAACGTCTACATTGACAAAAGTGAGCAATGATGAGAAACTATGAGGACATGCTGTCTCATTTTGAACCACGGATTTACCTGCGTGTTTCAGTGTTGTACACTGTGCTTAGTTTGCCATTACAGAGGCATTTATTACTGATACATTAAATTACTTGGAAAACATTAACAATCGTTATCGATTGTTATCAATATCGAATAACTACTTTTTCAGTAACGAGTCCGGTATATACATGTCAGTCTTCTTTGAATTACTTTAGAATGTAATAAATGGCTGTGGTAAAGGAAGTAATAATAATAATAATAATAATAATAATAATAATAATAATAATATGTACTGTATAACATTTGAGGTATTTGGGTGACTATTCTATTAGTATCCAGTTTTTAATACTAGTTACCGATGATTAGTAAGAGTAAAGGCATTGATTTATTGCTTTACTTATATGGTATATATATAATAATTGTCATTGATATATCAATAAATATGTGTTCTCTAATGGTGTTTTATTATAATGGTTTGTAATTATTGAAAAATAATACTACTACGGTCATAATTTATTACGTAATGCTAAGTTAATAAGGACTTCAACATTAATGAAGGAAACACATAGTAAACTGTTACCATTAGGACCGATGTAGCAGAAACATGGTAAATTAGCAGACTCATGACTTTATGATTTAAGATAGACGAGTTAATATAGCCAAAAATTCCTTGCAAATGTAAAGGTTGGAAACAAAACAGGGATTTTATATTTCCCACATACGTTTTCCATATAAACTGAACCCCCAGGTCATTACTGTGAGCTGATATAACTTTTTCAACCTTTGTATCCATGTGTCACAGATGTTGGCAGGGTCCTACTGCTACCTGGTGTTCAGCAGTGTGTGCTTGGTAGTAGCTGTCTATGTGTTCTTTGTCATTCCTGAGACGAAGAATAAGACATTTATGGAGATCAGTCAGATGTTTGCCACAAAAGAGGCAGTGGTAGAGACCCAGGCCCTGACTCAGCCAGATCAGCTTAAACTGAAGAAGATGAATGGGTATGGAACACTAGAGAATGGCTCATTTGAATTTGACAGCTCTTGCTCTGGTCCCTGAGAGCCGAGACGAGAGTGCACTTAATCAAGCAATATTCCAATATTGTCTCACACTTGTATATTTTATGTATTTATTAATAACAAATTAAGATTATTAAAACTTTATTATTGGGGCATAGTTATTGTTAATAATACCGAGTATATTATAGCATGAACAGCATGATCTACATGCATATATTACCTCATATCATATATTTATAAATTAGTTGATGTTAATGTAAATGTAAAGACATGTTAAAGTCCATTGTGCAAATTTTTTAAACAATTCACTTAATGTTTCATAAATGTGTATTTTATAACTTTTTATAACATGTAAGTGTATTTTTACTGCCTTTGCACAACAGTCATATAAAGTTGGCATATTTTATACATTTATTATATACACTAAGATTCTGGTTTATTTTGGAATGGAAACAGTATTTCAAGGCAATGTACTGTATGAAATCATGTAGATACTACATGCTATAATACTGGCCTGTTTTGTTTGTATTTCTGATTTTTGTTTGAATGGATTTGTGTTTGATGAATATTGATATATTATTGTATCTAATTGTGGCAATTAGAATTAGAATTAGAATTAAGTGGCAATGAAATAGTAATAAAAAATATCCAGTGTTCATTTTAATGCAAATGTATTTAACCTGACATTTAATGAGTGCTTTTAAGAATATTCAGTTTTTAAAACCTCACATATAAAAGTGTTGTGAGAGGATCTGTGGTATGGTGCTTATTGGAAACATCAGGGGGCAGGCCAATAAACGCTTCCTAAGCAGGATCTTTGGTGGTTTTCGCCAAGCAGCTTGAGGGCCAAACCCAGAGCAGCTTCATTAACTCGCAGAGGAGGTGGATTTAATGCTTAATTAAAGAAAAGGGCTTTCTTTCTCACCTTCATCTATGGGCACTGTGCTCCTCTTTAACTAAGCTATGTTACATGATGCTTCTACATGGGCTAATTGAGAAAGAAAAAAAATTTACATGTACAATGATAATGAATGATTCATTATTTATCTGTTTATTGTTAAAATTCCTTTAAACACCAAATTTTACTTTACTTTTGGTGGTAATGACTAGTTGCATCCATTAGAAGTCTATCCGCTTTTACAAAGAAAACCGCAGTAGTATAACTAAATGTGAATGAATTATATATCCATAAAGATTCAGGTCATTTTATTCTATTAGAAGCAATTAAACTACCAAATAATGTTGCCTTTGTGTTGCGGAAAGTGAAAGTAGAAATTCAATATTTTAAACCTCCCATAACTCAAAGGTGCGGCAGCTCAGAACTAAAATACCATGTGGGTGTGTGTGGGTGTGACGTCTTAGGTCTATCAGGCACAGAGAGCTCTGCATATAGTGAAGTAAGGTGCAATCTCTGCTAGCCCCTAGGCATGGTGCTCCATCTGTGTGGGCCTCTGCGACTCCCTCAGAAGTTGCCTGCATAGACAAATGATATGAAATGCCTACATCTCCCGGTGCGAGAAGAGAAATGGTGAGCTAAATCGTGTCTGGCTTTTAGTCTCCCAACTGTTGTCCACTGGGCTCAAGGTCACTGGTTAAATGTGATCCCACATGCCTCAATACACACAGCTGCAGTCTCAGAGTTCATTTTCTGAGGAGAAAACTACACCCCACTTTACCAGCTGTTGTGACTAAGGGATAAAAAACCTGAATGGACCTAGAATTCTATAGTTTCTGGTTGCTCCTGTGCCAAGATTTCCTACCACTTCATTTATGAAACATGTCTGCCAGAGAAAAAGAGTTGTTCGAGTTCATATCTCTATTCCACTGTTGGTTGCTCAGTTAAAATTCAGCAGTCCTTAAATTTACTTCATCCTGTGTGCCTTGTGCAGCACTGAATACAGAGGCTAATATTTCACTCTGAATTGCTTCCCCTGATGGAAGGACTGTCGTCCTGTAGGTCAGCAAGAGGAAAGGATGGTGGTCTAATTAGCAGCAGAGGAATCTACTCTCTCCTTACCACCTGTCACTGTGGTCTCGGATCCGCCCCCTTGTGGCTCTAGAAGGAAATTAACATACGGTAATAGTGATGTACAATAGAATTTACAACTGAGTGTGTAGGAATTTTGTTGCTTTCTGGTATTTCTGGTGAACCTTGTCCACCTTCCTAAATTATATATATTGCATTATACAACCACATACATATGTATGTATGTATACTGTGTGTGTGTGTGTTTGTGTGTGTGTGTGTGTGTGTGT
>JAOVVA010000041.1:17407506-17418156 GCA_028565275.1 Leiocassis micropogon | reverse complement strand
CTGCCAGCTAAGAAACTACCCCCCACACAGCCATACACACACACACACACACACACACACACACACACACACACAAACACACACACACACAGTATACATACATACATATGTATGTGGTTGTATAATATGTATTGTTCTATATTCGAAACTCTGCCCAAAAAACACATAGCATTCTGATGGCAGAATTAAAATAAGTACAAGAAAGTTGCCACCCTCCCTCCGACCTCCTAAAGAACACAAACAGACGCAGTACCCTCACAAAGAAAACCCGCTGCTCCCCCTAACATTTTAATTAATGACAACAGATTTTCTTCTCATAAGTGCTTTAATGTGGCTTATTGCTGTAGCAGTCCCCTTGGCCGTGGAAATATTATGTTGACGGATGTGCTGTGTCGCTGGCACTCCCTGGATGGAGGCAGCTGTCAAGGCCGGGATGATAACATTAACACAGGGGGAAAGTGATGACAAATGCCTGTTATCAGCGAACGAGGCCGGTGACAAATCGAATCGTGGCTCCCAAGAACCCCCATTACACCGTAATAAAAAAAGATTGATGGTCCTCTCTGTCAGGACCTCTGTTAATGCGATTTCGACTGGTCTCTTCGGCTTCCAATTAAGATGAGAAGGAGAGAGAGAGAGAGAGAGAGAGAGAGAGAGAGAAAGAAAGAGAGAGGGAGAAAGAGAGAGAGAGAGAGAGAGAGAGGAAAAGCTATACAAGACCTACTAATTGGATCAGTGGAGCCAAAGGCACTCTCTTTCTTTCTCTCCCTCCTTCTTTCCTTCCTTGCATCTCTCTCTCTCTCTCCCACACCCCTCCCTGTCTACTGCGGTGGCAGAGTGGAGCGTATCTCTGTACATTGCATTATTTCAGGATTTATGACCGGGTTGTGGGGATGCAGCCTGTGCCAGCAGTGATGAGAAGAGCTCTGTCTCTCTGCCAGCTCGCACATGCAGACGAGCACAGATGGGAGCGAAGATGCAAACCCAGCCAGTGATGAAACATCCTGACAAACAGTGGGACAGACAGAGAGACAAATAGCTCCATGTGACCCACTTGCCATGCAATTAAGTAAATAAGGATTGACTGTGTGTCAGCGGTGTGCTCGGAGTGTGCCATCCCTCACTGGTGTCGGTGTGTCACCCACTGATTTCATTATTAGTGAATGCTTGTTATGCTCCTAAAGGCCTTTTTGAAGATTAAATGGCAAATGCCTTGACAATGTCAGACAGAAGGATTTCTGCCCATTTTGGATAGATAATGCATGTTAGGATTAACTTGAGGCTATGCCATTACTAGACTTGACATTTAGGCAATAGAACCACCTGGATCTACTGCATCAATGTAGTGGCATCAACCCTGCCTTAAAGGGGCAGGACAGTTGCTCAAATACAACTTTACTGGTTGTCCAACTGGAAACAGGAAAACATAGGAGTGAGCCATTTTTGCTAAAAGCTGATTAGAATGCAATATGTACAGTGGTGACCAAAAGTACTGGAAATCAAAATGTTGTAATTCAGTGTTTAATGACATTCTCTGTTTTTTTTTTTAAATGACAAAAATAATAAAATGAAACTGCAATACAAAAAATCTATATTTACTATGAAGTCCTTTAGTCTTTAAAACCTGCCAGATCGGGCTGGTGTCAGTCACTTGCTCAATCCATGCCTGCTTGATTGCTACCTAAAGATCTTGAACAGACTGCTACTGCCTTCGTCACCATTGTCAACAGTTTTCTATTTGGGTTAGGTCTGGTGATAACCCAGGCCACGGCTCCAGTAGCTGAATACCATTGTTACATAGCCAGTTTTTCAATGGTTTTTCAGTTATCTAATGCAACTCTTCAGCCAGATAGGCTAGAACTAATTAGTGAAATCGGTGGCGCGGTGGTGTAGTGGTTAGCACTGTGGCCTCACACCTCCTGTGTGTGTCTGGGGTTTCCATTTCTCCCAGTGCTTGGTTAGTTTTCTCCTGGTGCTCTGCTATCCTCCCACCGTCCAAAGACATGCAGATTAAGTTAACTGGTATTTCTAAATTCCCTGTACTGTGTGAGGGAGTGTGTTTGTGTGTGTGTGTGTGTGTGTGTGTGTGTGTGTGTGTGTGTGTGTGTGTGTGCGTGCGTGCGTGCGTGCGTGCGTGCGTGCGTGTGTGTGTGTGTGCGTGTGTGTGTGTGTGTGTTTGTGCTTGTATCCCCTGTGATGGGTTGGCACCCCATCCAGGGTGTACCCTGCCTCAAGCCCTGAGTCCCCTCAGATAGGCTCCAAGCCTCCTATGACCCTGTACAGGATAAGCAGTGTTGTCCACAGAAAGAACTAATACATGGCATATGTTGTGTTGATATATTGTAAGTGATAAAAAGTATTAAAAAGTTAGCTTACCAGTAGGAATAATTTAGTGAAATGTCTTGAGAAGATTGCATTAAAAGTATCGATATATTAATAACAATTAATACTTTGATACAATAACATCTGTTCATTATTGTAATGAACAGTTAATGTCTAATGGAATAAGTAAGAAATAACTAATACATTAGTTTAAAGCAGAAGCATTGTGGTATAGGACCAATTCATCTTATTTGAGTGAATGATGTGATTTAAGTGTTTCTTAATTACAAATTCAAGTAAAACTTGACTGAACAAATTCAAGTGTGTAAATTATGCATTATGCCTCTATTAGCCACAGATTACACCTGTCTGACAAAATTTATGCATAAAAAAAGTTTTATTTCTAAAACAAATACATACTGATACTCTGCCTAAGCAAAAATAAAATCCTTCAGTTTCGCTTCAGAAGGATCAAATTATTGGCCTACACTAAGAAACACTGAATGAGATTGTTATAATGACTAAACTTGGGTTAAGAACTGAGCAACACATTATTGAAGAATACTGCTGAACCATCAACTTTTACAGAAGAACTATTGTCAAAAAATAATTTCGGATCAGAGACCACTTAAACACTTGGTGAAGCTTGAGCCAGTCTTATGATGTGGGGCTGCGTTTCTTGATCAGGTCTAGCCTCAGCAACATTATGTGGCAGTAAAATGAAGTCAGCTGATGACCTGAATGTACTGAATGACCAAGTTATGCCATCAAAGTTCTTTCTTACCAGGTGGCATGGACATATTCCACGACTTAAAATGTATAAGAGTGGTTTTAGCATGATGAGGAATAATATTGGCACATGAACTGGCCACCGCATGAACTGTGTGGTAAAAAGATGGTCAAATGAAGTATTGGAGTATGCGACTTTTTTTGGCTAGGAAGTGTCCCTAGGGTATTTACATTTGTTTATGTATTTATACATAAACAAACTGGTTTGTTTGTTTGTTCTTCCTCAAAAAATGGAGAAATACAGTAGGTAAAAAACCTTTTTAAATGTTTTACATGAATGTAGTGTGATTAATCTCAAAATCCTAATAATAATATGACTTTTTATTGATGTAATCCTAGTAATTTTACTTTGTTTGTTAGTTATTCATTTACTCATCTTCTATAATGCTTATCCTGAGTACAGTGTCACGTAGGCCTGGAGTCTATCGCCGGAGACTTAGGGCATGAGGCGGGGACACCCTGGAGAGGGTGCCAATCCATCACAGGGCAAAAACACACTCACACACACACACACACACACACACACACGCACACGCACACACGCACACACTACGAGCAATTTGGGAATACCAATTAGCCTATTCTGCAATACCCAGAGAGAACCCACCATGCAAGGGGAGAACATGCAAACTCCACACACACAGAGGAACAAAACCGTCGACCATATTTTAACTGACCCCTTTATGGATTTGCATCGTTAATTTCATTTTACAGTATTTTCTGAATTTTTTATTTCATAAAATGTCTATAAAGTTATGCGTAATATTGTTGCCTGTAAAGGCATTATCCCATTATTTGCACTTTGGGGAAATGTACGCCAAACAAAACTGAGTCTAATCTATGAGTAACATCACTGTACAATTCTTTGGTGGTGGTCTGGTGCAGATACCCATCCAGGGTCACATGCCTGATATAAACCAAAGTCCTTTCACTACAGCATTTTGTTGACAACTGAAAGGCAAGAGCTGGACCTAGCCCGTGCACATAAAGTTGCCTGACCTCTAAAGGAGACTCCATCCCCATCTCATCTTCCCGAAAGCCTAGAGGGGATCCACTGCATACAAAGGATCTAGAGGATGATATGAGAGTTTTCACTGTTTTCATTACACCAAGCTTGTAGTTTCTATCTGAGAATAATGGCCATGGGGCTAAGCTGTTTTGTTATTGTGACAGGGTCTTCACACATTATCCCATGAAAAGGCCACCAGACACCATATATTTTTCTTAAGCCTTTTTAAAGCATCAGGGAAAACTTGAGGACATATCTTTGTTATATTTGTGTTTTCTGTAAAGGCACAATAAATGACATAATGTCACTACTTAAAATGTGCCTTTTAGGATTTGAATATTGAGGACATGGACATGAGAAAGAGACAGAGAGAGATAGAGAGAGAAAGAGAGAGAGAGTGAATGTATTTAATATTCCATCTTCTAGATTTACAGTCAGAGATGTTAGAGACTGTAGGTTTGTTTTTAAACCATATACAGCTTATGTCAGTAAGTCAGTTTTTGAAAACTAGATACTCTTGGCGCTGGTGAACAGGTCAAAGAGAACCTGATACATTTTGCACTGCAACAGCGGGAATAACTCAGTAAAGGCCCTACAAGGTGCACCTAGATGGCTGGCGTACCTGAGCGTTCCAAGATAGGTAGGTGTAGGTGTGCCAAATAAAATCCCAGCTGAGGGTGTTTGTCATAATAACATACTGTATTTTCATCAATTTTCACCAAAAGTATAACAATGCCATTATGGAATATAGCACATAGGTAATTTAAAATAAAACCTTTAAAGAAAAATGAAAATGAATCAAAATGTTGTTCACTATTACAGAAGTCTATAAAAAAACAAACAAACAGTTCTGCCTAGGACAATGTAATCTGTCTTTCTGAAAAAGTGCCATTGTGTTGTGTGTGTATTGCATGGCTTTTGGCCTCGAACATCTATAAAGCACAGCACAGGCAATCACATCCCACACTAAGCAATAAGAATGAATTTTGCTTAGCACTGAGTGCTTGTTTGATGAATCTGGCCTGTTAAGTTTATGAAGATCAAATCAGCTCATTGTGTGACTGGACTTACAGCAGAGTGGACCTGCTCAATGCAGCACCATGAATCCTGGGCTAGGGAGGTGGGTGATAGATAGCTGGAGGCTGGCCTCCATCACACCCCATCCGGCAGGGGCTCCCCACAGCCAGGCTAGAGAGGTTAGAAAGACAGAGGAGGAAGATCAATTCTTTGAGCACAGGGAGAAATTAGGCATGAAATTAAAGCTAGCTATCGCTGACCGCTGCCTGATCCCCGCTGCAGTTAAGCTTTAACGCCGACAGTTCTGTGCGATATCTCAAAGTGCCTGGTCTCTCACATCCATTTGGCACATCCTGGAGTAGAGGAGAGAAAAGAGACACACACAGACAAAGGCAACGCTATCTGTGCGCTAAGATGGCTGCCAGTTTCAGCGCTGATGACCCGCCATTACTTATACTGCTTGAGACCAAGTGCAAGGTCAGTTCAATCTGGCCTCGCCATAAATCAGAGCACTAGTGGAGACGCCAAGGTTACAGGGCCTGACAGCCATCACTGAGGAGAGGGTATTTATAGATTAGAACCAGGGATGTGTGTGTGTGTGTGTGTGTGTGTGTGTGTGTGCTTGAGTGCGCTTTCATTCCCATTTGCATTCATTGCATTGCATCAACTGTGCACAAGACTGAGCATGAGTAAATGATAATTCACTAGCAATGTCATAGTATTTAAACACAAGCGTACAGACCGTCATTAGGTTTTGGTGCTCTCATGTGTTTAAATACAGGCATGTAATAACTGCGCACTAGTAGTGACAGTATAAAGTCTGTGTGGTGTGCCCCCTAGAGTCTTACTAAGAGCACTACACATACTACAGCATACTGTTAAGTGTACAGCCTGGGAACTATGCATTTACATTTGTAGTATTTTCCAGACACCTTTATCCTTTTTTCATTGTAGCTTATATTCTTCTACCTTGTGATATTTTCAACTTTGTATGGAATACTTACTGGAGTATCTTATAAACATTTTATGTTAATGAAATCCTTCTCACTGAAGATAAATTGTAAACAAAAATATTCTTCTGGGCCTGGGAGACAGTTTTATCTTTGTTTTGACCTTGGGATGGCAGCCTAGGTTAGATGATTTGAGAAAAGGCTTTTTGGCTCCTTGACTGAACACCTTTGCATGTGCATGAAGATTCAACAAAACTATTCCTCTTTTGCAAGTTTGAGGCTGCTTACATCTGTATTAAGAAGAAAAAAAAAATCACAATCCACCAAGTCTACAAAAATACTTTGTAATCAGGTTAGAACAAACAGGTCCTAAAAATGTGATTAAGATAATATATGATGCTAAAACCTTTTTACTGTAAAATTCAGAAATAAAACCTATGTCCTAGAACTGCAAGTTTCTGTGATTTGTGAGGACATAATACAATATGATATTGTTCCTGCAATTAAGATTAATATATATTATAATAATTGTTGTACTAAAATGTGCAGTGTGTTTTCAGTCCACAGAACAATGATCGAAAGCTACTGGGTTATTTTATTCATCCTAAGGGGAAAGTCATTCTGTAAGTCAGCACAATTCAAGGATTAGGATGTACCATATCACATTTATTAATGATCAAGCACCACCATACATCAAGCACAGCATCCATTTTTAGAATAAAGCAGTCCGATAGTCTGCAAATGAATTTAGTATGTGACTATAGGCCCCTGACCAGGATAGAACAGTTACTCTAGATGAATGATCGGATGAATGAATCAATATTAAGTGTTCTTTTTTCTGCTTTACTTGAAGTACTGACATTAATTAGTCAGATTATTTCATTTTATTTCACCAAGTATTCCTGAGAATACAGATCTTTTATGAGTGATACTTGGTTATAAATAACTGGATTGCTTAGACTTGTTTAGGGTTTCTTCTAGGGTCTTTAGGGATCTGAACTCACATTTTAGTAAATGATTTATCTTAAACAGGGTCATAACAAATCTGATGGTCATCACAGGAAAATTGTGTGTGAGGTAGAAATACACCCCAGCTGGGATGCACACACACACACACACACACACACATATTCACACAATCATTTCCACCT
Source organism: Leiocassis micropogon (assembly GCA_028565275.1). NCBI lineage: Eukaryota > Metazoa > Chordata > Actinopteri > Siluriformes > Bagridae > Leiocassis > Leiocassis micropogon. Next base: position 17,410,918 of record JAOVVA010000041.1, on the reverse strand, counting down.
ATGGACTTTTGGGACATGAGAGAAAACCTGAGAACCTAAAATCATTCCCAGGACAGTAAATTTAAAATAGCCAATTACTACAAGGTTAAATTTTTTTTTTTTTAGGAACCATAACCCTTTTATGCATAGAGGCATTTCATTAGAGTATAAAAGAACAGTTGGCAAATTATTTCCGGGTACCGTTCACCACAACAAACAAACAGCTAAAAAAACATTGGTAACAGTTTTTGTTAACAATATTTCTAATTTGGAGGCATAACATCGGGTTAGGTAATGATGTTGAATTCAAAGCACCAGGGTAATTTATAAGATCCAGTCTAATAGTGTGCAATGTGCTAGCGATGATTTATTACCTTGTTACACAGGAAAAAAAAAAGTTTCATTAAAGTTGCGCCTTTTATGCCCAACGTGGATACTACTCATGAAATACGCAGATGTAATTTTTTTGATATTTATTTGAATTTTTTCTCAGTGCAATCCACTAGATCATTGGCTTAATGTCACTGAATCTAGCGTCGTCTGTGACGAGTGTCGTCTGTGTGCTTTTCTTACTACATTTCTCCCCCAACAGATTTTTTAGACTAATTGTACTCTAAGTATATAACTTAGTGAACCAGTATCAGCATGTAGTTAGCCAGAACATAATGATCACTGACGTTACAATGGCACCTGGAAGTGGGTGGGATATATTAGGCAGCAAGTGAACATTTTGTCCCTAGAGTTAATGTGTTGGAAGCAGGAAAATGGGAGTGTTGTATTGCTTCATGCACTTCCATTTTTACCCTGGAGCACCCATCACTCTGGAATACGGCCTGAATTCATCAGACCACATAATCTTCTTCTATTGCTCGAACATCCGATCTTCCTAGCAATTCCCTAGCAAGCTAAAGCCTTTTTTTCTGACAAGTCTCACTAACAAGAGGTTTCCTCATTACCACACTGCTGTTTAATCCCAATCCTGTAAGCTATCATAGCTATTAAAAATAGCATAGTTGATTTTTTTTTAACCATGGAACTTTACCAAGTGTTTAAGTGATCTCCATTCTTTTTTTTCCTGACTACATTTCTTTCACAGGGTTGACAGTTGAGCACTATCGTTCCAAGTTTTGATCATGTGTTAAATGGTTCTTAGCCTACTTCCAACAATTTCAATTCTCTTTAGCTTTTTCCTTTGCTTGATGCATGCCAATCATTTGATCCTTCTGAAATGGCAACTTTTTTGACCAGGCATTGTATTGAACAGGTCACAAGCACCGTCCATTGTGTAATAAGACTTCATATGATTTTGCAAACAGAACAAAGCCATATGGGCCAGGTTACTGATGGCTAAAAAAGTACTGCGGGCCAACTGATAAAATGAGGATTGAAATCTGAAAAATTAACTGTTAGAATTACAAAGTACAAAAAAGTATCATGAAAAAGGCACTGCACTTGCACTATTTTTTCTTAAATCACGGTGGCACCTGTTGTGTATTTATTTTCAGTAAGCTCTGACATGCATTGTGGAACCACCTTATGTCATAAAGCCAAACAGATTATAGCTCTTTATCAATTGAAGAAATGCAACTCTTAAAGTTAATTCTGAGAAGATAAACCTGGTCAGTTTTTCTTTTAGGTTAGAAACAAATGTGCTAAACTTAGGAAAATCTAGCATAATGATTTAACAAGCATCATTTGTAGCTTTCATCTATAGTTACTTTACTCTTTGAGAATGATGACAAATTCAGGGAATAGCGCTAACACATTTATGATGCCTGAAGAGCTACTGAATTATTGCTCCCTGTGATTCTCTCTTTGCATCCCTTTCTCAGTCTCATCCCTCCCAGCCTTTCCAATTTCATCCTTTCGCATTTCAACCCCTGACCATTTCTTTTGTTTGCATGCCAGCAGATTGCTGTCGAATGCGACGCATTCATGTTAGTTAGGGGTTGAGTGGGTGAAACGACCGTATAAGTGTTTTCTCTCTGTCTTCCCCGACCCACATGTGCGTGGGACAGGTTTTATGTTGAGCAACGGTAACTGCAGGAGACACAGAGAAAGGTTTCAGTCTGTTTATAGCCTTCACTCTTTGTTAAAGGTTCACATATATCACTGTTTGTTGACTCCTCTGCAATAGCCATACTCGTCTGGTTTCATAGAGATCTTACGATATGATACATTTTCAATAAGCACTACTGTCTGGTTTCAAATAGCCTCGGTTCTATGTTATCAGTTGTTTGTTTCAAATGTCTTTGTAGAATTTCAAATTCTTTAGTAATTCAGACTGACAGGTATTTAAACCATTTCAAATGGAGATTAGCATATTAAACTTGCTGTTAGCCCTGTAGCCAATCATTCATTCATTTGTTAAGTTTTCTGAAGGTTCTGGGGGAAAAAAGACTTTAAAAAACCTTGTGCAGACTCAACAAACAATGATTGTTTTCTATATCACTTGTGCTCTATAAGGTCGATATAAGGTCATTGGTACCCTGGAGCCTTTCCCAGGTAGCTCAGGGTGCAAGGCAGGGGACACCCTGGATGGGGTGGCAACACATCATGGGGCTGATACACACAGTTATACATTATTGTGTATTTTAACAATTTAGGAACACCTATCAACCTACAAAGCATGTCTTTGGAATGTGGGGGAGATCAAGAGTAAATGCACAAAACACGCACACACACACACACACACACACACACACACACACACACACACACACACACACACACACACACACAGTACTTTGCAAAAGTCTTCAGCCACCTATCATTATAAATGAAATTAAGTTAAATTAAACAAATGTTTTACTCTGACAGGATACAAAGTGCCTAAAGATATAATAAAATAATTGTTTGTTTATATAATAATCTCAGCAGCAACCTTATTTCCCCTTCTGTTCCAACCACTCAGCATTCAGCATCACCAGTATTTCATGCCTCAAGTTAGATATTCCTAAGCATGAATGATTCATACATCAACAAACAAACTAACTAACTAACTAACAAAATCCTCTGAAACTGATCAGGTGCAGTGATGGACTGAAAATGAGAGCCAAAAAAAGTCATTTAGTTTAGTCCTTTAATTCCTTAGGACTACATTAACAACACAACATAATGTCTGGCAAAATATAAAGAACTAGGTATGGCTCAAACCTTTTGCATAGTACTGTAATGCATATATGGTACATTATTTTCCCCATTTCTCTTCTGATTGTTACATTTTCTTGTGATGTTCTATTCAAATGAACACTAGAGGGTGCTCAGGGCACATTTATGTTACATCAGTCTAGAAAACTCGAACCTTTCTTGTAAAAAAAAAAAAAAAGGCCAAAGGTCATATATGTCTAGTGAATGATGCTAAAATTGATGCCTGACACACACACACACACACACACACACACACACACACACACACACACATATATATATA
>JAOVVA010000041.1:17389750-17407406 GCA_028565275.1 Leiocassis micropogon | reverse complement strand
GTTTGTTGATGTATGAATCATTCATGCTTAGGAATATCTAACTTGAGGCATGAAATAGTGGGAAACAGGTACAGATGATAATTTATATATAAAGGAAAAAGGAAAAACAAATATTTATTCACAAATCATATCAGTGCAGAAATCCTTTTTATTCTAACTACTGCATGGAAATTCATACTTTTTATCCTTGGTTCCTATTAACTATTTAAATTTCATTCTGCATTCCATGTCTTATTTGTGCTTACATACTGCTACCATGATACAATTCCCTCATGAATCAATAGATGTGAAGTTTAAATCTTTACTGGTTAACCATATCAGCTCTTATGAACCTAATACGAATAAACTAAATCTTTGAGGTTCAACAAAGCCTAAATTTTCTTAACACGGGAGTGGTAAGAAAATTTAGACATTGTTGAACCCTTAAGATTTTGAGGTAAGAAATCAAAAAGAAATCAGACTTGTAAAAACTCATTCCAAGGTTAGTTGAGGTCACTATGATCACCCCAGGTCATCCTTTATTATTGGATTTCAGGACTTCACAATGTTACCTTTTAGACCAGACCATTCATATAAATATTGCTGTTGTGTAACACCAAGAGGTAATTGAACCCTGTGTGTTTGCATTTATTTCATTACAAGTAAGACTTGTGAGAGCACCCTTAGACTGGAGATTAATAGCCCTCAGTATCTAGAAGCAAATGTGGAAATCACAGATTTCATATAAATATGCAGAATTCTAAGCATTTTCTCTCAGAGGTCATGAGAGAAAAAAAGACATAAAACCTCCATTCATTTACAAATGTTGGGAGACATTTTACGTCTTAATTTACAACTGCAAAACAATAAGCCAATACACAGTCAGAATACGCAAGGTACGTGTGTCTGAGACCTGTCTTTCCCTTTATACTGCTCTAAAGGGAGTTTACCTAGAAACCCATTTGAAGTCATTGTACTTCCATTCTTTTTGTGTAGTGGGCCGACATTTCAACGAGCGGTGATAGTTCGCAACTACCTGTAATGGTGGAGTACACCCACTAAAAAGAGCATGCTGAATGTCTGCCCGCTACGAATAACAATAAGCACAATTTCCCAGTTTGCATTGTGCTCTGTAGTCAGTGAGGGTGAGCACGACTCTTTCTCAATCAGACAGGGCATTTCTTTCACTCTTCAGGTGGCACTTTACAGCTCTTTAAAGTGAAAGCAATGAAAGGCTGTAACCGGCCAGGAGTTATTAAGTGTGCTTGAATGCAAGGGCTTTAACCTTTAATGGTCTAGGTCATCTGTTTGAGATGACCACACATACCAATTACTTTTTTTTTTTTTTTACATGTATCTAAATTACATTTCAGTAATGGTTTAGTTAAATTAGACCCACTCGAAATGTCTGAACAGTCAACAGGCCCCTTGTAGGTGCCGTGTTGCCAGAAGCCAAACAAGCAGCTTTTAGTAAGCGTAAAATTCTGCAGTAGTGAAGCACTGGCAGATACAGTGAGTAGTAAGTAATCGTGGTGCGAGCTTTTGGGACTGCTTAGCAGCTCTGTGCTGTGGTGTCTGGATCTAATTAACACAGACAAATGAGCACTCCCAATGCAGCAGGTGCTGAAAAAATGTCCTAATTGTGTGCCGATGAATGGTTTGTATTAAAGGGAATGTTATCTGTTGGTTAAGTGTGTGTATATAAGTAAGTACGTAAGTGTGAGAGCTGTGTGCTAGAGGACAGGGGCCTCACAAACCATCCCTTATGTCATACACTGCACTAGTAAAACATTTTCTTAAAGAAGAGAGACAAAGGAAAGAAGATCATACCTGTATTTTGGTACTATATCCTAAATTCTGTGCTGCACAGCACACATGCTTTTATTCTCAGTTATTACATCTTTGGTCCACAGAAAACATGATACATTATCTTTAAGGCAAAAATATGCCTTAAACATAATAAATTCAAATTAGCCCATAATATTCAATGTATAATATACACACATAGTAATAAAATTTGTGGAGGCGGGTTTCCTTTGTTTACAACAGGAAAGGCTATTCAAACATTAAAGAGTAGATGGCTGGGGAAACATTAACCCCTCTCTACCTATTATTCAGTTTGTTCATCTTAAAGCACATTAATCCGAAACTACAGTTAATTACTAAGTACTAAGAGAGAAACAGATTGGAAAGGTTTGTAGTTAAGAACTGTCATGTTAGTTTAAAGGGATTAAAGTATCTCCTTCTCCCTAAACCAACACATCCAACACTGTGTGTATAAGTAAGTCTTCTTTAAACAAAGTGAAATCATTATCCAAGCGTGGGGAGAAAGCTTCTGTCCACTGTTTGTCTGACACATCCTTTGCGTTAAAACAGATGTTTATCACCCGCTTGGAATGTCAGACAAATCTGGCAGCTTGTAAAAAACAGCTTTATTGAATGTTGATCAGTAAGGCGTGGAAATCTTGGTTTTAGACCATTCAAGACAGTAACCATTACTTACAGGATAATATCCTTAAGAAGGAGCATTTAAGCACAATCTTAAAGCACATTTATAAGATTTATTTTTTTTTACTAGTACTGGTGAAACTATGACGTCTTCTTCTTCCTCTTCTTCTAAAATTATGTTGTTTATTATATTGTTTATTATTAATATTTCTGATTTGGAGACAGGTCTCCTCTCTATTTCATATAGGCAGACTGCTGTATATAGCTAATACATACTGATATAATGTCTATTTTACTAAAATACATTATTTTGTATGTATTTTACCATTAATAATACTTTAATACATTATTTGCCATTATTTAGTTTAGTTAGTTAGTTAGTTAGTTAGTTAGTTAGTTAGTTAGTTAGTTTAACTTACATATTTAACTTGAATGGAAATTCTGCCCTTAATTTAAATATGTGGAACCATAAGTCATCTTCTCAGTCTAGACTCCACAAGTCTAACAGTTAAACAGCAAAATCGTTTCCCCCCATTATTTATACAAAACAATTTCCCAATAATCACTTTTTTCCCCTCTCTTTAATTTAATGATGTGCTCCTTTTGTGTGGCAAAGGGACACATCCACAGTGACTACACACACACTCATTGTAATACTTCCAATTGACTTTTTCAAAGTAAGCCTAATAACATGTCTTTATACCCAGCAGGGTCTTTTTCATGTCACATTTATGAGCTAGCTGCACTTTACATATTCATTCTGTGGGTGTTAAACAATTGCCAGTGGGTTGCCTCTCTGTCCCCAGCTTTTGCAAAGCCACCTACCACTCTGGGTCACAGCTGTGGAACTGGACTGGCACATCACTCAACTGGTCGATGACAGAATACACCCTGCTCCTCTGCCACACTGATACTAAACAGTTTGTAAACCTTTTTAAAGCTCAATTAACAACCAACTACTATATGTAGCTATTGTTTCACCTGTCTGAGGTTGGTCATCCAGAGTAACAAATTACAGTTCAACCCAGACAAGCCCTCCTTAAAATCTGTCCCTGTGCTCTGGCCGTCACATTACAGAAGTGACATAGTGATGTGAAAGTGACATCCACAAACATGAAGAACTGAGGATAGGAGCCACTCTTCTCTAGCCTAACTGTAGTGTGATGATGATGGTAGTGGAAAGGTGGGGGTTGGCTGCAACATCGCAGCCTTCAGCTTTACAGAGCTCGTTGAACACAAACAGAGCATCCCTAGGCTCCGGGAGACAGGCAGGCAGATAGAAGGCCAGTGATTGATAAGTCTCCCCTGCTAGCACACTGACAGCTCATGTCAAGGATCTAGTGAGCTCCGTATCAAATGTATCAACTGCTCGCCAAAACAGGTCTTATTTCAATGACCACCCCCATTCTCTCCTCCCTTTTCCCGCTGGCAATACATCAAAACTCCTATTCAGCCGGTTCATTTGTTAGGCCTCTCTATTTCCTCTCAATATAATGTTAGTAATAAATCAAATTATGGCAATGTTGGATGGCTGCAGTCTGCTATTGTGAGTTTCTCATGCAGTGAAAATAATTACAGCATTTAATACTTGGAATACCCACAGATTATTATCTAATCTACCAGGAAATTATATACTATTGTCTGACTTGACTTCTTTTGTTTCCATAGGGGCATCGTTATTAAGGACCTTCTCAGCAAAACTGAGAAGAAATGATCTGTTAAGGAAAGTGATGGGATAGTTCTTCAAGGTGGCCCATATGTAAGTGGCAACAAAGATGCTATTTGACACTGAAGGCTATTTCTGGGGGCTTTGATAAGAGGTTTTTGAGCTGGTTGGGTGGCGGCGAGGGCAGAGGGGTGACACTCAAAGACAGGGCAGCGTGTGAGAAAAAGAGAGAGAAGGGCAGCAGGGTCCAGTACAGGGTTATCAGGACGTTAAAATATCTGGCTCCCTCTGTCAGCAGAGCAGGGTGATTAGCACATCGACAGCCTCGAACTGGAAGACAGGCGGGCAGAGGGGTGAGAGTGGAGAGATAACAAGACTGATTGACGTATGAAGGGTGAGAGGAGAGAGAGAGAGAGAGAGAGAGAGAGCAAGAGAGAGAGAGAGCAAGAGAGAGAGAATGCCAGTGGAATGCACTGTTGTTCACCCCACCCCTCTCAGTGTCTTGCATTTACCCTGTCTGACTGCACATTCTTAAAAACACTCCTGACAGTTCAGCCACCATCGTTCTAAATAGCCCAGGTTGACCAAATTAGGTATTTAAAAGGATCATGGTAAATATAAAGATATTTCATTAGAAACAATGATATAACAATAAAATGTTTTTAAATAAAGCTACATAATGATCTAAGGTTAAATTCTGTACTTAAGTAAGATTCATTTTGCTAGGTCAGATCATATCAATAAATACTACATGTAAACAATACATTTAAAAATGACAACAAAAAAACATGCAAACATTATAAACTATTATAAGGCCTTATTCATGAAGGGCCACGTTGACACATTTAGGCCCCTGTTGAATTTAACAAGCTCTCTATTCAATAGACATCCGAGGCCCACTTGAGCTTTGGCCTCTGTGAGGTAGCTGGTTAAGCATGTCACTTAATCTAGCCTAATAGAACTTGCTTCATATCCTACATAATCAGAGACTGAGTGTGGTCTCGAGATAAGCTCTCTTCTTTACCTACTGGCCATTCACTGCCTGTTATCTCAGTTTTATCAGAGTTTAATTCACATATCCTTTCTCCTCATTGAAATACATTTTCAAAGATTCTATCAGATGCTGGGAAATATAGCTTGGATAAATTGAAATCTTTTTAACCATCTAAAAGATCAATAATATAGCACAACACCTGCTGGAACCTTGGATGCATGAGTGAATTTTTTCCTATTCTTTAAAAGCAATAGAGATTTAAGTTCAATTACCAATAAATATCTGTAATTCAAGGGTATGGAAATCTGTCCTCTGCTAAAGTGAAGCTGATCTTTGACCTCTTTGCAGCAAGGTCATTCAAAACTTTAGATGTTGAAGCATAGCACATGGGGTTCATTTCTGGACCATGCCTATGTCACGTCTAATTGGTTCCCCAGGTTGTCTGCGAAGGTAACATCTTGTTTCCATGCTAATGATGCTTCACTTTGGTTTTACAGCTGCAAAAAGACAGGAGGGGTTAGAGGGTCAGGCGAGGTGTGAGGATGGCAGGCCTTCACCCTGCTCATGTTGCCCCTCAAACTGACCTCAACACAATGTGGATACAAGCATAGCTTTTACTGCCGGAACATTTGGGTTAGCTTGTGTTAGTGGCATGCAGTGTTATGTTAGCCTGACTTATGACTTAAATTGCTATCAGTAGGAATAATTGTGGCTATAATTTTGGAGTGTTTTTGCAATGGATTTTATTTAAGTCACTTTATTTAAAAATGATACACAATTCTACTCTAATTGTCTGAAAAACGCACTTTTGTGATTTTTTTCAAAAGATTTTATAAATGACATGGCCAATTTATTATTATTATTATTATTATTATTATTATTATTATTTTTACATCACATGGCCTTTATTTCCTGGTTTGGATGGACAATTGTAATTTTTCAATAACCAGCATGGATTTTACCATAAACGGAGGCATGGTGGCTCAGCAATTATGCCTGTTCCCTTACATATTCAAGGTTGGAGGTTTAATTCCCGGGTTTGTGTGCATCTAGTTTGAATTTTCTCCTCAAGCTTGGTGGGTTTCCTCTTTGTTCTTTCCTATGTGTTTTCTTCACGATTTGCAGGCCGACTGGTGTTTCCAGTTTGCCTGTAGTGTATGATTGGCTGTGTAAGTATGTGTATGCCTGTGCCATGCAATGGATTGGCACCTCATGAGTGGTGTTCCATGAGATCTCAGGGATAGGGCCTATGCCCGCCATGACCCTAGGCAAGATAAGTGAGCAAAGTGCATATTTTTCTTCATTTTGTAAGGGTGTTGTGCGGTGCTATTATAGCGATTCAAAATTAGGGCTCTCAAAGACACTGTGTATAGGTTTTTAGTTTAAAAGAAAAAAGAAAAAAAGAAATAGAGCCCTACACTACATAATACTCTGTCACTGTGCTCACTAGCACATCATCAAAACCTGCATGCAATGCAGTTGTACTTCATATGGAAAAATAATTAAGCTATATTTTGAAGCGGACTACATAAACACTACAGGTCTGTACATGCTGCTTTTTCAATCTATTTTCTTGCTTTCATTTACACAATACTTATTAAGTCTCACCTTTCTTTCTTTGTAACCTTTATCCCCTTTTCTAATACAGTCCACTTCGCCTCATCCTTTCTCACTCTTACTTGCAAAGTTGTAACTAATTAAACAACTAAATTCACACAAACAGTCATGAAGATTATCACTGGCATTAGAATAGGATTGTAAGAATATTTTTCACATAACATTGCTTGAATAGAACGGCACAAACTCTAACCACCAGTGTGCATATGTTTGAATTCAAACATTTTTTACTGGAATCAGATTGATTATCCATAACCCAAACTCTACAGACTTTGATTTGGCAGTATTGTTCAAGTGTTTCTGTGACTCATATCTAATCGTAGATGTGTATTGTCTACTGCATGTGTGTGTTGCCAGCGGAGTGTCTGCCAGACAGGGGTCTGTGACGAAAGTGTTGGGAGGCCTCTAGCTGAAACATGATCTGCAGAGCGGGAATGCACTGAGGCATCTCTCTCTCTTTCTTTTTCTCTCTTAGCTCTCTCTGCAGCCCAGGGATGATTGAGAGATGAGTCAGACTCCCACTGGGCCACTGAAATCTCTTTCTTCCTCTATGCTGCCTTCTTCCAATTGGTTGTGTTAAAAATCACCCTTACGCTAACCTTGCCATCACAGCTGTTCTGGCAAAGTGAGTGTCTATGAGGCCCGAGATTAAAAAGGTGAGTTTTAATAGCATAAGAGAAGGGGGCTGTGAAACACATTGATCTACAACAGAGAAAGAGGCCTCAAAAACTTGAGAAACTTTATTTCAAATAATTGACAGTGACTTAAAAATAGGAAATGCAAGAAGGAGTTATAGAAATCTGTCTGGAATGACAGAATTGTCCAAGTTGTGTTGTTAACTTAATAGAGAAGCTTTAAGCATATGTTTTTCTTTGGACACTTCGGCTACTTGTTTATGACCTTGTTGAGGTAGTGGATAAAAGGTGCTGGACTACATTACCCAGAGGCCACTGCTAGTCACCTGCCTGTAATCATGTTTTTAGTTTGTCCTTGATTTATCTATCAGTTTTAGTTAGTTTTTTTTGTATGTCTTTGTCTCAAGTTTTTTTTTCTTTTCTTTCTCTTTTTTTTCTCTTAGATTTTCTCCTTAATAGTTAAATCATAGCCACACAACAGCTACAACTCAGGGAGGGCTCAGGCTATCCCATGTTTCCTCCCAGACATGTGATGCCGGCAAACTGCATCTTTTTAAAATTGCTGCTCATGCACTGTTAGGGGGTTGCGTAACACACTTGGAAGAAAATGCTATCCCCCACTGCCTGCATGAACTTACAGATGCCCATGATTGGCTAGTGTTGCTATGATTGATGTTGGAGTGCAAGTATGCCACCCCTCCCCCCTGAGGGCATAGGCAATTTTGCTCCCTAGGATCCCAGCCACAGGCGGCTGTGTCATCATTGAGATTCAAACTCGGAATTGCCAATTGATCGGGTCAATGCTAATAAATGCTTTAGTGTTTAGTAACCATAGTCCCTTTTAATTGTTGTTATTCATGTGTGTTCCTGGTTACAAACTACAGATTAAGCACACCAAAAATGCTTCAGGAATTCTTAATTCCTCATTTCCAAGTCCAACCAATTAACTACAATGACCACCAAAGTTGATTTGCCTTAAATATAAAAGAGAGAACTGAATGATATGGCAGAAATTCAACTATTTACAGACTCTTAATCAATTAAGTGAAAACATAAGTGTATCTTAAACTACTGTCATGAATAAATATAATATTGTATTTTTATTAATTTACTATACTGTAAATTAATATTGTTTAAATATTTTATAGTTTACAGTCTTCACTGAAAGTATTGAAAGAGCAAGACAAATAATTTAGGTTCAATACTTTAGAGGTCAAAATATGATTATGAGACAGTAAATAAGGATTTTAGCTTTTATCCTGTGATATTTACCATCTAGCTGTGTTAAACATTTTAGAACATGGTACCCATGGTTAATTCACTTTACAAGTGAACAAAAAAAATGTGACTGACAAGAGTTTCTTCTTCCCCAAATGTGACTTGTAGATAAATTGTTTAAACAATTAATAGCTCTGAATAACCACTTTTGGTTGAATCTTTGGCTTTGTCTGTAAATACTTCATTTAATGTAAAAAAAAAAAACATTCTGAAACTGAGAAAAGTGGGAAGAACAATATAGCTAGTTTAAAAAAATGTCCTGAACAAGAAAGGAACCACGGGTAAACTAACAACCAGACATCAAACAGGTCGGCCAAGGAAAACAACACCAGTTGATGACAGAAACATTGTGAGAGCTGTGAAGGAAAACCCAAAAAACAAGTCAACCAACAACCTCCACGGGGCAGGGGTGAAGGTCTCACACACAATCAACCTTTTAAAGAAGACTTTGAAAGTAGAAATGTAGATGCCTCGCACAAGATGGAAATCACTCATCAGTAAAAAGAAAAAGAAAACTAAAAACAAAATACAAAAGTCTACGCCACTTAGAGGCGTCCTGGTGACATCCTTACTAGATGCCCAAACCACCTCAACTGACTTCTTTCCACGCAAAGGAGTCGGATCTACTCTGAGTTTCTCACGGATGACTGAGCTTCTCATCTTATCTCTAAGCGAAAAGCCAGCTATCCTTCTGAGAAAAACCATTTCGGCCGTTTGTATTCGCAATCTTGTCCCAACGCTCATGACCATAGGTGAGGGTTGGAACGAAGATCGACCAGTAGATTGAGAGCTTTGCCTTTTGGCTTAACTTTCTTTTCATTACAACAGTGCGGAAAAGCGACTGCAATACCGCCCCCGCTGCTCCGATTCTCCGGCCAACCTTACGTTCCAATGTTCCATCACTCGTAAACAAGACCCTTCACTTGGGGTAACGGCTCACTCCCTACCTGGAGTAGACAATCTATCCGTTTCCTGCTGAGAACCATGGCCACAGATTTCGAGGTGCTGATCAGGTCACAAACTGATGATGACATCAGGACCACATCATCTGCAAAAAGCAGCTTGATATCCTGTCCATGAAAATCACAAATAGGATTGGTGACAGGGCACAGCCCTGGCGGAGGCCAACACCCACCGGAAACAAGTCTGACTTACTGCCTCCAGGATTCCTGCAAGAGTAAAAAGCTGTTCCGCTCTTCCACGACCAGGATGAAATCCACATTGTTCCTCTTCAATCTGTGGTTCAACAATCGGCCGAACCCTCCTTTCCAGCACCTCAGAGTACATTTCCCAGGGAGGCTGAGTAATGTAATGCCCCTATAGTTGGCACACACCCTCTGGTCCCCCTTTTTGAAAAGGGGAACCACCACCCCAGTCTGCCACTCCTTAGGCACTGTCCCGGACTTCTACGCAATGTTGAAGAGACGTGTCAACCAAAACACTCCCTCAACACCCAGAGCCTTCAGCATTTCTGTACGGATCTTGTCAATTCCCGGGGCTTTGCCACTGTGGAGTTGTTTGATTACCTCAGTGACCACGCCCAATGAGATCAACGCCGACCCCCCGTCATCCTCCAGGGTGAATTAGTTGGGTTCAGGAGTTCCTTAAAGTGCTCATTCTACCGCCCGATTACCCTCTCAGTCAAGGTCAGCAGTGTCCCATCCTTGCTGTACACAGCTTGGGTGGTTCTCCGAATCCCCCTCCTGAGATGCCGGATGGTTTTCCAGAAGCACCTCGGTGCTGCCCAAAAGTCCTTCTCCATGGATTCTCCGAGCTCCTCCCACACCCGCTGGCTTTGCCTCTGCTACTGCTGCGGCTGCTGTCCTTCGAGCCCGCCGGTACGTTGCAACTGCTTCTAGAGTCCCCCGAGATAACATATCCCTGAAGACCTTTTTTAGACGGGCAGTTTCCCTAGCCACAGGTGTCCACTACGCTGTTCGAGGGTTACCACTCCTTGAGGCACCCAGAACCTTAAGACCACAGGTCACAGCTGCAGCTTCAGCAGTAGAAGCTTTGAACATTGACCACTCTGATTCAATGTCCTAAGCTCCTACAAGGATGCTGGAAAAGCTCCGCTAAAGGGGGACGTTGAAGGCCTCTTGGACAGGGGCCTCCCCTAGACATTCCCAATTCACCCGCACTACCCGTTTGGGCTTACCAGGTCTGTCCAGCGGCCTCCCCTGCCACCTGACCCAACTCACCACAAGACGAAATCAATCAATGACCTTCGGCCTAAGGTGCTCTGGAACCAAGTACACTTATGAGCATCCCTATGTTCGAACATGGTATTTATTATGGACAATCCATGACTAACACAGAAATCCAATAACTAAACACTGCTCGGGTTTAGACCAGGGAGGCCGTTCCTCACAATTAAGCCCCTCTAAGTATCTCCGTCATTGCCCACATGTGCGTTAATTTCCCCCAGCAAGACTCTGGAATCCCCTACTGGAGCCCGTTGCAGTACTCCATTCAGAGTCTCCAAGAAGGAAGAATACTCTGTTTGGAGCATAAGCACAGACTACAGTGAGAGGTGTTCCCCCCCCTCCCCCCCCCCATGGTCCTCAGGCGGAGAGAGGCGACCCTTTCGTCCACTGGAGTAAACTCCAACGTCATCGCACTCAGCCGGGGACTTGTGAGTATCCCCACACCTGCCTGGCGCCTCACACCCTGGGCAACTCCGGAGAAGAACAAAGCCCAACCCCTATCCAGGAGTATGGATCCAGAACCGAAGCTATGCGTCTAGGTAAGCCCCACCAAACCTAACTGATAAAGCTCCACCTCCCGCACAAGCTCCGGCTCCTTCCCCCACAGAGAAGTGACGTTCCATGTCCCCAGAGTCAGCTTCTGCCGCCTGGGTCAGGTCTGTCGAGGCCCTCTGCCTTCCCTGCTACCCAAATAACAACACACTCAACCCCGTTGGTTCCTCTCTGACTCTGACCTATCATTTTATATTCATCTTTTGATTTTAAGTCTCTTCAGTGTATTACAAAAACAAAATAATTGCCATGCTGTTTCAATATATTGTGAGCGAAATGTATATTTTTTTTCCCATTATGTTAGATCTTATTTATTGCCTCTTTTTTTTCAATGCAGTGACTTTACTGAAAAGCTTATTGCACAGTGTTTGTGTTTTTGTCAAGTTTCCCATTAGAAACCAGTTCACAAAAGTTACTATGTGGGCCTTAAATATCATCATACCATATATTCAACCATGATTTTGTTTACTACATTTAATTCCAAACACAATCCCTCAGCCTTATTAAAGTGTCTCATAATTAAAGAGTAATTAAATAGTAACTAGTTGAATAAGGAGTTTTGGTTACCTTACTACTAATTATAAATGATTTTATAATGATTATTTTGTTTTGTAATAATTACATTTTGTCATGTTTATCACTTACAATGATACCTATTTGGTTTCAAATATTACTTACATTTTAAGTTCATAATAATAGTGTCTATGAAAATAACTTATTAATCAGTCTGTATTCCTTTTGCAGTTTGATTGATGCATGTGAGGAGCAGACACTTGTATACATGAGCATTGACGTTTTCATCGTTTAGTCTAAGTAACTGACAATCCTAAACCCATGTTTGCAGTGCAGGTTGTATACCCCCAATATTAGATACTTGCATTAAAAAAATATCTAAACGGTACTGTACATTTACAAATAGGTTTTACAACTGAATGCTTTTTCACTGATCTAATCAGGGTTATGACCCGGCTGTCGCAGGCCAAGGCCAAAATGAGCACAACTGGGATTGTAATTTTCAACAATATACCTGCTGCATTGCAGTCCAATACTGTATAGCACTTTAGAGGAAAAGCAAAAAGGTTCGGCCACTTCGTGGTTTTAAACCCATGCCTGTCTGTGCAATGCCATTTGCCAACTAGAAGGAACTATTTCCCACGCTTTCCCCAGCTTCGCCTACACAAAGAACAGCGTTCACTCTGCTACATTACACACATTGCTTCTCCTTGTGTTCCTGCAGCAATGTGTCTTTTTATGTCATGCCTAAGGCCACCACTGCCAAAATGAGTCTGCTCAAATCTGTCTTGGGCATTTAGTCGCTCCTGGTTGCTAATACCAAGTGGTGGTGACCTGCCAGTGATTTTACAACTTTTGCCTCTGTGTTGCTGATCATGTAGTCCTATTGTATTAGCAGAGTAAAGATGTAAAAAGCAGCCCAGGAGAAAGGTGGGGGTAGTGGAAGGTGGAAGGCGAATGTGAAAAGCAAATGCACTGAGAATGGGGCAACACTTGGAGGGAGTCCAATACAACATTCTCACAAATGGACCCCAGACCCTAGCACAAGGCGTGTGAAAAATAATGACACAGTGATATGGAAAGCCTGGCTTTGCCTTAGCCTGGGAGAACTGAAGGAGGTATAAAATAGGGAGGCTGGGGTGGCAGCATGATTGTTGACCTCATTTTTTTAATTTGACCAAGTATGGCAAAGAGGACAATCATCATATAGTGACCTTAAAAACAAAAAGTCTTAGTTATACCTATAAGGTCATGTTCTCAATCAATTACATTTTAAAAATTCCCGCAGGGATTGAAGCTATGAGGTCAAGAATGGCTGTCTTGATCATGGTCTGCTTTTTTTCATGTTAGCTTGAACCTTATGCCAAAGGTGCAGAAGGGAACAACAGGTTTCTGTCTCGACTAACATTATTACCTTTATCATTTCACTCCATAAAATGGGGTGATCTTGATCTTTACTACTTGAACACTTTGTATGTATAACGTGTATGTGCGCGCATGTGCATGTATAAAGTGGTAGGTCTGATCTCGTTTATGGCCATCATCCCCTGCTGGCCAAAGCTTTCAACCAGAGTATGGTGGTGCTCTTTAACTTACCGAGTCTGTGTGATGGAGGACCGTCGGCAACCTTCCATCAGCTCAAGCTCAAGGACCCTATGTCATGTTCAAACTAAGCACTATACAAAAACAACCATGCCAGAACAATAAAGCATGCATGATATTACCGCAGTCTGCCATTACTCGTACTGTTACAAAACACATGGGACTTTTCTGTATTGAAAGTAGGTAAGTTAATTTTTTTAAACTTGAGAATTGTTTGATTTGTTTCAATTTGAGGACTTTTTTAAATAATGGTAGAATACTCAATATTAAAGCTATACTGTTTAACATGCTCATATGGGATACATATTACTAACATATGCTCAAAGGGAAAAAAAAATAGGGAAAAAAAGGGGGGAAAAAAGGTATATTTGTGTGAACCCAGTGGGGCTATGAAAAACAGTGACTTTGAGATGGCAAGGTTACTGCATCTGCAGCCAGATATTTCCATAAATGGATACCAGGGAAAGCTAATCCTCCATATGGATAAATATTTTAGAAGGCACTTATTTAACAAGCGCTGTACTTGCTAAAGAGTGTTCCTGTAGTGCTGGTCAGGGATAAGAACGAGGAAAATGGCTGCTCGTTAATATGGTGGCCCAACGGTTTCTTTTTTTTTTTTTTATTACATAATTGACTTTTAAAAAGTGTTTAAAATATTTTAACCCTTTTAACTTCCAGATGTCATCAGTAAGTACAGATTACATCCTTCACTCTGCAACATGTACCCAACATGTTCTAATTCATTGCACAATAGTTACTGAATAGTTATTGTATGATCTAATACATCTGGAAAGGTAAGGGCAGATGGATGCAAAGATATGCCTTGCAGTTGCTGAAGTCTCAGTAAAAAAATCTGTTCAATCTGTTCCCATGCCTGTTAAATGGTGCGCACCATATTCTAAAAAGTGTCTCACCAATTCATTGTGGGACGCATTGCAAAACTGTCAATATTAGTACGATAATAAGGCACTGATAGTTGTTTAAGGCTATTGTTGAAGTGTTTGTGCATTTGTGCCTTAACTCCACCTTACCATACCTACCACACACACACACCGACATACAAACACACACACATTAGCAGATGTGAATAACTCCATGAAATCAAATCACTATAGCCTCACTTTGAAGATCATTCGCTTGCATTGGACCAATCACATTCCTTGCATTCTGTACTAATCTGAGGCTCTGCTGTCGAGGTTCCTTACCATTAGTGTGTTTGTTTATCCATTTCCTTCCCTCCCTCCAATTAACATGTCCCTCATTCTGGGTTTGTTCTGCCAGTGTGTGTTGCTGTGACGCCTGTCCATCACCCTGAGGCCCTCTGAAAGAACACTTTAAAAGTGAGAACAATGGCACTGCCCCTCCGTCAGCACAGTAGAGCATTGGTACTCAAATGAGTCCTCTTCCCTGGGGTGTGTTTTGTCTTGCTGACTTTTCTTGCTTCACTCCGTGAGCTTTCTGATGTATCTGACTGTAAGCTGTCAAAGCGTTACCGTGGCAAGCTGCGGGACAAGGGAGGCGTCCAGCGTCAGCGATGACGTGGCTGAAAGCGGATGGATTGCACAGGGAGCCACTCCTTGGGCCCTTAGCCCCTCCTGGCCTGCTGTCCCATCACTCTGGAAGAGTCATCAGGCCCCAGAGGCAAACAGCAGGTAGCCTGCTCCCTGCAGCCAGGCACAGGGCCTGCCTGCCCTCCTCTTAACCCCAGGAACATCGACATCCATCTCGGCCACCGTGGGGGTCCTTCTCTAGTCCCGCCTTCTCCTTCTCTCTCTTCTTTCCTCTCTCTCTCTCGATCTCTCTCTCTTTATCTCTTGCCACTCTTGCCTTTTTCAAAAATATCAGTCTTTTCATTTCTCTAATACAGCACCAAATCTGGGTCCTCTTATGTTGAGTGTAACTTGTCTTTGGAAATCGTATCTTGATTGGTCTAATGCAAGCGAATGATCTTCAAAGGATATTGTGATTTAATTTCATGGAGTTATTCGCATCTGCTAATGTGTGTGTGTACAATCTTTAATATAGTCATACACACACACACACACACACACACACACATATATATATATATATGTCATGCAAATTTTTATATTTATTTTTATATTTTAGGTGCTAAGTAGCATAAATAAAACTTTTCGAAATTGCCATTAGTCTATAAATACCATAGAACAATTATTAGTCTCTTCCAAAAGCACATGCAAGGTAACACCTTGCCTTCATCAGAAATGGTTGTCAACACAT
Organism: Leiocassis micropogon; assembly: GCA_028565275.1. NCBI lineage: Eukaryota > Metazoa > Chordata > Actinopteri > Siluriformes > Bagridae > Leiocassis > Leiocassis micropogon. The sequence continues at coordinate 17,391,674 of JAOVVA010000041.1, read as the reverse complement.
TCAGGACAGATATGTGCTTGTCTGGAGTGTCATTCTTACACCACACACACACATGCACACACACACACACACAAAGATATAAGTACCAACCCAGTACTTTGTTTTACCCATTACACAGTATAACACATAATTTACACACATCCAAAAAATAGTATTTAATAGCTACCAATACAGTATGTTACTGATGGTCTATTGCAGTAGAACAATGTTTTGCTGTACTATGCAACATAGGTAAATACCAGGTAGGTTATTTGTCCCAGAGGGCTAAGACAGGAGCTGGACTCACATTTAATTCCAAGTAGCCCCCACTATGCGCTGGAGTTTTCCCTCTGTGTGCTAAGCAGCAGCGACTCATTCCCATGTTAGTATTCCTGCTGCTTGGTTAGGCAGTGAGTGACTGGAAGCTGGATGTAGGTTAATGGGGAGCTCAGCCCTGCCTTAGGCCATGCAGAAGTGCTCAGCCATGGCCGCACACTGTTGACTTTAATGGCCCATTAATATTGGGCCACTTCAACACAAAACATGATCCACACATCAAAAAAAGGAAAGGAGAGAAAAAAATATTTTACCAAAGATTGAAGGAATTGAAGCAGAGCCGTGTGCATGTGTACCTCCTTCACTTCTCTGTTTGTTTTTAGAAACACTGCCTGAGAGAGAAAGAGAGAGCCTGAGAGGCTTTCAGGCTTTGAACTTTCTGGCCTCCTCACCATCTCAATACCGCCACACACCCCAACCAAAAGGTGCTAAACTAACATTCTTGGAATATTACTACATAACATTGATTGCTGTTAGGTGTCAAAAATGATGTAAAGCACATAGGCTGAGGTGCTGCCCTCTTGTGGCCTTAACATAATATGGGTCGTCGTGATAAAAGTCGACTACTGAGTCTTGCACAGCAAAATATGTGTGCGTGCGTGCGTGCGTGTGTGTGTGTGTGTGTGAGAGAGAGAGATTTGATGTCTAATAGAGCCTAAGCTTAATAGATTTATCATCAATATATACATCAAGTATATATAAATATATAAATAATATTATAAGGATGAATATACGTATAATTCGTTAAAATCTCCATATCTCCAATAGTTATTATTATTATTATTATTATTAAGTACTCGGGCGTGGGTTGCACTTTACTTGGGCTGTTTAACGACCTGAAGACCTGCAAAAAGCTTTATAAGCGTTCAGAGAGCCTTAATTAATGGCTGGCCATCAACAAACGCAGTGGGTGTGGTTGGTAAACTTATGGTATGGTGATTGAAAATAAAGAGATGATTGATTTAGATGATACATTGCATACCTTTCATCTGACATTAACAATGTAGATGGGACTTGGGTAAAATGAAAATGGTAGTTTCTTCATTTTTTTTTTTTTACGTGAAGCTATTTTAGTTATCATTAGCTTTATGTTCAGTATCAAATTGAAGAGTATTCTACAGCATGAGAAAAGTGTGTCGTTCTTGACGGAGTAAAGAAGGGTCCTATTAAAGAAACACTAATCGTCTGTAATCCTTTTAATGTCTCACACTTCTCTTTGACAATACACAAGTCTGGATGGAGCGAGTTGTGGCGCTGCACAATGGCTTCGGTTTCAGCAGCCAGATCCCCAATTAACAAAGTTAAAACCTGCTCCCGAGTTACTGAGTGGCTGCCTTACAGCTCAGTTAATACAGCAGAATGACTATCTATAGCTGCTTTTTTTTGGCGGGGGGGGGGGGGGGGGATTTTTAAATAAGCGATGCGTTTAAAGTTTGATGAACAAAAATTAAACCCACGTTGTGGGTTGGAAGCATATGCTTCTTTTGCGCAGGGACGTCAATGACAACAGGAGGGGATTTATTCAGGGTATCCACATTTACTGTGCGCTCTCAGGGCCTTCACAGCTCGGGTTAGTGTTCATCTTCAGCTCAGGTGAAGTATAGTTTAA
>JAOVVA010000041.1:17374107-17389669 GCA_028565275.1 Leiocassis micropogon | reverse complement strand
AATTCTGGGGCGGGGGGGGGGAGGGAGGGGGAGTAAAGGAGGACGCTTTTGTTCTGCTGAAAAAGGGGGGTTGTTCATCCAGGACCAACCTACCACTTTAACCGCGGCTGTAAAGCGCGAACAGGGTTGACATTGGAGCCTGCATGGGAATGGAAGAAGAGGAGGGGATAAGAGAGGCTGCTCAGTCTAGCAGCACCGTGTCCTGAAGAGACAACATCATCATCATCATCATCCTCAGGAGCAGTAGTGTGGGATGCATCGTACTGAATCCACACAAACGGAGTTGTGTCCAGAGCAGGACATCTGACTTGGAGAAAACGTCAACGCTGGACATACACGCAGCCACGATTATTTTGCTGTCATTTATTATTATTGTTGTTGTTTTTGTAATGGACAACATGGCTCAACTAGTTCTCATTTAATATATTTCTACTAGAAAGATATAATTATAGAGCCGTTTTGTATTATAACTTGGGAAGCTCGTACTGCACGGACTCGATTTTTTTTTTCCATTAAGTGCACTTAAGCCTTTCTTCCTAAGAAGAAAATTGCCCGCTTTCGGTTCGGGAAAAGCGTCTGAACGCTACTGTTCACCCCTGCGCCGGTTTGCCGTGTGCTGAGGCGCTATTTCGGATTTCTCCTTCTGCTCATCGCAGGGTTTTTTTTTTTCCACGCTACTGATCGCACCCTCGTCCTGTGATCCATCCTTTGGATGTCCATCAAGATTAACCTTTTCAGGGAGAGGACCTTCTCCATTTCCACTGAGGTGTTATCTCTTCAAATCAGACGCTAATTTGGTCTACTAACTTTTATCTACCAGGTCAACAATGAGATTAATTCCATCACGATTAAGTTATCTGTAAGTGCAAGTCTTTTCCTTCTCCAGCCTTAATATAGCATTATAGCATTTTCTGGGTCCATGGCATTGATGTATTTATTCTAAAAATTGATTCTTTTCCCCCGCAGGTTTCTACACCTCTTTGCGTTTTGCTACTATGCTCAGGTATGTGCGACATTTAAAATCTATATTGTTAAATCTTGATATTTGAATAATGTATTATACGATAATGCACAAAACTAAAGTACAGTACAGATGAAAACCTCTTTAACGCAATATCTATGGAGTATTTAAAAACAGCATGACTGTTATACATAACTTGGATGTATAACCTGCTGTGCTTTTGTACACTGATTGTGTGATTAACGTTGGCTTATGAAAGAAAAAAAGAATCGAGGGATAAATTGGTTTGATTTGATGATCAGATGGGTATGGACGTGAGCAGGTTCCTCCTGAAGAGAGCCAGCATGACCCGAGCGCAGAGCGCGCCGAGAGCGCAGCGCTCAGCGTCTTCTACCCGGCCAAACTTCCCACACGTCTGCGCTCAATTTGATCTGATCCTAACAGGGGGGAAATGTTTATTTAAAAAATGTTATTGAACATAATTTGATATTGATATTTCTACTGATATTTGATAATTGCCCATTCAGTGTAAACGGTTTAACGCATGGCCTGCTTTTTTTGGATAGAGATGAATAATGGTACTGATTGTATTGATGTCATGAAATATCTGCCACTGGACTACTGTATTTAATACTTTTAATGCTCACGTAATTTATAGGCTTCTGTCAACGATTAATGAGGCAATTCTGCAGATATTGATTATGTCGTACTTAATTTCTGACAGGTAACCATTCAGTCCCCGCCTAATTTTACGCAGCATGTGAATGAGCAGAGTAGGGTGACGGACCGGGTCAGCCGCAGACTCATCCGGACCTACCAGCTTTACAGCAGAACCAGTGGCAAACATGTGCAAGTCCTGGCCAACAAAAAAATCAACGCTATGGCCGAAGACGGAGACGTGCACGGTGAGAGCTTGAGATTAACACACTATAATTTTTTTTTACCTCTTCTTCTTCTTCTTTTTTTTTTTTTTTTACCTTTCCCACGTTTAAATCCACTGTAGGCAATTGCTGTGTTTTCTGCAGCTTTGGGTATTTAGTGAGCTCTAGAAGCTGAAAAAAGTTTTGCAAGTACAAAAAAAAAAGCAAAATGGATTTTAGATGGTTCTGAAGGTGGTTCTCCTGAGAGGCGAGTGTGTCTGGAAGAACCATTAGAGCTCATCTCACTCCAACCTCCTGAACATTTCCTGAATAACGCTCCTTTTTCTTTTCACGGACTTCCAAGAGAAGCCGAATTCTCCCTTTTACTGTACGTGCGATTTACGCATGCACACACACACGCGCGCGCATTTGTAGCTATATATATATTTCTCTCAAGCTCAATGTTAGAATGTTGTCTTTATTTTCCCCTGAACATTTGTATTAACCAAAATAATTTGCAGAGAATCATCAGTTTAATAATTGCATTTTTTACAACACAGATAAGTGGCAGAAAAAAGCAAGTTTCCATTGAGCCAGAGCTCCAGTTTCAGCTATCTCGTATGTGGTTTCAACACATCCCAAAGCCTTGTAATTACTAGTCGTGTTGAGGTATTTTAGGAAGGCTGGCTCAGGCCCTGCTCGGCTGTGGTGACATCCGTGTCACCTGAGCATGTTGCAGAGACAGCAGGGTTGTTAACTTGGGCCAAAGTCTGACCGCAGCTTGGGGCTTGTGGTCCACCAGCAGGTTCACTGACCCCCTTCATTTGAACCGTAACTCTTTACGATCACTGAGCACATGGGAGAATCAAAGAAGGTTGCAAGTGCTAATCTTTGGCACATGCATCATGGAAGGATGACTTTTATAGAATTCATCTTTCCTGGACACATCTGTCCTACAAAAGTTAATCTAATCATATACTTATAGAATTGTTTTGAAGGTGGTAGTGCCCAATCTTCAATTCAGTTTTAATTAGCATTTGTTATACTTTATTACACTTGTAATACTAATGTATAAATAATGTGAACATATACCTAATTTTGGATTTTGATTTTGATTAAAAAAAAAAGAAAAGATAAACCCATCATAAATTTTGTCTTCATTGGCTAAAATCACACAGGTTTATATTTTAATGGCCTTAAATATTTTGTCAAGGTGGCTTCTTTCTTTGTAAAAGATCTGCGGTCCACCTGTTTTTATCATTCTGAAAGAATTTGGACTGGCATAAATCCTAAGAAATGGTCCCTATGGGTTTTCTGTATGCCTCTATGAAGGTCTATGTGTATGTGTACTGTCCCTCTATGTGTATGTGTACTAAAATGTGCCTGAACATAAAAAGGTGATGTAATGTTCAGCTTACAATGTTTCCCCAATAATCTCAGACACAGTTTCTGATCTCTAATTAATCTTTTTTTTTCTTTTAACAGCTAAACTCATTGTGGAGACAGACACATTCGGCAGTCGGGTTCGGATTAAAGGAGCTGAGACAGGATTCTACATCTGCATGAATAGGAGGGGAAAGTTGATTGGCAAGGTAAAAAGAAAAGCATGCACTCATGAAAAACCGGTCACAGATCTCGTAGAAGCAGGTATCAATGTCAACAGCTTTAGATTAAAATGATGGATTTTTTTTGGATTAGTTCAGATGGTTGGATCAACAGGAAGCATAAGTTACAAGGATGAGATTTAGTACTCTGTCATATAGATCACAGTTCTCCGACTGTTCCTGCACTGAAGTTTTATAATAGTAAAACCACAACACCCCATGGAGAGTAGTTGTAAGCAGATAGAAAGCTTTTTACATTCTCCTTTTGTCCAGTAAATGCTTACAGTTTGCTCCAAGCCTTTCCTGGGTTGCAGTATGGGATATGGAGTGTAAGGAATAGGATCTTTCCTCCTTTTTTAGCCGGGCACTCTTGTTCCAGGGTGGATTCGTGCCTCTTTCTTGCTGTGAATGGTAATAAAGTGGGATGGAGACTCGGCCCCCACCTCCTAGCACCCTACCAGGTGGACCATCTGCTTGGCACCCCTGATCTTATGCTATCTGACATATTGGCTGCCCAACGACAGCCTGCATGAGAGTTTTTTATTTGTTGTTGTGTTTTATTGGTGGATATAGGCTGTGAGCAGTCTTCTATACTTCATATGATATTAATTTTAATAGCTCTTTTTGTTAAGAGGTTGGAGCTAGGGTTGCACGTTTGATTTGCACATTACAACATTGACATCACAGATTTTAGAAGGGTTAGGTTAGGAAGCTCTGTTGGCATGGAACATTGAATGTATTCTATTTTGGAGTAAAGTAACTGAGTATAGCCATTATATGTTTATTTTCAAATTCTGTTCAGACTACATTCTGAAATGATCTAGATGTAGAGCATTAGTGGATTAATGGGTCTATCATTAAAAAAATTGTTTTGATAAGGGTAATGTTGTAATTAAGATTTGCTTGGCTGTGAAGGACAAAAAAATAGCATATATGCGAGTAAATTCCTGTCTAAAAGCGAGTCTTAAAGTGGTGACCTGTGAGGAGCCCAAGGTGGATAAAACGATTAATCTCAGAGGATGAATCTTCACTGGTGTTTACCAAAGGGGGAAAGTCATTGGTTACTGCTGTCATTTCTCTTTCTCTTGATCTTGAACTATAATGACTTAAGCATATGCTCTGTGTGTGTGTGTGTGTGTGTGTGTGTGTGTGTGCGTGTGTGCCTGCGTGCGTGTGGTGTGTGTGTGGGGACAGGTTTTCTACAAATACCTTCTGGCAGATTTTGAGGTTTTTAAATTACCTTTTAAAAATGGAACATAGATTTCAAATAAATTAGATATCTGACTCTTCACTGTTGTTTCTTTTTGCAGAGGAATGGTCAGGGGAAGGACTGCATTTTCACAGAAATAGTGCTGGAGAACAACTACACCGCTCTCCAAAATGTAAAGTATGAGGGCTGGTACATGGCATTTACACGCAAAGGAAGACCTCGCAAGGGTTCCAAAACCAGGCAACACCAGCGGGAAGTCCACTTCATGAAGCGAATGCCCAAAGGACATCACGTTGCAGAGCACAGACCCTTTGGTTTCATCAACTACCCTTTCAACAGACGGACTAAACGCACCCATTTCTCAGGAGAGCGCTGAAGAGTTATGCAGGACAGAAGAGTGGGACAGTGTATGAGAGAGCGAAAAAGAACATCTCAGATAATGAACAGAATCCTCTTATGGACTCATAAAATGATTTTTGTACTGAGCATTAATATACCTAACATATAGTTTTTTAAATAATTTTCTAGAAAAGAAAAAAACAATCTCTGGAAAAAATACATGGGAAAAATTCTATTTTTGTACTTCAGACTTTTAGTACTGACTTCTGTAAAAAAAAAAAAAAAAAAGTTAGGAAAGTGAAGCGCACAGAACTGACATTTTAGTAGTGTGTGGACTTCACCATCTCATTGTTTCATTTTGTTTTCTCAGTTTTAGAGTAATTTATAGTCATATTGCTGCTCATGGGGACTTGGAGGGCCTGAGAGAATGCACTGACAAAAAAAAAAAGAAAAAAAAAAAGCTGTATTGAGTTACATGTACAGCCAAGGCACCTCTCGACCACCCAGTGATAAGACACCCAGCTCATCTGAGTCTGTGGTTCTTGGTTCTGGATTGTCCTTGAGACAAAAACAGTTAAAGCAAACAAAGCTTTAAATCCATAAATAATTGTGGCAGCTACATTTTGATAATCAACACATTTCCTACCATGGTTTTAACTGCCAAGGTGTTCGAGGTGTATAAATGCATTGTATGAAACGTAGGAAAAAACGTTATTCTTTGTGGCATTGTGTCTGTCTGTTTTTATACATATATAAATATATTTTTATTTGAGGATGTGGAAAAATAATTTTAATGATGGAAATATTTATTTAAAAATGTGTAATAAATTTACCTTAGGATACCAGTACCTGTCTGTTCATTTTTTTTAATTCATTCATTCTTACTTTGTGTCCCTCACATTAATTTTATCTTATTTCTTCACACACATTCCAAATAACGCTTTACTGTGTTAAACTAACTGATATGATCAAAATATATTTACATTAACTGCATAAACTCAGTTTGTGTTGTGGGGTCTTCTAGTTACTCCTTTAACTGGGCAGCTGCTTGTGGTTTCAGTAGCAATTACTGTGTAATCAACAAGAGTCACTGAGTAAAATAACTTGATGATAAATAAGTAAATACTAAGTCATGCATTTTTCATGCATAACAAAAACTTTTCTATAAGGCATGCAATGACAGATATGAGTCAACACCTTAGCAATATGTAATCATAAATACACAATTTGTTTGTGTAACCCTTCTGCTTAGTGGCTTGTTGAGCTAGAGATGAAGAACCCATGTAAAGGCATCTCCCCCCGGTGTGTTTGGAGTGGCTCAGCACAGGTCAACAGCTCAGTAGGACTGACTCTCCAGGGGTCCTCGTGCTGTTTGGCCTCTCCTTTGGTTGAACCGGACATGCTGCAGTTCCCCGTCTCTGGCTCCTAGCCATCAGACAGGTGTTTTTCTTTAATCTCAGACATTTAACACCCTGTAGCTTAATCTAATTTGAAGAGTCTACATTTTGTTCCAGGAGGTTATGCGTATTTGCAGACAGGGTATTGAGGAATGAATGAAAATCACTGAATGAGAATTAAGATGGAGGGCAAATGTTTCTATTGACGGAGATAAGTGGAGCTTATGATCATTAATGGCTGCCCTCTCTTGTCACATTAACAAAGCTTGAAAATTATGGAATATGGATGTTTCAAGATAACATACTACATAAAGCCCATAATTAGAAATCATCATCAACATCAATTTAATTCCACTCTTAGGAAAATGTAATATAACAGGGCTTATTACACTAAGAATGTAATTTCTGATTGCAATAGTTGATTATGCGTTCCGTCTAATTAATAATGCACATTACTTGTGTTAATTTAATTTACTCATATTTGATGTGCATTTTTGCAAGCCGATTACTAAAACCTGGTTGAGTTTTTATGGTGCAGTCCACCATGTGGTCTGCCTCATGTTATACTAGGAGCTGACCTAGGGTGCAAGGGTCAAACTTGTGGAAAGGCCAGTAGCTCAGCAGGGCTCTGTGAGGCTCAGCGAGGCTCAGCGTTTCTGCAGGCCGCTGCACTTTAGACCAACTCCAAACTAGCCAGTAATACTTCACTCCATTTGCCGAGACTTCATTTTACCTCCAGTGTACTTCAGTCCTTGGAGCATATTAGGCATAAATATACAATCAATATTTAATATAGTATTTAATATAGAGGTTACATGTAAATGTATATAGATTCAGGTGTAACGAATGCATTGTTTCAGAAAAAAAGTTATTTGAAAACTGAAATTGTCATTTTAATAAAAATCTATCTATCTATCTATCTATCTATCTATCTATCTATTTTTTATCTGTGTTTTAATTATCCATTAAAAAAAGCATTATTTATATTCTAGGAAGTTCACAGACTCCCTGTAGTTTTCGCACTTTGGCTGATCACTACTGATTAACAGGGCTTGAAGGTTTGCCACAGTTTTCCTGCATTATCTGGCTTTGGTTTCCCCTTAAATTTGTCTCAGTAACCATAAAATTGTAGAAAACCAGAGGGATCCAGTGGGTTGTGGGAAAAATCACACCTTCTGTGTAGCTTGTGATGCCATGCAAATGAGGGGCAATTCCCAAGAAAAAGAGGGGGCGAAAAACTGCTTTCATCCATTTTATTGAGCTGCAACCGTCATCCTTAAGCCCAGATAAACAAACAGAGCTTCCTTCCTAATTTGCTTAGGGAGCAATTTAGACTTGTACAAGGCCCCCTGCTGAATCTGTAGAATGCCAGGGTGAGAGAATGAGATGACCCAGACCTCTAAGCAGTCTTAATTCACATTCGGCTTCACCCTAGCCATAAAATCATTCCTGCAAACAGGAGCTCAATTGATATAACATTACTTTGATATAACATAAATTATCGACCTTAAGTGTCCCCAGCAAATCCATACGTATAAAGAGCTTAAATGGATCTTGGTGTATTTACAAAATGTAACATTATAGGTTTATTTTGAAACCTAAACCAAGGCTAACACCTTTTTTGTCCATGTAAGCCTTCAAGCTACAGTAGCTGAGTGCACAACTAGCTTGCAGCCAAACTGAAAGACATAATTGAAATGCAAACACCGATCAAAGAGCAGATGAGTCCCGACAGTTTAATTGTTTATAAATGGGACTTACGGAAGACCTGTTGACTTTTCCAATTGGATCTGTAATCTTTGTTTGCTCATGCATTTCTAAGGCTGATTGTTAGAATGTTCGGAACAATTACAGGCTAAATGTGTTTGCCAGCCTCAGAGAGTACCCTGCACCCCTCAAAAGAGATCAAAAGAGTCTCCCCCTTCTTCTTTATTTCCTTTTAGTTATGTCAATTCAGCTGGAAAGTCAACCATAAACGATTTTTTAGAAGCCCGAGTATTGGGGACATGGCCATTCATAGTGCCTGAATGTGGAGCGCTGACTCATTGGGGTGATATGCATATTTCATGTACACATATTGTGCACAACTGATCAAAGCATCTAGTGTTCTCTCTGTAATGACAGTGTAGTGAACCATTAAAGTACTTTTGATATCTAAAATGTTTCTACCATGAAATCCAAGAGATTGTCTCAGACACACATCATAAGGTAATCGCTTATCATTTAAAAGCTGTTTTCAATGCAGCTGAAATTTAAGCAAGGATTTATAAGAAAGAAAATTCTCAAATTCATTCGCAATTTCAGTAACTATTGCTATCAATTAATATGTTGTGACATAACTTTTTAATACTAAGGTCATGAAAAGAGTTTATTTCTAAACAGCACTGGTAATGTGCTTGGATTTACTTTAAATAATACATGAGTGCTAGAAAAACAATCCTTCTGACTTCTCATAGAAACTGAGACATACAAACTTGCGTTTATAAAAGATCTATTAACATTCCAATTAACAAAACTTCAGAATGACTTCAGAAAGATATTTTTTAAATAAAAACCATTAAAACTTGCAGTACAACAAGACTAAAGAACCAGGTTTTGAGGAAACACTTCCACTGAGGCTTAAACTACTTGGTCATCACTTTGAATAGGTTGAGGTCAAGCTAGCACTTCTTCCCCAACAAAGCACATATCAAGTAGTTGCATTTCTGACAATCACATACCATAACGTAGGATCAAATGGGTGCATTGTGAAAGCAATATAAAACATGTCTTACAATGACGAACACTGAATGCTCAGATGAGACGGGATCCCCAGTCAAAAAGGCATGCCGTTCAAAAAAAAAAAAAAAAAAAACTGGGAAAGAAGAAAAACATCAATGCAGTTGGTGGAGCCAAAGTGAGGGGTGGACAGGGAGAGGAATTGGAAAAGAGCTGAATAAAGAAAAGAACAAATTGCATTCCACAAGCAGCTGAGCATGTCCACTGAGAAATTAAGACTACAGGAGCAGTTGAGACTAGAGCTGAGAAAGGTGTATGAGAACATAAAATAAAAAAGAAGTACTTTTTTTCCCTAGGGAAGCCCATGTTTAAACGTTTTCAATTAGGTCATTTATAAACACTAACACTAAACCTTTTTTTTTTTTTTACTTTTGTTGGCTTTGTCATAATATTTAATGGCACACCACTACCAAACTATATTTGCTAAATATTCAGTTCTCATTTAAAAAAAAAATCTATTTGATTCATTTGTTTTTATCATGAAATGTGTTTAATATATGGCACACTATTCCTAAACTATGCAAGTGCCAATAAGCTTAACAAGTATACTTATAAACAGTGTCGTATTTTCCTATACAATGCAGATGCGAGAATGAAAAGTAACAAAAACCAACATGGTTTCCAGTAGCAGTAACGGTTATGTAATGGCTACTACAGTCTGGGGTTGCGTTCAAAACGACTTAAGTTACTGTATGCTACTTATATTAAACCTGCCCAAAAGCAGTATGCGTCACACACCATGATCAAAATATAAATATTTCCATTATTAGAGGATAGGATGATGAGGTACAGCATGGGATAAATATCTGTGTTTCTGAATAGGGGTAAATTCACTTGATATAAAAAAAATCATATGACGAAAGAAACTGCAACTCAAAAAATTTAATTGAAACTGCATATTGGAAAAACAGTTATCCTGCAGTAGGTTTTGATCTAAAAGTTATAATGTAAAACTGGTTCTTCCTCTTTAAAAATCTATTATACATATTTCTTGATTCAGAGAAAGATTTACAGTAGTGACCTAGTTACTGTACTTGTATTTGGAAGAAAGAATCTAGCTTAGTTTCGAGACATAACTATTCCAACAATAGACATTACGCAGATAACAAATTAAAAAACTTATTGTGGCCATTTATTGGAGCTGAGGTTTTTATTGATTTTTTCTTTCATTAATAGAACGCATGCATGTTAAAATGATCATGTTTATAGGCCTACTTGCTTTTGAATTATGAAGTCTGAATGAATCCAGTCAAATGGGCTATCTGTTATAAAAGTTAATAAATACACTGCATGGACAAAAAAGTTGCCATTTCAGAAGGTTCAAAATATTGGCCTGCATCTAGCAAGGAAAACAGTTATGGAGATTTAAAATTACTGGAACTGTCCGACACATTATTAAAACCTGGAAGGATAATGCAAAAATGTCATGTGGAAAAGGGTCATATGGTCTGATGAGTCCAGATTTATTGTATCCAGGAACAATGGGGTATTAGGGTAAGAAAGGAAGTGCATGAATCGATGCAACCCTCATGCATAGTGCCCACTGTACAAGCCTCTGGAGGCAGTGTTCTGGAGTTGCTTCAACTGGTCAGGTCTAGACTCGGGAATATTATGTGGAAATAAAATGAGTCAGCTGATGACCTAAATGTACTGAATGACCAGGTTATCACATGAATTGATTTTTCTTCCCTGATGGCTCTGGCATACACCAGGCCTCAATTTGTCAAGCAGCGGTTCTGGGAGCCTGAGCCATTTTCACACATGAATTGACCATCGTATTGTACAAAAAAAAAAAAAAAAACACAGTCAACTGAAATACTAGTGTGTGAGACTTATAGTAACACGAATTATGGTGTCACAATGGTCAACAGGCAACAGCCGCCCAGCTGCAGGGTCTCTTGTTCAATCCTGAGCCCAGGTTAATGTCTATGTAATATTGCAATTTTTCCTCATGTCTGTGCTTGTTTTTATCTGAGTTCTCAAATTTCTTCCCACTTTCTAAAAACATGCTGGTAAAGCATCATTTTTGCTTCAGATCACTATATGTTCAAAAACAGTGCTTGCTGTGGCTCTCACATCATTAGCAATGGCCTAGCAACGAAGTGCTAAAGACTGAGAAAAGGGCAAATATGCCAGCGCTATACAAAGACACAGAAAAGGGCACTGGTGGCTCAGTGGTAGGTGTTTCCCCTGCCATAGGGAAGGCCCGAGTTCGATTCCCGGCCAGTGCCCAAAAACCCCAGCCACTAGATGCAGTGCCGGTCCCAAGCCCGGATAAAAAAATGGGAGGGTTGCGTCAGGAAGGGCATCCGGCGTAAAGCCTGGATATTCCGCTGTGGCAACCCCTTGCCGAGAGCAGCCGAAAGACCAACATACAAAGACACAGAAAAAGTGACAATTTGATATGGTCTGGTTAAAAAATAATGAGGATTACTTAAAAATGGATCTATGGTGTGCTGCAAAGGTCATTGAACTGACTAAGTGCTTCAGGTAGTATTATGTACATGAAATGTTCTGATGTAACATCATTTATTCCACTGTTCATTAACTAGAGAATGATATTGTCAGATTGTAATGAATTTAACATGTACAACAAATAAGTATCAAGAAAAAATAGAGAAATAAGGAATTTAAAAAAAGGACTGGATACAGAAGTCATACATGGCCACAAAAAGGGTTACAGAAACAAACAGTGGACCCCTGGCAGACCTATGGGTCATAAGCTGTGCTGCAAATTTTTAAGCACGTTCAAAAAATTTTGCAGCTCATGCCAGCAAGCAGGGCCACTCGTCAACTCATTAGTCCCAACAGACACAGGTCAACCTCCTCATAACCTCCCGATGTGTCTCTCTGCTGTGTTGAACCAATTTGTCATATTTTGTCATATTTCTTCTACTTGTATATATTCTACATATACAAGTAGAAATGTATTTTTGGGACAAAAAACAAACTTTTTTTGACTGTGTTCCATTTTTAGTCGTTTTTAATAAATGTTGTCTCTGAAGCATGAGAGGCATTATCAAAAATATCTCTCATCCAAATCATGTATTATCCATCCTTCTCCCATCGGGCAGGCACTACATGTGCCTCAGTACACACGCAAACAGACTGAAAAATAGTTTTTGAATAGTTTTAGCCCCCTGTGGCTGCACTAAACAGCTGATCATGGCATGTTACCAATACACTACTGCACTGTCACTTTCAGTCTGCATTACACTGCATCTCATGTTAGGATTGCACTACTGCATATTTCACCCATATTTATTCTGTGCATATTGTATCATACAAGCATTCATAAATTTACACATCTGTAACGTTGAGCATGTTCTCTTCTTGACATGTTTTTTTCCATCGCACAATATTTGCACAGTTATACTGAATATTACCATACGTATACCCTATTCTTATTACCTACTGCACCTTCTGTACATAAGACACTCTAACCCCTGTACATATAGATACAAAGCATCATTTACTACATTTGTTTACTTATTGTAAATATGCCATTTATGCACTTCTGATTAGATGCTAACTGCATTTCATTGGCTTTGTACATGTACCTTGCACAATGACAGTAAAGTTCAATCTAATCTAATCTAATCTAATCTAATCCCACACCTCTTATCTTATCTTTTCTTAACTTAATTTATCCAGACGGGTGAGTGACAGCTCAGTCACATGACTGTAGTATACAATATTAGAGGTTGTCCGTGGCTTCGCCTGAGTGCAGATCCTGATATCAGCATGCTCCCATTACCTGTAAATGGGGTGTGCGGTCAATTTTCTGCCGGTTGTTATACCATCAGCCCTTAATTTTGCCTGTTGTATGCACTGCCTACTGTCATATTAAGTGAGAGATGCCCTGTCATGACCACGATGTAATTTTTTTCTCTCTCTCTCTCACTCACTCACTCATCGTCTATACTGCCTTATACAGGGTCGTGTATTGTTTCTAGGTGGCATTTTTCTCTTAAAAAACTGATGACGCTCCGTACCTTTACATTTGGTGAGGAACGTAATGCTGTCTGAGACATGCTCAGTAAGACATAAAGGTTGATGGTGATCCTGCATACCGTTCTGCCTCTTCTTTGGCAGGTGGAATCCTGGAGGGTGGTTACATCACCACCAACTCACTCATCTTCCCAGCCTTCGTTAAAACGTCTAATGCATCCTTCCCTGATCTTGTCTTGACTTGTTCTGTGTTTTGAATTCTTTATCTGGTTTATCTAGTATGTCCACTCTTTCGTCTTGACAAGGTTCCTCTGAGCACCAAACAGCTCAGAGTTGGAGTTCTTCATGTAACATCATCAACTTTTATAATGTAACAGCTGATGATGACGCTGCCTACTGTGACACTCGCCTGTGACGGAATTACCCGTGTAAACACCACAAACAAACAAACAAACAGAATTTCTGATATACATGTACGTGAAGAAACCTTAGTGTGCAGTGTACACTCACTATGCAGTGCAGTATTTATCTATATATAACAGAAATTCTGTCTGTGTGTTTGTTAGGTGTCTGTGGTGTTTGCTCAGGTAGTCACAGGCGTTCTCACCGAATTAAACAGAATGCAGCGTCATCTTTAACTTGTATGTCACATTGTGCTAAGTACATATAAGCGCTACGGTTAGAGCCATGTGACTGTTGACCAACAGAAACCACGTGACCTGCTGTCACACAGGAATGGCTTCCACCACTCGGTGTGTTACTACGCCGTGAGAAAATGGGATTCGCCATACGCCTAAAGACGTTAAAAAACGTCTTCGTCGATCCGGCGTCATAGCTGCGAGTGGCACGGCGACAGTTCGGAGGAGCCCAATATGTTATTCTTCCAGTTACCCGAGGATGTGCTTTACCTAATCCTGTCGTTCCTGGACTACAAATCGCTATGTCGCCTCTCTCAAGTTTGCAGGAGAAGCTATCACTTCATTCTCCGAGACGGCGTATGGAGGAGGATTGCAAAACACTTTATCAACACTGGAATGACCCGGGAAGGAACAGACCTGTGAGGATTTATTTTCTATTTAAGTTACATGTAGCTAGCTAGTCTGCTAACTGGTTACCGCGGGCCTTCTCGAAACGTAAAATCCGTAAAGTGCGTCATTTAGCGCGCGCCGTTCGAACGGAAACGGCGTAAGTGCGAATTCTGCAAGTTTACGCAACGTTCCACTGTCTTGTTTACGTTTGTTCCCATACACATGTAAGTCAGAGATAGCCTTCGCATTTTCAATTATTGTAGCTAACGTAACCGGTAACAAATTAGGTTTAATTATTGGTCCATTTAGTCTTACAACAGATGGCGTTTGTCAAAATAATGCTCACTTTGGGAACACCTCCGTTCTTCAGGATAGTTTCACTACTCTTGTATTTGTATTCTACAGATTATACATTTAGTGTACCTTATGAACTACATTTGCTATACAGTGATCAGCCAGAATATTAAAACCACTTGTCTGGTGTGCCAAAACAACCCTGACTCCTGGACATCTGAAGATCTCTGAAGATGTGCTGCAGTAACTGTAACCAAGACCTTCACAACAACAAAGTCTTTGAGAGACATGAGTCCTGCATGGATTGGACTAGTTTGCCAAGAACATTCCATACATGACATTGAGACGAGGAGATACCGATAATGTTTTGGCAGGTGGTACATGTCAAAGTAACATTCACATAAATGGCAGAAAGTTTTCCCAGTAGAACATTGCACCTGACCATCAAGTTATCACAGCATCCTTCTTCCTATAGTGCATTCAAATGCCATCTTTTCCCCAGGTACTTAACACAGATGCACCTGGCTGCCCATATGCCCATTGTAGGTGCTTTTAGTGGTGGACATGGGTCAACATGGGCACTCTGACTGGTCTGTGGCTACACAGCCAAATACAGAGCAAGCTGTATGTACTGACACGTTTCTATCATAACCGGTATCAACTTTTTTCCTGCAATTTGAGCTACAAGTAGCTTCGCTGTGGGATCAGACCAAACAGGCTAACCTTCACTCCCCTTGCACATTAATTCACTGGTTGTTCTTCCTTTGACCACCTTTGGTAGTTGCTAATCACTGCATACCAAGAACACCATAAAGTACCAATTTGGCCCTGGGCAAAGTCACTGAACTCCAGGAGCTGACCTCACTTTTTACCTAATATATTCCAGCCCTATTGTGACCGATTAATGTTACTCCCTTCAACTGTCAGTGGTTTTAATGTTATGGCTGATTGTTATATAGCTGCACTGTGTAAGTTAAAAAACTACTGTACCAGGCATTAATGTAAGGTGACCACCATAGAACCAAATATTTTTGGGGGTTGGACTGGACACTGAAATGGTTCAATTCAATTCAATTTTATTTATATAGCG
The DNA here is from genome assembly GCA_028565275.1 of Leiocassis micropogon. Classification (NCBI taxonomy): domain Eukaryota; kingdom Metazoa; phylum Chordata; class Actinopteri; order Siluriformes; family Bagridae; genus Leiocassis; species Leiocassis micropogon. The sequence goes on along the minus strand of JAOVVA010000041.1, from coordinate 17,374,157 downwards.
CTTTTAACAATGATCATTGTCTCAAAGCAGCTTCACAAAAATTAAAGAAT
>JAOVVA010000041.1:17343263-17358861 GCA_028565275.1 Leiocassis micropogon | reverse complement strand
TCCTTTGACAGCTTTTTGGTCTTGGCCATAGTGGAGTTTGGAGTGTGACTGTTTGAGGTTGTGGACAGGTGTCTTTTCTACTGATAACAGATGCCATTAATACAGATAACAAGTGGAGGACAGAGAAGCCTCTTAAAGAAGAAGTTATAGGTCTGTGAGAGCCAGAGATCTTGCTTGTTTGTAGGTGACCAAATACTTATTTTACTGAGGAATTTACCAGTTAATTCATTAAAAAATCCTACAATGTGATTTTTCTGGATTTTTTCCCCCTATTTTGTCTCTCATGGTTGAGGTATACCTATGATAAAAATTACAGGCCTCTCTCATCTTTTTAAGTGGGAGAGCTTGCACAATTGGTGACTGACTAAATACTTTTTTGCCCCACTGTACATGTGAGTGATCAAATACACTGCTACCCTTGGTCTAATGATTAAAGCCATGGTGGCTGTTCCTGAAAATTCTGACTGTAACCGGTCAACGTGGTGTTTAGGATGCATGCTTTGTACCATGTGTGTATGTAAATTGTGCATATGGGCATACGGTAACCAGGAGTTGTGCTATAAGCACGATTGGTAGAGTCTGTGACAGTCGATCTGCGTGCGTCAAAGAGCAAAGTAGACAATGCCTCAGCAGTTGTAGTGAGTCTACATTGATCAGACCATGGGAGATAAAGGGGGAGGGGGTGCAAGGCATCGAAGAGAGAAGCAACCCCAAGGAGAGGTGAGAAAGGGTCCTTTTTTGCAGAATCTGTTTTGTCTAGAGTTGGTCAAGCACAACTACAAAGATGTTGCAGGGGTACTGCCTTTGAAACTTTCTAAAGAAAATGATTGTTGGGTAAACCGCCCCCAAATCGCCTCTCTCTGGCAAACGGAGGGAGCATGACCTCTGACCTTTCGTATCAAAGTACATGGAGACTCACCCCTCTATGCTGCCACGACCCCACCCGCCACAATTTCACCCCCATTGCTCCACCCCACTCAAACATTAAAAAGAGAAAGAGGGGAAAAAAAACTCCTGAAACTTGCGTCTTTCATTCTTCCTTTGCGCTTTCTTTCTCTCTCTCTCTCTCTCTCTCTCTCTCTCTCACACACACTCTCTCACACACACACACACACACACACACACACACACACACTCACTCCCACTTTCTGAAGTCTAGTAGAGCGAGCTGTGTCTTAGGAGTCAAGAATTCAATTAGTTAAAAAAAAAAAAAAAAGCAAGTGAAAGAAGAAAAAAGAGGCTGCAACAATAAAGCGATAACGGACAGAATGTGCGTTCCCACATGTTAAATACAGGGCGCTTACTACTGAAAGCACTGCATGGGAGCTATAGCCCCTGACTGCAGGTGGTGTCATGAATAATTGCAGTCAATATGCCCCTTCTATGCAGGCTTTGCAGAAGCAGATCATTAGACACATGCCACATACAGGTGTTCCCTGTGTGCATTTGAGATGGAAACTTCTGGTACTTGCTAAAAAAGCATTTTTCTCTTAAATGCAATGTAGTGAGTGTTTATACTCCTGTAGGTTCCTTTTGGCATTTGGATCGCTGATATGTACAGCGGCACAAACCTACAGCAGGATTTCTCTTCAAATAATTTGTAAGTAAGTAATATCTGTAGATATATGAAGAAATTGCTGCCAAATGTTTGTTTGATCTCCTTATTACTAGCATAATCAATTTATTTTTAGTTAATCACAACTGCTTCTTAATAGAATGCAAAAAATGTGACTAAACAGACGTGATTCTTTCAGGGCTTCCTGTAGCTCCAAATGGGAAGAAGCATTCAAAAAATGTGATTGTAAATTCCAGAAAGTAATAACGGGGCAACAAAAGTTGGCTTGGTAATTCCTCCTAAGCACTGCAGACTTCTGCATTGCACCTTGCATGAGACATTATAATGAGTCAGGTGACTAATGGACTGCAGGAATAGCGACTGTGGGCCGCTGAGCTTCTCATGAATTTTCTGTTTTATTTTGTCCAAATTGATCTGATGTTCCACCCAGCTAAGCAAAAGGCGGTGTGTGGAATGTTCCTCTGACCTCAGACGCAGGGGACATGAACAGAAAGCCAAAAGGTCTGTGAACTCGGGTGTGAGTTGAAGTGGGGGGGAGAGGGCGGGAGCACAGGGAGAGAAAGAGCGAGGGAGACCTCTTCTATTGTCCTTTTCACAGCGATATAAATACATCATAACCCTTTTCAATTCAAACATATTTAGGGCCCGAGATGAAAGCACTTTTACAAACTAGATACATCCCTCCTTACAAAGCCAGGGGTCAACCATAACAAATGAACAACCTCCTCCGGGCCCAGAGCTATCCCACTTAAAAGACACGCTGATGTGCTGGGCTTACACTCACTGTGAACCTCATTTGTACCACTGTGTTACTCGCCATTCACAGGGACTGGTATAGAATGTTACAGTAAATGTTTTTTGCTAAATAATTAAGTTGAAACAAACGAATAGGTTAACTAAATAGATTTTTTTTTTTCCCTGCTAGTATATTCAATAATTTAAATTTATTGTCAAACTACATTTTCAGTGTGGGGATTTTTTTTTTCTGACATTTTCATAAATTTGATTATTGTTGGAAACATGTATACGAGGGGTGTTCATGTCAAACCTTTTGGTTGTGCAGAATAACAACACATTTATGAGGGTAAAAAAAACTACCTATATTTCTCTATATAATCTCTTGTTAAACTAATGCACTTATCCCAGAATTTCAGGATACAATCAAGCTCAGTACACTAGAGCCATGAACAGACTTCTTCATGTTTGAAACCCTGGCCTCCAAGGAACTCCTTTAATACATTACAAACATGTGTAAATGGCTTGGAGCGAGGTCAGGACTGTGCGGGGGATGTGGCAATAACTCCAAGCCAAGTTCCTGTAATGTGCAAGTGATGTTTGTGAATGACTGTGTGTACAGTTCCCACAGCCTCTTCCGCAAGATGTCGACAAGTTATCCATTGATTTTCAAGGATCAAGTTTTCCACTTGCTGAGTGTTCACGGGTGACAATTGCATTGGGCTCCAAGCCATCTCAGCTGGGACCGTCATTGACTGACATCCGGACTTCTTTAAAACATTGTGATAATTCAAACGTTTTACTGCAGCTACGAGTCTCATCACCGTAGTGTGTTTGGAGTCTTTTGGAAATGTCAACCAGTTTTATGCCTTCATATTAGAAAGTTCATCACGAGTCCCAGTTTGACTTGAACACAGGTGCGATGCAAACAGTTTGTCAGCTAGCTCTCTGCAATGGCATCAGTCAACGTAACACTTGTTCATGATATGAAAATGCCAGTAGATCAGATCTGATATGTCAAATGTAATTTTATACTGATCTGGTTTTTCAGGAAATGAACTTTCATTAAATCAGCACACCCCCTGGCTATTACTGTCAGTACAGTGTCTAAGTAAAAGATGTTGGATAACAAGATATTTATATTTTTGTTCCCTTTTTTGTGAAGTTTATGTTGCTTTGGCCCTGATAATGTCGGTACTCTTGGAGTTCTTCTCTCAGCAGGGGTTGGATTAAAGTTTGTGTGACCCCGGCACTAATTTCATGCTACACAGTTCCACGAATAATGATGTCAGCTGATTAGGTTACCAAAATGGTTGTGTTAGCAGTGAACCCCTGACATGTTCTAATGATCCTCAGGGGTACTGTGTTTGTTGGGTGAGGGAGGTCGCTCGGAGGGGGTAGCACCTTGGTGGTGGTGTTGACTGTGCCAGCTCAGTTTAAAGTAGAGTGGGCAGAGATAAATTTTATTATTAATATTAAATAATAATATAATATAATATAATATAATAATAATTTAATTATATCAATATATAATATATATATAAAAAGCCATATCAGTCAGAACACAAAACTGTGGTGGTGGTGTTTTTTTTTTTCTTCCCCTCTACAATCAGACGCAGCGAGGGATGAGTAATTGAAGTAATAGAGAGTAATAAGGGCTGGGAAGAGAGAGCTTGGCTTTGCCCCTATTGTATCTTGTGTCACACAGGTTCAGAGGTCATGTAGCCTGCATATTCTATTAGGACACACAGCCTTCGTTGGGGCAAATGAGTTTACCCAACAGTAATTAAAATGCCAGCACTGGCCCAGCAAGCTGAATATGGTTGATGGGCCACTGATAACCGGGTTGACAGCTGCCATGGCTGTCTTTGCCAATACGCTTGGGCCCTCAGTGAAGGAACTAGCCAAAGCCATCAGAAGCAGGAACGCCTGTTCTCTCACTCCTCTACATGCTGTGTCTATTTTTACCTCCCACACATTGCTTTTATATTGTTATTGATTAGCATATAACTCAGAATGAGTGTGATGCCTGTTATTTCCAGATCACCCAGATTATGGTTCTGTTATTTCTCTCTTTTTTTTTTTTAATTAATTTATTTTTTATTTTTTATAATAAGTCAGCGTACCCAGTATATCTCACAGAAAATCAATATGTTTTCAAACCGCTCTTCTTTCTTTAAACAGATTCTTGGCCATGTCTTACTATGACCTTGGTGTAAAAGGTGGCCTTCAAATCCTAATGTCTCTCTCTCTCTCTCTCTCTCTCTCTATCAGGTCTTACTGGCTGTAGTGCGGGGTCACTGTCCCTCATTCTGTTTTTGTGCACAAGGTTTAGAGTTGGACCCCAGGCCCTAGAGAGCTTATTCACATAGGCTGGCTGTTAATTTGAGGCCACACTGGTATTCCATTGTGGAGTCTGGTTGTGTTTTTTTTTGTTTTGTTTTTTTGGTTTCTGGGTGGAGAGAGCCCACTGCTCGGGTGTTCTCTGGAGGTATGTAAGTAGAAAAGAAGTTAAAGAAAAAGTGAGAGTTTCAGTAAGCAGCTTTGGAATTCATTGTGTTCAGCATGCTTTCAAATCTCTGTGGCTTCTCAAAGCTGACACACTATTAGTCCGGATCTATATTTGAACAGAATTTAGACTAGTACATGTGGAAACGCATAGTTAGCATATGTGTGTGTTGTCTTTATTTAAGTCCAAAAAGTTGAGTTGAGCTATGAGAGAAGAATTCATCTCAGCAGGACATCGTAGAAATACCTGGGCGCTAAAGCCACTACATTCCTGGCTGTTCTCTAGTGTGGGAGTCCTATTGTGAGCCTCACCTCCACACACAATACAGGGAGCGGTGGAGGCCTGGAGCCTCACCTGCCAATCCCAGCTGTCCAGGAGGGCTCTAATCCCTAACTATCAAGCAGGTCAAAACCATGGAGCGCACACACACACACACACACACACACACACACATGCATTCACACCCTCCTCCCTACCTGTTCCAACTAATTTCAACCTGTCATCCAAATCAAAGGGGGTACCAATGTGTTTTTGTTTTTCTTACTTAACCACCCCCTAACAGCTTGGTGAAAGAATGCACATCTTTGAACAAAGTCAACTGTCTTACCATGCCGCTCAGCTTTTCTTTCACCTTCAGTATTCTTGTTTGTTTGTCAAATCTTTTACACAGTTGTGTACTGGCAAGAATAGATGATAAAGTAGATATGCTCACAACTCTTAACCACCAAAAATGTTACTGTATAAATGCATAAGATTTCTTATACATTATTGTCTACTGTAAAGTTTGTATTGTCTACATCAAGCTAATGTCAGATTTTGATTGATATATAGGTAGATCTTTGCCTAAATATATGCCTGGATTATATTAATCCATTAATATATGCGTGTATCTTCCTCAACAGCACCTTCGTGACTGGAACAGCATGTTGTGAAAACTTTTCTCCTCTTCGGATATGGGACACAGAAAGGTAGCTGACTTCATTCTTGTCATCTAACCTGTATGCTTTTCATAATGTTTGTTCTAATTTTATTGTTTAAAGATCCTTATTAAAAGTTATGCATGAAAATACACTGCAGAGATTTTCTACAGAGATTAAAGTTGCAACCTGACAGAAATCACTGAAGAGCACTGTTCAGGCTCGACTTTACTATTTGTCAGTATAATTAATAACACAAGTAAAACGTATGATAATGATAGTTGTTGTTCGTAAGTGTCTGAACTACCTTACTGGGCTTTTTGCGAAGTTCAAAGCTGACTTCAAAATTCCTATCATGAAAGGCCTGGCTTAAACCTGATACAGCCTGACTGGCTTCTGTAATTCCCCTGCTTTACCTGCAGAATTCAGCCTGCTTACACGTTGTCAGTCCAGGGTCGGAAAAAATTAAGAAGGGGGAAAATGGTATGTTCCGGCACCAAATGACAAGGAAATCCGAGAAAGGTTGCTGGGATGGAGGAGGGGCGATTCACCATGTATATCCCTGGGAATCACATTTTACAAAAGAGGAGGAGAAATAGACAACTTGGTCAGGATTTAGATGGCCAAAGGCTCGGCTGAGGTTTGATCAGTGAAGTGTGGATAGGTAGTCCAGACTGATGGGCGTGTGTGTATGCAGACTTTGCTTTAGCTGTAGGATAGCTTGCACATCACTGCTATTGAAAATACAGACGGAGAAATAAATGTATAAACGTGGCTTCTTGCATTGTTGTTGCTGTTTTCTATTTCATGCGTTTAAACAGGTGTTTAGGGGTTTCTTATTATATACATTTTATTATTGTGAAACACAGTCTCAGTAGCATCTGCATTGCCCCGTCTCACAAGGCACGACTTGTCGTCTTCTCTTTCCTCTCATCTTTGTGTTGCTCCGTGTGGGTTAGATGTGTCCTGCTCTAATGTGTTCCTGTCTGGTAATTAGGTGCACCTTGTACGGAGCACAAAGCCGCCAGTCACAGGGAGTCGAGAAAACAGCCATGAGCGAAGGGGTGGTGGAGTGGTGTCCCTTTTTTTTTTTTTTTTTTTTTTAAAGTTTCCCAGACAGACCACCAGCACATTCTTCAGACAGCCACTACCAACATGAGACAACACATTAGGATGGCAACAATATCAGTGATAAAGGCAGACATCAGATCATAAACACAGTTAGTGTTGTGAGCAACACATATAGGTGATGATTATCAAAGCAGCACATTTTGTTCTGCTGTTTTTCAAATAAGTGAATATATTTAGCATTTCCTTACTTTAGGTTTGGGTTTAGGTTTGGGGAAAAAAAGAAAACAATTTAATATAATCAGCACTTTTCCCAAATCAGGCCAATTCCCAAAAGGCCTGCATACTTTTACTCGATTTAAATAATCAAATTTTAATAATCAAAGTATTGTGCGGCAGTTGTGTTTGCAGGGCAGTTAGAACGATGAGAGATCTTGTGTTCCCATCTTTTGTTTATTTGGTTACCTCAAGAACCACTTTAAGTATAATGACAAGTGTCCCTGACATTGTTCACAAAAGATGGGGGCACCTTTTTGAACGCTGCATGTTGACTGGAAAGGAGAATAAAAGAGGAGACATGTACAGGCCAAGATCTCTCTCACCCTCATGTCTCAGCAGTGCAGCTGACCAGCTGGTGGGGAAATAGACTGAGAAGTTACAACAGAGCAAGAGAACAACATGCAGTGTTCAAACGGCAGAGAATATTGTGCATCCAGTTACTTTACTGATGGCATTATTTGTCTTTTCAAAACTAATGAACAAATAAGTGGAGAGGGCATGCCGCCGTTAAAAAGAAAATACCTAAACAGTCTTATATCTGAATATTAATGTGAAGGATAAATTATGCTTTTGGTGTATTATTTTTTCCTGACCTTTCATTTGGTGAATAGTAAATGTATTTTTACGGTTCACATCCTTTCTTACTTGTCTGCATGGTACCGTGGCCTGTGATCACGTCGGGTCCCACACAAGTGGCGCTTTAAAGGCACCCCAAACTTTTCATGAGGCCTTCGGTCATGGATAAACAGAGAGAAAAGCCATCAAAGAACCTTACAATTGCACTGGAATTCCTCACATTCTTCCCTGAAAGAGAGGGTTAAATGTCTGGATCTGGCAGGAGCTGTGTTTTACAAATTGCAATCTCATTGTTTTTTAAGAGAACGCGTGTGACATTTAAAAGTCTCCATTGTCCAGCCCTCTGACATTCCATGCTGAGCTTTTTTCCCCTTTCCTTCTTTTCGCCCTCTCTTGGCTTGCGGTTATTTCAACTCTTGGCTAAATTGGTTGACGAGCAGACGGTGCAATGCTATTTCTGTTTGTTTTAGGCACTGAAAACCCCAGCAGGGTTCTTTATGTACCTGTCTCGCATCCTTTCAGGGTACTGACTGTTTCCCATAGCTTCCCTGTGCCAGTTTACCCTCTATACTTAACCTTACAAGAGCGTCAATGGAAAATTACCTTTTCTGTGGCTCCACTACTCAAAAGAAATGCCCTTAGCCTCTCCCTTTTTTAAAATCCATCAATTCATTAACGGTCCCTTTCATAAGGTGTGTATGTATGTGTGTGCATGTGTGGCCCAAATGGCTACAGAGAAAGTACGGATGGCTGAAGGGTTCAGCCCCTGCATTTTGCTTCCGTTGCTCTGAGACTACAACTCGCATCTAATCACTAACACATGTCATTCTTTATAGCTGAGAATTATTATTTAACAGCTTTTCAAGCATATCAGGGCATAAAAATGTATGGACTCCTTGTCACCTTGTTTTATTAGGCTCTTCTGGAATGTATATAGAAACCAAATGAATCAGAAGAATCTTGGGTCACAAAAGATCCATACGTTTACTAATGCATTAGTCTCTCTTACTAAAATTCAGGTGGGAATTAGTGCTTTACAGCTCCGACTTAAATGTATCCTGGGGTCAAATAGGATTAGGGTGAGGTCAGGAGCCTCCAAGGAGTTATTTTAAAGAGCCAAGAATACAATGCATTTTCCCTTTAGTTTATCTTGCTGCATTTGGTGGTAATTTTGTCTGTGATCACTTTAACAGGTTGCACATCTCAAATGCCCCTAACCGGTCTATGTGTGACCTCTTAACTCCCCCACATGTTTGGGCGTTAGACATCTTCCTCAGCAAGCAGCACAGAGCAGCAAAATAAGACATGATAAAGTCCTAATTCATATTCAGAAGAGCTGTGTGTCTTGGCGTACTTTAGGTGAAAAAGTGCACTAGGGAAGGAAGAATACTACTGTTGTTCCACACTCAGATAAAAATGACCTCGTCCCTGCACGCTTACTGCTGTGTAGCATTGTGTGTGGTCTGCTATCCTCTTTCTGATTCTGTTGGCTATTTGTAGACCGAATGTAATACAAACGAATACCGGTTACTCCTGAGGTTTCTATCATATACCTTTTAGCGCTGTAAAATGCCTTTATACTATATGATAATATACTAGTGTAATAATAGAGTAGCACGTTTAGTACGACATCGCAGAATTTGTTTCACCTGTGCTTTTCAACGTGCTAAAGCCCTTCTTTCATAATCAAAAGCACTCATTAGGCCAATTTCCCATTCTTCCCTGTCATCAGACAGCTAGAAGGACAGGTATGGTTTCACCTGATGTTTCCAGAGCTCTCAGAGCTTGCCTGACATACTTTGTGATGCTGTCAGATCACACACTGGGCCGACTGTGCAGAGAACAAGGCTGGCCGCCATTGCAGATGCAGCAATTTGAAAGATTACATGGTTATCCTCCATCCTGTAATCTTCATAGGTCCTCCCAAGAAAAAAAGAAATGACACACATAAAATTTGTGACCTAACAATTTAAGAATCCTGGTGTTTGCTGCTCTGCATGGAACAGTGCTATTACTGGCTTTAAAATCAGAGCACAGATGTGAGGACTTCTTTTACGACGCTTGTTTTTCTCGCTTCACGCTTTGACATTTGCAGAGGGCCAGGCAGACACTGGATGTGCCATATTGACATGAGTTTACACATTATTCCTAACCAGTCCATAAAACCATGTGAGGCGAGGCACTGTAATGAGAAGTTGTTTTTTTGTCAAGACCAATTGACTGTTTCTATTGTTCAGTACTCTATCTACAGCTGTAGGTAGTCGATAAGCTGCTGTTTTAGCAGCGAGGGGTAAATGATGAGTTCTTGCTTAACATAGACACCCATGGGCCAAAGGGGCAGTTTGTCTGTTGGGCCCACCAGGGGTATTGCCTTTAGTTCTGGAGGCCTATCTTTTAAAAAGGCTGTGTCTAATAAGACCCCCCTCGTCCCCTGGAGCGAAGGTTGAGGATTACCAGTCTGCCCTTGGTGAACAAGCTCACAGGAGACCTCGAATGTGGGGGGTGGTCGCTATGGGCATTGGACTCCGCTAAATAGTTGCTAGGGACCAGGTATCAAAGGTCCACAAGTCGCACACAGTCATGGTCATGAAGGGAATTAAACAGCAACAATGAAATTGTTATTCTACAATAATCTGGCTTCTGCGGTGTTGGTGGGGGGAGGCGAGGAGGGCGCAGCAGGCCTGTTCAGCCTGTGATCATAGGAGCGTGGTGCTAACATGGGCATCCCCCCTCTATCTCTTCTTCTCCTCCTCAGACTCTCTCTTCTCTCCGTCCTTCTTTTTTGTTCCCATACACATCTAAGAATAGAGGCCAGCACTAGTCGTAATCTGCTTTCTCAACCCATTCAGCTAGGTGTTTACTTTTTTCCCTCCATCTCCTAGGATTTTAGTTATCCTTTGTGTGGTCTATGAATGATGGGAATATGGGAATATAGTGGGATTTAGAGGTAATTAACTGGGCAAATTAAGGCATTTGGTCTGAAATGACAACTTGATGGATTGGTCACACTAACATACCAACTAAGACATAAGACCTTGAGACAACCTTGTGAGTGCATCTAATACACTGAACAAGCACTGAGGTGTTAAATAACCTCTCTTTCCAAATCAGGCTTTTTAGACAACTTGTTTTTTGGCCTAGAGCAAGCACGCTGGGTTTACTCTCCTGTGTCAACTTTGAAGCCAGGCCCTATAATTTTTTGATGCCTGCAATTTCGTTTGATGAGGAATAGTCCATAACTTATCTTGTGTTGTCTTCTCCTCACTCTCGCACAGGTGTGACCTGGTGACGTGTCTTGGCACAAAGTTCCGCAGAGGCGCAGGTGTGTTGGATATTGTGTATGAGTCTCCCTTCCAGCTCCTCACCTGCGGATATGACACTTTCATCCGCTACTGGGATCTTCGTGTCTGCTCCAGGTACTTGAGGTGGGAGGAGAGGGGATCTCCGCTGTCCTGAAAGCAGTGCTATGAGGTGTCAGTGAACGAATGTGTAACGTTTTTTGCACTGAGCACTCCTTCTCATGCATTGCATGGCTGATGCGCGGATTACGTTGGATTCGGAGTGAATTGTGCCGTCAGCAGAATTCGGCATGTCTGCACAGAGTAATAAAGTTAGTTAGTGAATCTCTCTCTCTCTCTGAGAGCTTGTGGGGAAGATTAGTGTTCTCAGTTAATCTAATAAGCCCTCCTGTGCATAGAGCACCATTTAGACAAAAAAGGAGCCAGGCCTGAGACTCCTCTTGGCTCGGTGGACACCATTGTTCCTGTTGGCTCCTGAAAGGGACCCCCTTTTTAAGAGGGGCTCTCACTGTAGGACTCTGACCCACCCAGGTCTGCACCACTCGGTGGCCATATTGATGTGGTGCTGTGCATCTCCAGGGCAACGGGGCGAGCTCGAGGGATCAGTGAGCGGCTTGTGAGGCAGACTGGGCCCCTGTGTCGGGCCATGACAGGGAACACACCCACACACAATCGCATATGGGCAGTCATGTAACACAAATCAGAGGTGATTGAAAGAGGCCCTGGAGAGTTCAGGGAGGCACAAATGTCCCCTCTTAAGATATCAATAATTCACAGTGTGACCAGTCAGGGGCCAGTATGTGGTCAGTCCTCAGGCAGAGTGAGTAGTCATGTGAAAGTTGTTCTCATTACTAGAAAGTGGATATTTAATGCAAACTCTGTGAAATCCTTGTGACAGGTGTGAGTGTGAAATGAACAGCGACAAACATTGTCACCATCATTACACTAATTGTTTTTGTTCCTGACCAAAAAAAAAAAAAAACACCATTTATTATCAAGAGCAATTGTATACTTAGGGGCCATAAACCTACGTTTCATGTATTGGATCTATGGTCAGAATGTTCTCTTTTTGTTTACACTACAGGAAGAATAGATTGAGAGATGTTAAAATTATTTGCAGTAAATAATTCATCATTCTATTTCACACTCCATGACCACACCATACTGCTGCTGCCTGCACGTTCCATACTTAATACAGTTTTTTTATAGTTTTATTTAAGTTCTTACTTTTTTACATACTTTACATATTTCTACTTTCTACTTTATTTTATTCTATTTTATTTTATTGTAACAAAAGATAGTAGATTTTATACTTTATATTTTTTATTCTTTCCTATTAGCATTAATGCCTCCTTACTTGTAAGCATTTCACTGCGTATCATACTGTGTATGGTTTTGTATATGACACACAAATTTGAAATTTGAATTTGATTTTTATATGTATGCATGTGTGCACACGTGTGAGACCCGGACATAATCCAGACATCTCACATAATCCATGTGGTCCTCCTGCCCTAATGTCTGTTGGCTCACCAGCAGCCCTCTTTTCCCATAATTTATTCATCACCTCCATTAACCTCACCCATTTCCTCAGCTTGTACCATTAGGTAAACAAGTTTAATCCACACTTTTATTTTTATTTTACACAAATACAGTTGTCTTTAAGGTGCACAAGGAAGCAGTCACTAAGGTTTTGGTCCGGTACCGAAGAAAGTGATACGTCACTGTCAGTGTAGAGTATAATATAAGAAGTATAATATTTTGATTGCACAACGTTTGGCAGAGTTCTGCAAATAAATGTAGTATAATTGCTCTCGTCAACAGGAAGAGTGTGATGGAGTGGGAGGAGCCTCATGACAATGCACTTTACTGTATGAAGACCGATAAGAATTATATGATCGTCAGTGGTTCCTCGTACTATGGAGTGGTGCGTCTGTGGGACAAACGACAAACCCGCTGTTTGCAGGTATGTGTGTGCGCTTCGCACTTTTTTCTTCACATTTTCTTTATCTATTTGTATAATAATAGAGTTGTATGTGGTGCTATTGTTCAGCCCCATTTAATGTCCCAGTTTGGTTAACATTCCAGATGTTCCAGCTCACCTCCACCACCAGTAGTCCTGTGTACAGTCTGTGCTTCAACGCCACACACCTGTACGCCGCCCTGGACTCGGCCCTCTACTCTCTGGACTTTAGAACCCCAGGGCCCAGGCCCAAAAGATAAAACATCACAATGGCACAATCACACAGACACACAGACACACACACACAGTTACATGTGCCTTGGCTTTTAAGTCCACATAACACAACTTCAGCACCTTGTTCCTCCATCTCTGACATCGAGCCTTTGACCTTTTACCCTTCCAAAGCCTCAGCTTAGAACTTCAGGACCCCATTAAAATATCTGTACCCAGTGTGGCCTTGGATTGGTGCCACAGATAGTAGCAGATAGTTGTCATTTCTTTACTAATCTGTGTCACTGGCTGTTGAGAGGAGCAGAGGGAGCAGGGTTCATGACCTTCTGTGACCTAAGCTTTAACGGATTTAACACATTGCTAGCGACCTGTGGGATTATAAAACTAACACTGCTCTGAGCTGATTGAATCCATGCATATTTATACTGACTTGTATACAGTACAATGACTTTTCTTTTCCTACTGTGCAAGAGCTAGGTTTTTCCCCCATTAAAAAAAAATTTAAGGTAAATTGGTTACAGTGTTTTTGTGCTTTTTGTGTTTCCTCTGGTCACAGTGAAATAATGTTGTGAAGGTGTCGCTTTCATTCAGCACTTGTTCTGTGTAGATGCCGCATTAGGCAAATAAAGATTTTATACTGTCAACACAATTACAGGTCTTCTTGGATTTGTTCAGATTGAAATCTTGCAAGTTGCCAAACCGTTTCATTTGAAGAGGTTTTTGAAAATAATAATTACTGTTAGCAGTAAATATACGTAATGTTCTATTTTAGCATCTTGGCACTGTTTAAATACATTTCAATATGAAAAATATTTGCCTCCCTTCCCTTTTTGGGGCTACTTGTTAAGTTTTTCACTGAATATTTAATTCCCTACACATCAGAAAGCAGTGAGACCTTTGCTAGAGCTTTTGTTGAAAAGAAAGTGATCATTCTTGCAGGAGCATTCTTAATGCCTGCGTGTGGCCGTGGCATCTCTGGTGGTCATGATGTTAAAGCACAGACATTTGCCGGAGGAAAGAAGACAGAGTAAGTGCAAGTGTCTTCTGAGCGTGCGTTAAATTCTGTTTTACATGGCACTAGTGCCTGAGTGAATGACCATTCAGAGGGAGCGAGCAGGGGCCTGTACTGACATGGTTAATTCACAGTCCTTCCCAAAACAAATGTCTGTTTCCTTTAATGTTAAAGCCCCTGGATTTGACCTGACAGAGGATCACATTGGAAAGGTGTTGCCCCTTAACACTCTACTCCGGTCTCTTTTCTCTCTCCGGTTGCTGTGGAAAACCTCAAACGTGAGTCAGACCTTAAGTAAATAACATCAAAGTCTTAGAGAAATAATGTTCCACGGAAACCGACAGTGGAACAAAAAGCGTACATAAATCATGACAATGAGATGAAATTAGATCCACGCCCTAATGGTGTTTATAAACATTAAATGTTTATTTGTATTTATAATGTACACATTTAGAATTAGGATATTTTTCATACTGGAAAATGTTCATGTCAACACTTTCAGGAAAAAAAATATTCATGTAAATGTGCTTAAAACATGCTCTATAGTCTGCTGTATGCTGTTATGGATTTAAATACTACGGTATATCCAAAAACCTGAAGTGCTGATTTATAGATTAGTAGCAAAGGGAGGCTTAGCTTTTGAAATGTATTGGGAGTGTAATTTATGGACAATGATGGAATAAATGAGATCATATTCAAACTGGGGCAATCCATTAGCTGATTTTCCCATTTAACATAAAAGGTATGTCTACACCTCTGCACAGTAATAGAGGAAATACGGCTTCTTGGGGCATTAAACTGTGGTCAGTTAAATAAATGATAATCTGCTACTTTGGGATGGAAATGAGTGCTCGTGCCCATATTTCTCATTAATACACATCTCATCTTAGTGGTAAAAACCTGCAAATTCAACACCAAAATTTACTGTGTGCTTTTTGTAAAAGAAATCCCATATCCCCCTTGCTTCTTCTTTTTTTTTTTGTTTTTTTTCTCTATTGGATGAATAAAGCCACCTTTCTGACATTTTCACTGTTCTCTCCAAGCTTTTTTTTCTCCAGCCAGTGTGGTAAAGCACACAATCAAGACATTTAAGATGTGGTTAAAAGTAATTCGAATAGGTGAAGATTTTACTTACTGTATAAATCATCCAAATCATGGATTTATTTCCACAATTTATATACAGTTTGTAACCAAATTGTGGAAGTAAATCAATATTCTTTAAATTATGATTTATGACTTATGATTATAGTGGTTTAAAGATCATAATCCTTACAGAAAGGCACATGAACTTAACGTATGCATAATGAGTTTTGGTGTTTTCACTTTACTACAGTTCACACATTGTCCACAAACACTTTATATAACATGCGTCCAGGGAAAGGTAGTGTGTGGGTTTATTTTACATGTGATTGATGCACATGATCAGTTCTCTT
>JAOVVA010000041.1:17322108-17336529 GCA_028565275.1 Leiocassis micropogon | reverse complement strand
TCTTATCTCATCTTATCTTATCTTATCTTAACTTATCTTAAACCAAATTAGTAATTTTAACAGTTTGCAAATCAGTGATGTATAAGAGGAATACAAATGTGCTGTTATTGTGAAATATTTTACCTTAGTGTACCAAACCATGTTTTATTCCTCATCTCTTGCCACATTTGGTTACCCTGGTTACCTTAGACACCAGTCATTAGACATCGTCTCAGTTGTTGTTCACAATGTACAAAATCCTACAAAAAAATGTTCTATTGGTGTTTAATTTGAAAAATCATCAAACTGTAGTCTCCAAAAAAAACTCAGCACATGCAATCATAAGTAAACAGTTTTGACGTCACGTTTAAAGTCTGCTGTCCTTCCCTTTAACTCGTCACCTGATTTCTTTGCAATCAGAGTAGAGTTTGGTTACCAAGTCACACCCAGTACAGTACAGCTCACAGGCCGTGGCAGCGCCGCAGCTGCTCTCAGACTGACACGCCAGGCAGCCAATGGCGTACCGCTATCGCTGTAAAACCAGGAAGTTTCTTCTTAAACTGTCCAATGGCAAAGTAAGAAGAAGGCGGGACTTCGGAGTGTACTTTCAGAGTTGTGCGGCTAGCTAGCTAGTTAGCTGGCTAATTAGTTGAAGAAATACGACTCAAAAAACAACAACAGGAAGAACAGTGGCTCGTTTGTGAGCTAAATGTCCCACCGCAGCGCAGATGTACCGGCGGCCACGAGAAAGTGTGGAATGTGGGAGAGTGAGTGTGCGGCGCTGAAAATGGGCCTGGTTATGATGAACGCCGTTGTTGGAGCCGTGAGCTCGGGAACAGCCGAGGGAGGAACCACGGAGGTAACGTTAGCGTAGACTGCACACACAGCCAAAACACCGGCTTCTCTCCTCTCTCTCTCTCTCTCTCTCTCTGCTCTAACGCCACGAGAGACTATGTAACTCTGAGAGAGAAGTAAGAATACTGTCAAGTCAGCAAGACACAACATTTTCTTATTTATAACTTCTCTGGCACTTTGTGTCAACTTTTCTTACCCGGAGTTGACTTATCTCACTCACACTGTTACAGCAATTGTGAAAAGTTTGTGTCTGGGTTTTGTTTTTTTGTTTGTTTTTTTTTAAGCCAGGCGTTTTAATCCAAGCAACAGCGAGCTTTCTGAGTTGTTATTAAACAAACGTAAAAGTTTTACAGATTATTTAAATCAATGTAGCGCTAAATCGACTTCCTTGCACCTGACTTATTCTCTCTGTTTGTGACAGTTCAGTCATTTTCTATTGTATGTGGATCTCTATTTAGACAAAGCGACTCTTTGTGTAAAACGGCCACGAAAGTTTCATTCATATTAAAGGCCTAGCAGGTATAAAGACCTTTTGCCCAAAGACAACCTTCAGCAATACAGCTGTAGACAGAAGTTGTGACACTCGTCCATTTTTTTCATGTTAGAATCGAGACCTAAACACTATGTACTAAAATAACCCCAAGCACCTTGACTCATTCCTCCCTAATCAACTCAGGAATAATAGGTACATTTACTGTAGGCTGGCAGACGTTTGGAGGAACTTTAAGATTAACTTGTCTAAACATCCTTCACGGACATGCAAGTGTGCACATACTGTAGTAAGGCTTCCCACACGAGAAGATATAACCAGAACATTTAGATGGTGCTTTTTTTTTTTTGTTGTCTTTTTCCAAAAACTGTTAGGGAAAAGAGTTAATAATGCATCGTATAAAATATTTGTCCTGTCTGTCAGCTTAGGAGTGTTGTGGATCTTTGTGTTAAAGAAAGTTTTCCCCCTAAGACAACAACACACTTGGACTAGACGTCTCCAGGAAATGCACGCATAGTGGTGCTGATTTTTACCGAAACCAAACCTGTCTGCTCAAAGAAAAACAGCACTGTGCATACGGTATTTACGTCTGTCACCTTTGTCAATATATTTGGTGGGTTTTTAAATGTTGAATATTTAAAACACAATGTTTTCCTCCAGTCTTTCTTTACACAATTTACCAAATAAATTCACCAGTTCTTGGCTTGAATTTTTTGTATTTTTTGGCATCTTATTCTGAAGACTATAAGGTTGAGCTTTGAATATTCTGTACACTATGAAAAGTTATTCATCCTTTAAGTACTGTTTAATTCTCAAATATGATAAAGAAATAGAGCTGTAACCAACAGCTTCTATAATAATTGACCAACATATCAGTTATTTTAAAGTATATTAAACAACAATTATATTTATTTAAATAAAGTTTATTTGCAACATTTTAATTAAGTAATACTACTACAGAACAAAATAATGTCACTAACGTCAGTGCAGTATTATTGGCATTCATCAGATAAACTGTGGCAATGTTAGAATGCTTATGTAAACCGAACAAGACATCCAGAATATTGCAATGTAAGTTTTTATTTTTATTTTAATTTTTTTACACTATATAGCCTCATACCACACTTGCATGTGGTTCCCCAAACCACTGTGACAAAGTTTAAAGCACACAATTGTCTAGGATGTTTTTGTAAATGTAGCATTACAGTTCCCCTTTACTGGAACTAGACTATAGGGTTTAATAGTGTTCCAGCATGATTCCCTGTGCACAGAGAGATGTTCTTGAAGACATAGTCTGTTAGGGTTGGAAATCGAAAAGCTTGTCCTACAGAGTTTCAACGTCAACCTGAACAACTTTGGAATGAATTGCACCCTCCTCAACCTCACCCCCAGGCCTTCTCACTCAACATCAGTGTCTGACTTTACTAATGCTTCTGTGGTTAATTGGACCAATCTCCACAGCCACATGTCAAAATCTGGTGGAAGCCTTTCCAGAAGAGTGGTGCTTATCAAAACAGTATAGTGGGATAAAACATGGAACTTCATGTTCAGAAAAAAGCATGTCGGAGTGATGGTCAGATGTCTACATGCTTTTGCCATGAAGTGTATTTATTGTACCAGCACTTTGTCATTGCCCAGTCTTTACCTGGCTTTAGGCGAATCATTGTCGGTATGTGAAATCAACTCTGAGGTTTTGTGGTTGTCAATTTGAAGACAAGCTGAGCACTGCATAATGCACTGCTCATGACAACGTCTTGTAGACTAATCGTTTGTCTGAGACCATGTTTATTTTTAACCCATCAAGTTGTCAAAGTACCTATGTTTTGTTCAGAATATCACAAGATAATATTCTCAGATAGGACATGAATCTTTGATGCATCTGCTGTAGAGCTGGCACTGGTATATTTTTGGCCTGGTAGATGCAGGATGTAGGCAGCTATAGGAAGCCAGTCTGGAGAGGGAACAATGGGGTGGTGTGTGGGAAGTTAAGGTGGTGGAAAACAACTTGTGCAGCTACTTTCTGGATTAGTTGTAGAGGACGGATGGCACCCCTGCTAGGACCTGGTTGCGGCAGTCCAGATTCAAAATCACAAGGGACTGAACGAACACCTGAGTGTCGATAAGAATGGTTAAATTCACCTGATGACAGATTTATAGCTGAAATGTAATCTTGTCTTAAGTAAATACTTGTTTCATAGATGTTAACTGCAACTTGTACAAAATTTGCAATTTATGATGAATTGATAAATCACAAATTTTACTCAATGGCAACACACATTGTGGCATCCTTTTACCAAAAATGTATTTGGGTTGTAATGGTCATCCATTTCTAACTCCCTGTTGATTTATTTTCCTATATCAGCATGGTCTGTAATATTTTATTTCATACTTCATTTTTCACTGTTAGAACTTACATACAAATGTAAGTCATTGTGTATCTGTGGTTTTTTTGCAGCACAAATATGCATTTGCCAAATGAACAAGGCCGATAACTCATGAGCTGACTGTAACTTTAGCAAGCTTATGCAACCAGATTTTTTGGCAGCTGTATTAGGTGATGTGCTGAAAAGAAGTTCAAACTTGAAAGCTCACTGATGCCTTGTATACTACTGTTATAATTTCACATTGTTCCAGTGTGTAAAAAGTAGCTTTGTATGTATGAAAGATTTATTTTTATCAAAATTAATCTGATACAGTGATGATACATTTTATATAATAATCCAATGTAAATACATTTTTAAGATTTTTTTTTAAATAATTTGACATAAGAACCAGAATAAATGAAGTCTCAGCTAGTGTGAATTTAATGAATGAGTTATGGATGAAGCTCAGCCTGATCTCCTTCAGTGTTTTTGTTGTTTGCCACATAATCATCAGGCCCATGTTTGCTTTTTAAATATACCTTTCTGCATGTCTTCCTTTGCTGTTATACTAAACTTCACTTTTGTGGGAAGGCTTTCCAGCATTGTGGACTGTAGGTGTATGGATTTTGACTTTGCCACTAGAGCACTAGTTGAGGTCAGGCGCTAACTTTGGGTGAGGTGGTCTGGGACATAGTCAGCATTCCAGTTCATCCCGAAGGTGTTCATGGGGCTTGAGGTCGGGGCTCTGTGCAGCACGCTTGGCAAACCATGTCTTCATTGAGCTCAAATTGTTCATAGGATATGGTGCCAGACACCTTTGGGCCCTTTTGTTCCAGTGCAGGGAAATCATAGTGCTACAGCTTACAAAAAAATCTTGCATAATTTCATGCTTTCAACTTTGAGAACATTTTTCGGGAAACCCACATATAAATATGATCAGTTTTATGACTTAGGAAGCCATTACTGCAGCTTTGGTTACATATTGAGACCAATATTGACCCACAAAACAACTACTTTTGTAAACTACAAATTCATAAGGTGATATAGGGATTTCTCCGTACTACTGCTAGATGTTTGTGTCAGATAGACCATCTGAAAGATGTGATTAAACAGTGCAAGGATGAATGAGCCCAGCTTCCCGGATGAGCTGACATCACAGTCCTTAAAAAAAGTCAACTTGTGTAAAACTCTTTGTAAAATGTGCTAGTAGTGAAATATTCCTTTTGTTTAAAGCCAAACAAATACAGAGATAAGAGATGTCTTTTCAACGATTTAAATAAATTTACCTAGAATTGTGATTTGCTGTAATTGATTGAGGACTGAGCTTTTTATTTATTATTATCAAAAGTAATTATTTGTTGTTATCTGATTTGTTGTCATCTGATATTTGTTTCTCAGCTTTGTTCAGTACATGAACATCAGTTAATTTGCACATTAAATAGCCAATTGATTAAGAATGAGTGCTTTTTATTATTTATTTTTTTATATTTATGAGTGAAATATTCAGCTATAAAAACCTAGCTTTAGTGTAAAGTTAGTGTAAAAAAAAAAAAAAAAGTGTAAAGTTTGTGTCTGTCTGCGGGTGTCCCAAGTGTCTGATAGACTGACAGGGAGAGGCAGCACTGTCATCCTGTTTACTTGCATTCTCTGGCATGGATCGCTGCATTCTAAATGCTGGGAGTGGTGTGTGTGTGTGTGTGTACACTTGAGGCCAGCTATCAGTCTGTGAGTACAAACTGAACTGTACTATGAGCCTGAGCTTGACCTTCCTTTTGTGTCTAACTGTGCCTCCAAGCTAAAGTAGCTCTTCATTGTCTCAGGAATACAGTATGCCTTATCATACGCTTCTCCACCAGGTAATCCGGGATCAAATTACTGTGTGACTGTTGGAGTTATTTTAGCTGCCAAATGATAATACTTATGCAGATTATTTTTCTGTAGCGTATGTAATATGATTTGCATTGTGAGGGCTGTGCTTGACAAGATACTTCAACCACATGATGCTCACAATTTCATGTCTGTTAGCGTCTGTTAATGCACAAGGTGCTAATTTTTAATAATCAACACGTTTTAATAACTAATAATCAAATTAATAATACCTATGGTTTTACACACACACACACACACACACACACACACATAGAGGTGTGTGTATATGTGTGTGTATGTATGTGTGTATGTGGTAATCTTTTTATCATGTTCACCATATAGCCAGCAGTATTTGTAGACTTTCTTCTTCTTTATTCCCCCCTTTAGAGCAAGCTGCTGTGCATCGGCGTGAACAACCAGACCTACATCTGTGAGTCGGGACACTGCTGTGGAGAGTCTCAGTGCTGCAGCTACTACTATGAGCTGTGGTGTAAGTAGTACTTCTGCTCCGTTATTGTTTTAGGTCATGTGATACTACATGTAACTGTAATGTACAAGTTTTAGGTGATGTATGTCATGTTTGAACAAGCACCATCTCCAAGTCAATAAGGAATTTTTAATGGTGGTTAAATACAGGGACTCATAGAGGTGAACATAGCCTAACAGATTGTATGTATTGTTTTGAGTTAAATGAATTTTTAATGAAACTTTAAATGATTTTTAAGTTTGAATGAGAGTAAAATGTCACTTCTGGCACAGCCTTGAATTATTGGTGTCGGTGTCACTGGTGATTCTCCACTAAATATCTGTTAAAAATAATTGTTTAGATTACAGTAAGTTATTAAAGTCTTTTCCACAGTTTTCATGACTGATTTATAAAGACGTTCAAAGATTAATCATAAATACTCTCCTGTTTTGTGTATTTTAGTAACTTTAAATACCATTTAACTACATGATCTCATATAGATCAAATCAACTCACAAGACCAATTTAATAATAGTTAGACAATTCATGTCATGTAACTGTGCCCCTCGGGGTCAGCCTTCTTTCATAGCATGATTTTTACTCCTAATATGGAAGTTAAACAGCTGATTAAAGATATGCACTTTTGTTTTCTGTTTCAGTCTTGGGTTAGAGAATGCAGGATCTGTAATCAACCTTATCTGTCTTTTTTTTTCTGCCATGGATATTAGATCCAGTCGCATTTTATTTGGGCTGGTTAGCGTCACATAAACGTATTGAAACACTTTAGTCTGCACAAACTGTTTTATATTTTTAACATGTGGGCACATTATGCCAAACACTTCTGGAGCTTGGTAATGTGGAACTTCTGGAATTCAAAGGGGTCCTTGCCACATTTCCTGTGATGTTTTACTAAAACACTGCTTTGCTATAGTCTCATCCATAGTATCCAGTGTTACCCCAACATTTATGCAAAGAAAATCACACCAGTGGAACCAGTTGTCTGTGATGATAACGCTCATCTGTAGAAGGATGCAAATTGTTTTCATGTGACTGACCCTTTTGGCATTTGTTGCTCAGTTCTGTTCGCACCCACTGGCAAACCAGCAGTATTATCAGATTTCTGTGGAGACTAGGATATCACAGAGACTAATCTCATCTCTGATAATTATGGCACATCATCTGCTGAGTCAATGGCTACAATTTGTTGTTTTTCATCTAGCAGCTAATATGGCTGGGCTGGACGGGCTTGTCCCAGCGTAACTCAATCAGGTCAAGTTCCTGTAAACAGATGCCTCTCTATTTGGAGTAGTAGAGCCCACTCACCAGAAATGGCTGCTCTTTATTGGGACAAACTTTCACACGCTTGGATCTCATGATGTCATTGACCTACACTGGCTTTTCCACTGGATAGCAAGAATTCCTGCACAAAGTTAAGCATGTTCTGCTTTAGTGATTTGATGACATTAGGGTATCAGAGCTTATTTAGGAGGAAGATTCATTTGTTATGGATGGAATTAGCACCATATGAGAGTATTTTACTTGTCTTTGCCATTAGGAACTTTATGGTATGTTAAATCTATGCAAATATTCGTAGCCAGTCCAGAAACATGCTGTGTGATTCAAAAAGCTGCCATTTTTGTTCATACTTTTTTTTTTCTTTTCTTTTTTTTTCCCACTAAAGTGGGAATTCCAAGGACGGAACTATTATCAATTTCAACCTCCATGCATTTAAGCAACACAGTGGAGGAATACAATGCACAATGTTTGTATTAAGTTAGGAACAATTTAGCTGAGGACATCTAAAGTGGGAATTCTATGTTGTGTGGATGTTTTTCTTCCGTAGACATAAATTTGAAATGATTATTTATGACCTTTATTAATATATGTATGTAATAATCTAACATGCTCTGACATATTGGTGGAGCGCTTGCAGGAAGAACATGGCTGTTTGTAATTGATGGAAGGAAAGAGACAACAGTCTGTCAGAAAGTTAACAAGGGATTCTATCTAGCAAAAATTGTGTTGGAGCCAGTACCTTATTTGAAAGGTAAAACATTATACATCAACCCAGTTAGAGTGTTAATTCAGTGGTGCTAAAAATCCCAAAATGTCTTTTAATTTACCAAGCAGAGAGGCTATAAACCTCCTGTTTGTAATTATGATTGACTACAGCTGTGTTAGCTTCTCTGTGCCAACATGAAAAGGCCTTGAGCAACATGTTATACAATGGTAAAGTCCAAGGAGATCTGTGTAGCCCCCCCCAAAAAAAAGTTTTTTCTGTTTGTGCGTGCATCACATAAAAACTACTGTGTATTTGGCCGAGCTTGAGGAGAAACATATAGGGTTTTTTTTTTTCAGCGCAATCAGCCCAAGGGAAGCGACATATAAATTTTAGTTAATTACAAAATTCAACAGGTGGCATAGTAGATTTTTTTCAAAATGCCCTTTTGAGTGTGTAATTAAATTCCAAACGAACGAAGTCACGGGCACATCTAGTGTTTTATATTTTTTATTCTTAACCAAGGTAACCTTTTGCTTTGATAACATCTTTGCACACTCTTGGCATTCTCTAACATGAGGTAGTAGTGGTAGCTCTTGGTCTGACATTCCTGAAACGGTCTTCATAAAAGACATTTTCATCATGGAGTTTGTTGGTTTTGGTTCTTGAGATTTACTGACCTTTATTTCTTAAAGATGATGGACTGTCTTTTCTCTTTACTTAACTGAATGTTTCTTGCCGTAATATGGATTTGTACAGTAGCTGTAGTAGCACTAATAGGGCTATTGGCTCAACACTCACCCCTCCTCTGCACAAAACAACTGATGGTCTAAAGCACATTAAGGAGACAAAAAGAAACTTACAAATTAACTCTTGACAAGGCACACCTGTGAAGTGAAAAAACTTTCAGGTGACTACCTTGTGAAAAAGCAGTCATCGATGCTAAATATAGCTGCTTAAACAACCCAGAATATGTTTTACGTTTTATATTGTCTTGACACTTTTTGTTTACTATGTGATTCCATATGTATGCTTTCATAATTTGGATGTCTTAAGTTTAAATATACAATGATTCAAAATAATAAAAAATAAGGAAAAAGCAGTGTGGAAAGGAAAAAGGAGAAGGTGTGTCCAAGTTTTGACTGGTGACACCTGAGGAGCTTAGTTTCCATGTTGACATTTAAGATGGTGGTAATCTCCCACCAAATGTCATATTTACCCCATGCAGTGCTAAATGTGGGAGCAATTGCAAACCTGGTTGTACAACATTTCTAAGGACCAAATGAAAGCCGGAGATGTGAGGCAGCCTTCATGTGTGCACATGTATACGTAGTTAAAACAAGTATATTTCCACCCTAAAGGTGTAAACACAAATTCAATAATAATAAGTGAATTAAGATTTCTAACAATGCTAGCACAATTTCTCTATTTTGCAGGGTTCTGGCTCGTCTGGACTGTCATAATCATCCTAAGCTGCTGTTGTGTGTGTCACCATCGTCGCACCAAGCATCGACTGCAACAGCAGCAGAGGCAGCATGAGATCAACCTCATTGCCTACAGAGAGGTTCACAATTACACCTCCCTGCCCTTCTACTTCAGTGAGTAACCTGATGGTTTCTGCTTCAATATTTGTCACTACTTTTCACTATTTTTCGATGTAAAATACTATGGAGTGGAGAATGTGCACAAATGCATCAGTAGTTTGTAGTATTTTGTATACTATAGATTTTTCACTAACAGAATAGAAACAAGATTTTAAAAAAAAAATCAACAGCACTTTTTTGTCCCCAGTTTCTCATTTAAACTGTCAGTAAACCTTAATATCGACAAAATGTTTGTGACCGGATGTTCACTGTTTTTCAAATGATGGGTAGACAAACACAAAGATATATACAAGATGTGTATCAAATAAGCCTGTCTTTCAGAGTAGAGTAGAATTCACTCTCTTAGGTTTTACATGAAAAATGCACATTAGTGAAAATCAGTGGAGAAAAGGTGAAGAGAGAATGCATACTAAGATTGTGGGTGGTTTTTTTTTTTTGTTTTGTTTTTTGGTGATAATTAAATGAAATTTGTTTTAATTGTTGCATTATATAAGAGGGGAAAACACCCGGGTGCCCGGGTATAGAATGCATTGATTGTGGTAAATAAAAACGTGTGTGCATGTGCGTATGTTCCTTAAAAAAAATCTTTCTCATAAATTGTTTTCCTTTCCAGGGTTTCTGCCCAGCTACCTCTTACCTGCATATGAGGAGGTGGAGAACAGACCCCCAACTCCTCCTCCCCCATACAGTGCTTCTCAACCAGGTCAAAGCATAGATTCAGTCAGCCCTGAGCAAACCAACGAGCTGTGCCCATCGCTACAGACGGGCTCTGTGGCCACTGCATCAGAGAGCAACTCCACTGTGCACTGCATTGAAGAGACCAATCGTCCTCCTGCTCATCAGCCACAATGTGATGCGCACAAACCCTACCTGAGCATTGAGGAGGATGGCCAGCAGCAGCAAGTTGCCTCCGCCACTTCACCTGAAATAACTAAGAATGGCAAAGAGCCCTCAAAATCTGGCGATCAAGGGCTTGATAGTTCGGAGAGCAAAGAAAAGACTGTTGGGCGCCATAGACGTTTTACTGGAGACTCAGGAATTGAGGTGTGTGTATGCAGCCGTGGGCCAGGGGAAGGAGAAGATGAGGAAGAAGACGATATGAAGGAACTCGAGGGACTTTTGGACAGAGGGGGGTTACAGAAGCAGGACTTCTGTGATAGTTGCAGCCT
Source organism: Leiocassis micropogon (assembly GCA_028565275.1). Taxonomy (NCBI): domain Eukaryota; kingdom Metazoa; phylum Chordata; class Actinopteri; order Siluriformes; family Bagridae; genus Leiocassis; species Leiocassis micropogon. Next base: position 17,325,736 of record JAOVVA010000041.1, on the reverse strand, counting down.
CCATAATGATGGCCTTCACGAGCCGGGTGATGAGGAGCAGGGCTTTGCTGGCCTAGAGAGGAGCTCGGAGCACAGGGAGACTCCCCTCCAGCGCCTCCCAATCAGCCTTCAGTTACACACCATCAACGAACAAGAGGCTCCTCAGCATGGCAACAGTGCAGATCCCCAAAGCTAAGCACAACCATGTAGTAAAGACTTTCTGTGGTTTGCTGTCTCCCCTTACTTTCCCACTGTACTGTCGTTTTTTTGGCTGTGTGTCAGAAGTGTGAATGTTAATGCAATGTGGTTAGTTAGTTTATTAATGTAAGAATCCAGCAAAGACGTTCTCAAAGACAGGCTGTGGTCAAGGACACTGCATAAAAAAATGTAGTCATTTGTTATAAATATTACTTGCCACTGAACAAGGTGTAGGTAATTTTATTTTCCACTTAATAGACCCGATGCTCTGCTTGTGGTCGTCATACAAGGGGTTTGAAGAGCTGATGTTGATACTTAAATAATGATGGATATAGGAGCTGTTGAAAGCTGACAGTGTGTGTATAGGGCAAGTTAATATAATTGATGATAACTGGAATTGATTATGTAAACTCCAAATACACACAGATTTGTGACACTGAGTTTGTTTTTGCCCTACCACAGTTTTCACAAAATATAATGGAAATTGGCTGCTACTGCTAGTTGTATGCACAAGATTTTTCTGTCTGCTTGATTGTTTTTTTCTTTTAATATGTCCCAATATATCAGTCTACTACTGTCAGGCTTCATGATGTTTTTAATCCCCCCCCCAGAGGTATAAGTCTGAATTTTATCAAGCACTTGGTGTCCACATGTATGTGGGCACCTGATAATCACACCCACATGTGGGTCTTCCCCTGACAGTTTCCACAAAGTTTGAAGCGCATTTTTGTATAGAATGTCTTTGTATGCAATAGCATTACAGGTTTCCCTCACTGGAAAGAAGCTTAAACCTGTTTTATGACTATGACCCAGTGCACAGAGTGAGACATGGTTTGCCAAGGTTGCAGTGGAAGAACCTGATTGCACGTAAGACTTGACTTGACATCAGTGCCTGACTTCAGTATTGCTCTCGAGGCTAAATGGGCGAATCCAAAAAAGTGAAGATAATATCTGACATTATAACAGAAAAGGCAACTGCTTGTTAATGCCCATGGTTTTAGAATGGGTACATACTGTAGGGTTGGTCAAGTGTCCATGTTCTTTTCTTCATATAGTGTGTATTTAACAAATATCTGATCTAAATAGCAAACAATCTAACCAGATCTTTGCTATTATGAAATATAAATCACATGTAAACAACATATTTGTAATTAAATAACAAATTTGATGATTGACCATTCTACTCATTTCGAAGGCAAAAGATGCACTGAAAAAAAAAAACAAAGTAAGAAAAGCGATGTAAGGGCTCTCTTTGCAGATCACATAATACTTAAGCAGTCTTCTAGGCATTGTCTGCCCACACAGATATTTTTAAAAACTAGTTTTTTTTGTGAGTTTTGGCTTTTTTTCCCCCACACTCAAACTCCATGTTAGGTCACAGTTAACTGACCTTTCGGGAAAACACCTTCCAGGGTGAAGACAGAAAATAACTGCCTGTATTTGACTTCAGATTGTGATGTATACTTCTGATGCCTTTTTTCAGGCTTCTGATTGACCAGCAGGGCTTGATGGTGTGGATTATTACTGCCTGCTGGTTTGCTGTGCTTTGACAGCATGTTTTGTGTTTCCATGTGGACAAAGACTTTATTTTTAAGAATAAAAGATGAAAAGACAAAATATAAAAATGATAAAATGTTTTTAAAAATCCTTGTGTGCATGTAGACTAGGCCACAGACTGCAGAACTACTGTTTATCATTAGTTAATGTAAATTTCGTTCTCCCCTTTTAAAAGAAGCTATTAAAAAGTTAGATGTACGCCATGGTGTTCTTGTAAATCTTCCTTTAATTTAATTGGTGTATGTACTGTTTATTTGGCTGGCCTTATGTTACTTTGTGCACATTGAGTTCGCATCTTCGACATAAAATGCATAGTAAAGAATCTGAATTTGTTACATTGTCTTAAGTAAGTGAGCAATAGAGGCAGGCAATGGTAGAATAGTGCAATTCAAGTAAAAAAACTAAAACAATATACAATAATATTTTCTAATAGCATGGCATGCATATTTTGGTGCCTTTTGTTTGTTTTCTATATAAGCTTTAATTTTCAATGTGATTTATTTTTTTTCCTCCTTCTTTTTCGAAAAATTTAAATTCAAGGCCAGTGTAAGTTTACCGAGCCACAAATACAAGAATAAATCAAGTGAAGGTTTGAATTGGCATGTATCAGTTATTGTTGTAATGCTTTAGTCAGAATTGTGTTCTCAGCTGAATCGTTAACTTCATTAAGGATTTTCCCCTTTATCCCCCTGTTTATGTTATGATCCCGATCCTTGTCATGGTACTGATTTAGTAATATGTTGCATTTTCTTTTCTCAGTTTGACCGTGTAAAGGTGCTATAAACAGCAGGTTATGCTGATTGCAGAAGAGGTTATACAGTTTCTTTGTTTATTTGGATCCCATTCACATAAGGGAAATTTTGCCTTTAAAGCCCCCCCCCCCCCACTTCACTGACCATTCTGTGTTCATATCCTTTTTATGTAGTAAGGATTTTCCTTTATTTTAAGGTGGTAATGAGGAATTTTTTGTATTACTGTGGCAATAGAGACTTCTAGAGAGTTGCTCCACTGCATTCCTACACTCTGATGTGCATGTGTATTTGTGTGTTTGTGAGAGAGAGAGAGAGAGAGAAGAAGGTGATAATTACAGTCGCTTGTTTTTTTGGAGTGTTTATTTGACCTTTGGTGGGAATTATCACTAAGGCTTCCAGCGATACAGGGTGTTTAGATAGTACTCGGTTCAAAGGGCACACGTTGGTCTCAGAGATAGTGCCAGGGAAGGGTGTCTAAATAAGTGGAGGACAAACATCTTAAACAAACAGTTTACATCAGATACTGTAGCTTCTTCCTCAAGCAAACAATAATTCTGCAAACAAAACCTTAAAGATTTTGTCAAATGTGTAAAGATCTTATTGTCTTGTACACCAAGTCTTTAGTTTTCAGAAGCATTAATGTGTCATAGATTTTTTTCTTCCTTTTTTTCCCCCTTTTTTTTGGTGCTTAAGCTGTATAGTAATGTTGCTTAAAAGGGTTATGTTCTTGTGTCATCTTCATTTTCCCATTTCATATCTTGAGACCAAAAATATATATTTAAAAAGTGGAAATCAAAGTTAATCACTGCAGTATGAGTTTCTATTTTTTGCCTTAATAAGGTATCCTTGCACTGTTTTAATTTGATGCAGTAAGTTTGTTTGCTCGAAGGTGACGAAGGCTTTAGAAGCCAATTGCTCTAAGTTTAGCTCTGACCTGAGACTTGGTACTATTGAAATTTTGTATCTGTAGTTGCCTTTTTATAAATCTGCTATGGATAACATTTTGTATAAAGTCTCAACCAAATGAATATCAATGTCCATTACAAATAAAACACCTTGAAATGTCAGTTGTTTTGTGATAAATGATTATGGTTATATTCTCTCGATTTAGACTACTAAGGCAAACAGGATGGGGGAAAAAA
>JAOVVA010000041.1:17302093-17313888 GCA_028565275.1 Leiocassis micropogon | reverse complement strand
TACAAAAACCCCCCCCCCCCCCCCCCCCCCCAATTAATGTAGAAGTAGAAACATTGCCTTGGAGACCCCAATGGCTCTGGATTGGATATAGTAGTTAATCGTCAATTGTGTTTCACTTACCCGGGTTGAACAGTTCTGGGTTTTTCCACTCTTTTCCATCATGGTGCAAAGACCACAGGTTGACGATGACTCTCGTCCCTTTCTGTACAAAATATTTTCCTATACTGTAACACAACAGACAGAATTAGAGATAAACACACATCTAAACAATGTCCAAGTTTTAATGTCAGTACAATGTAAAGTGGAATTACCTAGCATCTGAGAGAGCTACGTGAGGGATGAGGAGTGGTGAGACTGGCCGGATTCGGAGCACTTCCTTGATGGTGGCCTCCAGGTACGGCAGATTTCCTCTGTCACTAACCTCGGGGTGCCTGTCCCTCCCGATCTTAGTGTCTAACTCTTCCTGAATCTTTCTCTGAACCTGTAAACCATATAAACTAAATCATGTCAGCTTCTTCATGTAATAAAGCAATTTCCCACTGGTGGATGTATGATGCATGTTGAATCTGATAGCATGATCAGTTATATTAATAAAATATATAATTGATATAATATTGATATAAATGATGAGGTGTACTTTAATATTCTATATTGTTTGAAATTTTGTGACTAGTAAGACATGATGGGAAAAATAACCAGTTACCTGTGGATGATGTAGTAAGTAAAGAACTGTCCACTTTAACACAGTGGTTGTAGTCTCCACCCCAGCACCAAAAATATCCCCTACAGTCATGAGTAGATGATCATCAGTAAGACCAACATCCTGAGTGCTTGTGTTGTTATTCTCAGAGCTGTATTTGGCACGGAGTAGAGCATCCAACAGGTCTCGCTGGATGTTTTCACTGAAGTCTGCCTGCAGATGGAGACACATCTCAAGTAAGGTAAAGTGAAAAATGCCAGAAAGTGAACAAGCGAAATTGTGTAGATTGCTGGATCTCACCTTGTGTTCATCATATTTCTTTTGAAGGAGTTTGTCTCTAATGGAAACACAAGTCCTAAGCATTCTGAGATCTTCATTTGGAAAGAGCTATACATGAAAACAGCGATGGTTTGTAAGTATTCTGATTTTGACGTGTACTGAATACAATAGTCTGTGTTATATTTTGAGAAAAAGGTTCACCTGGAGCCATGGAAAGATGTCCACCAAACTATCCTTGGCAACTGTGTCCACAATTCCCTGGCTATACTGGAGCATAGCTTCAAATTCAGGATCTCCACGTTTATATGAGGAGCTAAAACAGAGTGTACATACCACATTTGTGACGGCACGGGTCAGCTCTGGGCCCAAATCTACTGCAGAGCTCTGCAAGTTAGTCAGGATTTCACACATAGAGCTCGCCTCTTGGCAAACTGGGAGGAATAAAAAGAAAGAGAATGTGTGTTATAACTTTCTTAAGTGTGTTCTTAGAATGTGGTCTGTGGCTCTATGGATTTTTATTATATAAGCTGTTTTTTTATACATACTTATTTTTTCAATGGATGCAATTCCCTCTCCAAACATGCACAGAGCCCCATGGACAATTTTTCTATGAAACTTCCATGTGGCACTATAGTCAGCAAATGCAATGTCTTTCCCATCCCGTGTTAAAATGTCTGTAGTAACCTTGAAAAGAGAGATTGTTTAAAATGACTTATTCGTTGTATATCACTGTTAAACTTTCAACATTGTTTAATAACAACATAATAGAAATGTTTTTTTCCCCCCTAGGAATCTCAGACTGATAAAGGCTACTTACAGTGTGTGGTCTTCCTGCAAATATTTTCCCTTTTTTTAGCAGGACCTCCTTTGCATGGTGAAGACTGTTGATGATGATAACTTTATGAGAGCCCATCATAAGAGAATAAATGTCTCCATATTTCTTCTGCAACTGCTGAAAGAAAATGTGCGGTGGACTGTCGCTCCTTAGGCTCAGAAGACTCCCGATAACTGGGAGAGAAGGAAGGTGTGGAGGAGCTCTATCATCTCCCAGAAAGCCATGGATTTTCCTCAGATAAAAGACTGCAACAATAACTGCAGAAAATACACACAAACAAATAAACCATGCCATCCCTAGATGTTAAGAGATTTCAATTAGACCGACATTAAGAAGTACACGGGCACTCCACAGGCTGTGTGGAAGCTCTCATAGGTATTTTATATGGCTTCTTCAATGTCACCTCCTTGACCTCAGAATATTTCCACCTTTGCTATCTTTAACAGTCAATGTCATTTTAAACTCATAAGAACAGCACTACTCAGCACATATACGTGTATTCAGAGGTTTTGTTTTGCACATATAATTTTACAAAAGTAAAAATAATTTTTGTGTAATATCTTAAATATAAATATACACACAAAACCAGGCATTGTTCACACTGCAAGAATATATTAACAAGTGAAACTTTTTAGAATTGATGTGGTGTTTCCAATATAACATATATTACAAAATATATTGAATCTAGATATTAATCTAGATGTAACAAATCTTAAATTATTAAATCTATTTCTAGATATTCTATTTACCAGTTTTCAAATCTTGCATTTGCTTGTTATGTTGGTAAATAATTTAGTTTTTTCTTCTAAACATTTTCTTCTAACATTAGACAAAAGACTTAATTTCAAGAGTGGAAGAAAGGGGAGCTGGTGAGTGAAACACTGTTTATAGCTTTTATAAATGATTAAATAAACTTGTCTTGAAACAAATAAAACAACTATAATTTTTTTTTAAAGAAATAAATTAATAAATTCAAAATTGTAATTGTTGTATTGCGTTGCAGTTGAGACGAATAAGCACTTTATAATGTGATTTGATTATTTTCATGTAATTACTTTCATGAATATTACTTATTATAACAACATGCCTCATCATATGTTATTAGCTATATAATGTTTCCTTTATAATAACATAACATAACTGCACCATTTACTCCATCTTAAGATAATACTGCTTGCAAACAATTAAGAACATTTGTTTTGGTGTGATTTGAATAAGTACTGAAATATATAGTTTGGTCTGACTGACTAGCAGATGTGAAAACAGAGGATGAGCTGGTACATGCTGGTAATAAGAAATCTGAATTATCAACAATAATGCTACATTAAGGGCAATATGTTTAAGAAAATAAGAAAATCACACAGCGGTGAGAAGGCTAGAACATGTCAGGGATTTATTCATCATCTAAGTAAAAAAAAAAAAAAATCAAGATTTAGCAAAGATGATCAACCAACTCACTGGTTCACTGGTTGATACAGACTAATGTGATTCTGTAAAGTATCTGAAAACCACGATGACCCAAAGAGATGCTGCTGATTAGGAAAAAAATGACAGCACCAATATATCGGACCAGGCTTTCATGTAAAGATAATATAAAAGGACCTAAACTGACTTCAATTCCACAGCATTAAAATACAACACTAGACTGCAAAATTTGTTTCAGCACCAGAATGTCTCTTCTGGTTCAGTCACTTTTGGTCATGATAAGGTTTAGCATGTTGGTTCACATCACAGCAATAATTTAGAAATTACAGTATATGAAATTATTAAGTGCCTATTAAAAACACACTGTAATTATTTTGTATGTAGGCTAGGTACATTCTAGCTGTTTTCCACTGAATTTGCTCTACTACTACTCTACTAGAGCTCATTTCTAGCACAGCATTAAACCATTATATTTTCATATAAATTTAAATTATTCTATATTTTTAAGTTCAGGACAGGACAGTAAGTAGCATTGCTACTTTACAATTTCATAATTTGTGTCAAGTTTTAAATATTAATTTAAAGTGTTTGTAGGGGTTTTCTCTGTATTCTCCAGTTGCCTCCCACTACTGTCCAAAACATGCAGGGAGGCAGATTGGCTATGCTAGATGAGAAAAAAATGAGTAAATACAGGTATATGCAGTGCCCTGAAGTGGACTGGCTTCCCATCCTGGATGAATGTTCCTGTCCTGTTTCTGACTCTGGATCAACCACAACCAACCTTAAAATAGACCTACAGTCTTAAAGAACAAGCAACTCCAACTACTGTAGATGCTGAGTGCTATTGAAAGGGAAGCATGTCTAGAAGCCAGATTGTGTGGACATACTGGATAAAGCAGATGAAGAGTTCAAGACACAGAGCAAGTCAAGATAGGATGGAGATCCTAGTGAAAAGTGAAAAGTGCATTCAACATTTTAAGAAAGGCTGGTCTGGAAAATTGTCTTTTAGAGGCCGTCGGCGGTAATGGTACCTACTAAATTCTAACTGCGGGTAGACAATAAAGAAGGAAAAGAGGACGAAGTTCTATAGACTTACTACCATGTGAGTACTATTGCCACTGTTGGGCACTTGGGCAGGGCCCTTAAGCCTATGGCCACATAGGGTTAAGGGCAGCATTATAAAGGGAACCAACCGATGAGGAAAAGATGATATGTGGGGATGTGGAATGCCCGGAAAGCTATGTGTTTGTGTTGTGGCCTAACCTTATTTGATGAGGAACATAAAAAATAAAAAAATTAAAAAAAATTAATAAGAAAAAAAATCCTACATGGAATGAGACGATGATCAACTAGTGACGCATCAGGTTAAATAAGCCACGCCCCCTGAGTATCTCATAAGTAGTAAGAGATTAGATTTAGATTAGATTATGTTCAAAAACTGCTAATAGATAAATGACTCAGCGTGTACTTTAATTGATAAAATAATAGAAGTGGAAAGTTTAAAAAGTAAATTACATCTTTAAAAAAGTAATGATGTTATATTTATGAATAAAACATTTTAAATATTTTTTGTACTCTATCTGTTTGTGTTTTCCATTTATGACGTACAGATAGCAAAACGGGGTAGTTTTGGGGATCTCATAATGGTGCTTAAAGGTCTATTTTTTCTCTCCAGGTTTGACCCTCGGGTTTTTCCGTAGTTTTCAGGCATGGCTTCCTCAGAGCCGCAGCCTCGGTTCGGTCAGTCTGTTAAAGGCTTGTTGTCTGATAAAGTCGGCTGTTGTAGTGGAGATGTGATCGCTCTTACACGCCAGATATTAAAGGGATCCCGTAGCCAAGAGGTAAGTGCTGCACGCGCGCTAAACTGTCGTGTGTTCTGGCTCACAGTGTAGCTGTTAGCTTCTTGTGTTTGTAGCCGCAGCTAGCATTAGATTAGCATGTGATAGACTTAGTAATTAGAGCCTAAAACACAAGCTGAAATATTCATATCTGACAGAACGATGATTTGCATTAAAAGCTCATTATCATAGCTAACTATATATGATAAATTAACATTAACCTGAAACGTATTTACAGCAAATTAATCCAGCGCCCGCTTTTCATATTGTTAAAAAAATCCCTTAGGAATCAATTACGATATGAACTTATCTAACTGCCTGTCTGTCTGTATTTCTATATGTCTGTCTTTTTAGCTGTCTGTTTGTCTTTCTGTCTGTCCGTTTGTATGTATGTATGTATGCATGCATGTCTGTCTGTCTGTCTGTCTGTCTCTTTCAATCTGTCATTCTGCCTATATTTCTATGTCTGTCTATATGTCTGTCTGCCTGTCTATATGTCTATCTTTTTATATATACACGTCTGTCTGTCTATCTGTTGCTGTTGTCTCACGTCTGTATCTGTGATTTTGCAGCTGCTCGGTCAGGCAGCAAGAAATATGGTGATCCAGGAAGATGCCATTCTGCACTCTGAGGATGTAAGCACTTCATAGATTTTCATTACATTTCTTCATCTAAATAAACAACCAATGAATCTGCAACCGTATATAAAATATAAAGTTTAGCTCAGCTGGAGGTCACCATGTTTGAAGGAATGTTTTCTTTTTGCGTGTGTTGCAGAGTCTAAGGAAAATGTCCATAATAACTACTCATTTGCAGTATCAGTAAGTATAACGCCACTGCTACTAATGTAGATTGGTTTACTAGACAACCTGTTTGCAGACCCTCAAGTCTCAACAATCATACCATATCTTGTTTTCTTTCCTTCAGACAAGAAGCCATCCAAAAGAAGTAAGTCATAACAGAAATCCTGTTTGTTATAGTTGCTTTATCTGTCAATTAATGTTGACAAAAGCTGTGATGTGATCTGATAATATCTGTCTGTCCTCTATCCCCTTAACAGTGTGGAGCACTCCCGAAACCTTCAGGAACAGCTTATACACTTGTTAAAATAATGCACTGGCAAGCTATATTGTTGACAGGTTCAACTTGGACTTTGGTTTGTTCCTCACACTTTGTGCAGAGTGTTGCACTCAAAAGAGACATGTGCGCTTTGTTTGTCTGCTTAATAGTCCCCTAGGTCTTGAGGTAACATCTCATGTACAGGAATGATTTGTCTATGATTTGTTTTTGTTTAAGTTCATAACCAACATTGTTAAATTAAATCATTTTTAATTGAAAACCTGGGTAGTGTCAGTGTTAAATGTGCCTGCTTAAAACAAGCACATTTTAATTAGCAGTTTACTTCTAATTTATATGTTAACTTATTGTGCTTTTTGCCTATTTGAATGAATAAAATTGTCTTTTTTTAAAAACATTGTTATATGCTCAAGTGAAATCACGTTCTCTGCAAGAATGCCAGCAGAATGTGCAATAAAGCCTCACCCACTTGTAATATCAGTAGTGCTTCAGCAAGGTCAAACAGATGTCTGTCCTAGAGCACAGCCTTGATCATTACTCCCAGAAAGCTTTGGATTACCCTTCAGGGTTTTTACTTATCTCTGCAAGCTGTGTGCACAAGAATTTTAGACAAAACCAGCTTAAAGGGTGCACAAACGATAAGAACACATAGGATCAACTATTAAAAAGAGTCTTTGGAGTATAACTTGGATAAACAGAAATGTGTTATCTTAAGTTTTATCCAAACCTGTTTCGAGTTTGGATCCATAGGCTAATTCTTTCTTAAGCTAAATGTTATATATTTTTTTTCATTTCAGACCCAATTAACAATAGAATATTGAATAGAATCAGACCTTTTAAGGTTGCAAATTTGATACAAAGTGTGCCTTGAGTATGAACAAAATGTCGTGTGACCTTGGAAGACTTTAGAAGTGAGAAATAAAATGGTGTAATTTATGTACATGATTGTTGGATTGAAGGTTTAGGTTGCTGTGCTGAAGTTGATTGCACCAACAAGCATTACACCTGTGTCTAAGTGGTTGTAATGTACATTTAAGACTGTTACACCTTCTTGTAAACTGTTTGTTTGCATGAATTGGCATAAAGTAAAAATATAGATAGTAACTTTAACCACGTTACACTTTTTAGCATGAACTGTATGTTGGTATGTCACACTCAGAATATTCTTAATAGTTATCGTCTTTAAATGATTTTAGATCATATTACTGTATAGTATAGTAAAAGATCTGTTTTTCTGTGCAGATCCTCCACTTGTGTTTTGTTGGCTTGTCTAACTAGGCTGGATTTTATCAAGGGAAAATGCATATTTGCATGTTTGTGATTATGCTGTTTTATTGATCATTTAGAGCAAGTGTGCAGACTTCAAAGCAGTGTGGCAGAAAGCATATGCACAGGCATAACTTTGGTTGAGTTAGTTCATGTGAAAGCCAGTTGATAATTAGATTTTACAATCTTACAATGTGGTTAATACTGCCTTAGTTAAAACCTGTTGGTGCCCCAGAGAGACTCTCCCAGTTCTGAGAATCCATCTTTATCAGTCCTCAACGTCCAACAGAAAGAGAGAGAGGACTTTATGCTAGGTAATGCGGTGGAGAGATAAAAAAAATGTTAGTCCTATCTGATTGGACAGACAATTATATACGCTTGCTGCAGACTTAAGTGACAATTTATTTTGGAAATGTGTTTTTGTGCAAAAACGATGTAGAACCTTTTTAACAGTTTCATTTCATCATTGAAACACATCTCTGGTGCCTGGAAAATCAGGGTAATGGTTAAGATTAAGTTTTAAAGTTTCCCTTGTCTAAAACTGCTTCTGCTGTTCTTCTTTACTCCTAATAAGGCACATTTATCAAGAATATTTAGTAGAGTTATTGTTAATGGTTTTGGCTCCATCTACAGACAAAGATTGTTCAATGGCCCTTTTGTTAGGTAAGCAAATTTACAGCAGTGATATTAAACATTCCTGGGTGTTTTATATAACCCATATTCATAGGTTTTCCTGCTCTGTCACACCTCTGGATAAACTTAAGTTCTTAAAAAAATGAAAGGAAAGTGAACTGAAAACACATAGCCATCTCAGTACTTTTTCTGTAGTTTTTATTATTTACTTTACAAATACAGTAAGGTCATTTAATAAAGATGCTGCACTCTTTAATACTCAATGCCACATTTTAAAGCAAAAGTGATAATGTTCAATATCTGCCTTATCATTAGGCCCACAGTGAATCCTGAGCATATCCTGGGAATACACACTGGATAAAGGCAACATGCACACACATACATGTATTCATTTAAACGAGGAGCAAATGATCTTAGCCAGTCCACCTGCTAGCATGTTTGACAAGGTGGAAAGACACAGGAAAGAGCAGAGAAAACCTACACACACATGAGGAGAACATATGGAAAGTCACTCAAGTTTGGGATCAAACCTGGGTCATCACCATCCCAGTTATATATAAAGTCCTTGGCAGAAATCTTGTTTGTAGGGTTTATATACTACTTTCCAAATAGTGCTGAATCAGACCGTTATTTTTCTGCCTTTTGTCTGAAATACTTTATAAAAACAATATGAAAGACCTTTAGGTGGTGATCAACCATAACATTGAATCCCCTGTTGATGCAACCTCTGAAGGTGTGCTGTGGGATCTGTGATCAAACATTAGCAGCAGATTCTTCAAGTTCTGTAAACTGCGATGTGAGGTCTGCATGGATCTGGTCTGTCTGATCCCACTGGATTGAGATCTGTGGATATGGGAGTCAATTCAACACCTTGACACACTTGTTGACACCATGTTCCTTCAACTATTTATGAACAATTTTTGCAGTGCGGAAAGCTGCATTTTACTGCTGAAAGAACCCACTGTTGTTAGGAAAATAACCTTGCCATGAAGGGGTGTATTTAATCTGCATCAACGTTTAGGGAGGTGGTAACAACGTTTAGGAAGGTTGTTCGTGTCAAGGTAACATCTACATGAATGCCAGAAGCATTGCCCAGGGCATTACACTGCCTTTGACAGCTTGCATCCTCTCCTAGTGCACCTAAGCCAATTTCCTGAAGATCGTGTCCCATATCTTGAACTCTTTTTTTTTTTTTTTTTTTTTTTGCATTGCATCACATGATTGGCTGATTAGAGAACCACATAAACAAGTAGGTGTACAGATGTTCTTGATAATGTGGATAGTGAGTGCATACACATAGAGTACATGCTTAGCTGCAGTTATTATTTATTGCACCTCTTTGTATTAAGAGTGTAAAACTTGGATGCGTTTCTGTGTAAATTTGGAGACAGAATGCTTCTGTAGATTTTTTAATTCACTTAGTTGCTACCATCATGACCTACATCAACAATAAAGATTAGTGAGCAAATTACAGAAGCCATCACACTACCTCTACTACACTTTGCTGAGGAGCTCTTCTGTTTAGATCATAGGCAGATCCTTTGGTCTTTCTGTCAAATTAGTAGAGATTATCTTGGTTCTGGAACTTTTGTGGCTCATTTCTGCAGTTCTGTACTTCCATACTGCTAATTCCAATCTGGCATCCTCATTCTTATTGCTGATGCGCCTGAAGTCTTTTTGGAATGGTGGATTGTGATCCCTCCTCTTTGTAGGTTGCTGGATATGTTGCTGACTGTTTTTTTTTTTTTTTCAGTCTGCAAAAAGTTTTTTTGTCATCAAATGCTCTTGTTTTCCTTGACCAACCTATTTGATGTCTGAACTTCACAAGCAAAATCCAGGATGTAGCCCTTAAAGCTCAGCTCATTTTAGACATTATTTGTTCTGCTGTTTTTTTAATAAACATATATAGGGCTCAGGATTGTGCAGTATAGAGTTACTATCCTTTTTTCTGCACAAAATAGGTAATATGATTCACTATACTTATGATACAACTTTTAGTTTATTTTAACCAACTATGCAAACATGACTGAGCAAAAGAATAAAAGAATGAGTCACATACAATAATAGCACAGATACACATGATCATGTGTTTTTATTGTTGTTTTTGGTTGTTTCTGTGACCAAAAAAATGCTTATTTTGAGATTTTTACATTGCCATTTTCATATTACAGTAGTGGTAAAGTTTAATGATAACTTTTGTTCTACCTAACATATCCGAAAACCCAAATACACAGTTTGAAGTCTCTCAGTTATCACACACCAGCAAGTCTTACACATAAGTACATGTAATTCTTTTAATTGTCATTGACCTATGCTTTGAGTTTTAAGGGTAAACCAACACCAAACCAAGGGTAAACCAACACTCAATTTAACTGACCAAACCTGGATGATTACATTATTAGTACTGAAATAATATATAAGTACTTAATTTATCAAATGTGGATATAAATGTCAGCAAATCAAAGCTGACTCCTGCTACACCTATTTATTACAATTGTATTACAATTTGAGTGCAGCCATTTATGGTGGTATCATTATGGATAGGAAACACCAACATGACGTGTCAAATTCTAGTGTTATTTCTAATCCAAAACTGGGAGTTACTGTAGCTGCATGTATATCATGTATATATGCAATAGCAGCAAAACAACATAGACAAAAGCAACATAGCACTATTAAAACGACAGTATATACTCATCATCCACTTTATTTGAAACACCTCTACATCTTCTTATTTGAAGAATTATCCAACCAGCCAATCATGAGGCAGCAGTACAATGTCTAATACCATGCTGATACTGGTGAGGAACTTTAATGAATGGTTTGCAGAATGAGGAAAAGGTGTGATTTCTGGGAGTTTTACCATAAATTGTGGTACCAGAAGGGCTGGTTTAATTATCTATTTATTTAAAATTATATAAATAAATTAGAAATTAGAGTTTTTATGCACAACAGTTTCTACACTTTACACAGAATGGTAAGGAAAAAAAATCCTGTGTGTGTGTTGGGGGGCAGGTGGTCTGAAAACACCTTGTTGATGTGAGTCCAAAGGAGAATGACAACATTGGTCTGAGCTGACAGGATTTCTTTACAAACTGTGGTGAAAGGCCACTCAGAGCACATCAAAATACACCCAATCTTGAGATTAGGACGGGATACAACAGCAGAAGACCACATCATGTTCCACTCCTGTTGGCCAAGAACAGGAGCCTGAGGTTCTCATGAGCACACACTCACTGAAACGGGAGATTTGGAGACTGAAAACAAAAAGACCATGTATATTTTTAGCTAATGTTCAACTGTCCATTTTCCATGGCTGTGTGTGCATGCCCATGAGACTCAGACTCCTGTTCTAGGCTGACAGGAGCAGAACATGATGTGAGCTACCACTGTTCTACTACTGTTCTACTATTGGCTTACTGTTGTGGCCCATGCACTTCAGGGTTTGATGTTTTGTGCATGTTGTAATGCTTTTCTGCTCACCGTGGTTGTAAAGATTAATTGAGATAATATATCCATCCTAGCAGTTTGAACGAATCTGACCATTTTCCTCTGATTTCACTTCAACAAGGCATTTCAATCCAAAGAACTCGCACTAACTCAATGTTTTTCTGTTTTTTTCACACCATTTTTTATAAACTTTTAAGACAGAGAGTGTGTGTGTGTGTGTGTGTGTGTGAAAATCCCAATAAATCAACAGTTTCCGAAAGACTCAAACCAGGCCATGTGGTAACAACATCCA
>JAOVVA010000041.1:17269451-17290081 GCA_028565275.1 Leiocassis micropogon | reverse complement strand
AACATTTTGTGTGACAAACATGCAAAAGAATAAAAAATCAGGAAGGGGGCAAATAGTTTTTCACACCACTGTATGTTTTTGTTTAACATAAAGTCCACTTTCTTGAGGTTACTAAATACTCACTGATGGAGACTTGGGTGCAAAACTGTGTCATATGTATCTGACACTTGTGTGTATTGGATTTTTCAGGGAAATCCCACCTGGCCATTGTGCAGAGAGTCAACAATGAAGGAGAAGGAGACCCTTTTTACGAGGTTTTGGGTATTGTTACATTAGAAGACGTCATCGAGGAGATCATTAAGTCTGAGATTTTAGATGAAACCGATCTTTACAGTAAGTGTTTTACAGCTTTGCTTTACCTACTGATATGGATCTGCCTATAAGTAGCATACGTATGAATGTATATAGAGTATTTCCTACAGCCCTTTTTGTTTCCTGTAAAAGCTGACAACAAGACAAAAAAGAAGGTAACCCATCGGGAGAGGAAGCAGGATTTCTCAGCGTTTAAACCGACAGACAATGAACTTGGGGTCAAAATATCACCACAGCTTCTACTGGCTGCCCTGCGTTTCCTAGCAACTGGTACTGATGTGTGTGTGTGTGTGTGTATGTTTGTATTCCTGATTAGGCAAATTACAGACCACATCCTTCATCTATACTCTTCCAATTGTTTTTTGTGTTTCTTTAGAAGTAGAGCCGTTCGGCCCAGCTCAAATGTCAGAGAAAATCCTCCTGCGTTTGCTCAAGCATCCCAACGTGATCCAGGAGCTCAAGTACGATGACAAGAACAAGAAAATGTCAGAGCACTATCTATTTCAGAGAAACAAGCCTGTTGATTACTTCATCCTCATCCTGCAGGTCAGCAACACTTACCATTATGTAAAAGAGCTGCTTTATTTGTAGATAAATGTAAATGTAAATCACAAAATTCAACCATTGTTTTAAACCATAAACATTCTTAGTATAAAATCATATTTAATAAACAGAGGTGGTGATGATGATGATGATGATGATGATGGTGCAACACCCTCTAAGACACAATTGATGATGATGATGATAATCATGATGATGATGCAACACCCTCTAAGACACAGTTAAAACAACAATCCTATAGTGTACAATATCCATTGGTGTTGGGGGACTAAAAACCTAGTTAAATAAAATAACATTACTATTTGTTACTGTCATACATTTTTATACAAATTAAGCAAATTTTTAGTATTACACAAAGATAACCTGAGAAAATACAAAATAAACAGTTACAGTTACGTTTCTAAACAGTGATTTCAGTTATTAAAGGAAAAAAAGCTACCCAAACTCTGTGAAGGCCCTATGTGAAAAAGTAATTGCCCCCTAAATCTAATAACTGGCTATTAGATTGAGTAATTAATAACTGGTCTAATAATCTTTGCGTACAAAATGCAAATTGATGGTCTGAATCATTTAAATGTGACAAATATACAAAGAAATAAAAATAAATCAGGAAGGGGCAAATACTTTTTCACTGCACAGTATGTAGCTCTGAATATCCAGTATTATCAAACGCTGTGTAATATTACCAGGAAGTAGCTGACTCAGCATAAGTGCTCCAATCATTGTCAGTTCTTATTACCTTCTGACACTTCACAGATAATCACCCTTGTGTAATGTTATGAATAGTTTAAAAGCTTGTAATATCAATAACATGGAAACAATTTATATATATATATATACATACATACAGTACAGTACTGTGCACAAGTCAAGAGCTACCCATCATTTCTTTATATTAAATTGAATTAAAGAAATGGAAGCGAATGTTTTACTGTAACAGGATGCAAAGTACTAAAGATACAGTTTACAAATTGATTGTTTATGTACAGTAACTGGTTCATTCCGCAAGACAGATGTTTTTGTTTTTTTCTATTGCTTGAATGATTCACAAGTCAGCATGACTTAACAAATAAAAACATTCCTTTGAAACTGTTCAGATGTAGGGAATGGACTGAAAATTAGAGCCAAAAAGTCCTTCAGAAAGCCTGGAGAACTTCTCAAGACTGCATTAAAAAATAGTATGGGAAAGTCTGGCTTCTGTTTGGAAACAAAATATGAAGGAATGAATGATGGGTGGCTCAAATATTTTATTTATTATTGTTTATGAACAGTGGTGGCTAAAAGTATTGTCAATTACTTGGACCTGATATAGAAAGGGACACACTTTCCTTTTATTGTCCCACAATTCACAGAGCCTGTCAGACCATAAACCAAGCTCTGAAGTCCAAGGAACTCTCTGTAGCAATTAAACTGCGGCAAGACAAAGATCTAGGCAAGCGTATAAAGCCATGATGTCCTCTGCAGAGATGTGAGAGCCTGCTGGAAGGGCAACCGTCTCAAAAATACTCCATCAATTAGGCTTTTATGATAAAGAGGCTAAATGGAAACCATTCCTGAGTTAAAGGAATATGGCATGCACTTAAAGGACTGGGAGGGAAAAAAAGATTCTCTGGTCTGATGAGAATTTCAAGTGCTGCATCCAGTGTAAGCCAGGTAATGCTTATCTGTGGACAGAGGCACTGCACAGACATACCTCATTCAATCTGATCTGAGCTGGCTATCATTTTCTAGGACACATGGGAAACACTGCTCAAATCCATGTGTGACAATACTGTAGAGACTTATCTAAGATAACTAGAACTTACCTAAGATGACTGTAATTGCAGGAGGAGATTCTCCTAACTACTGAAATATCTGAATCCTTATCTGTCTCCATACCTGAGTGGATAAGTCTAGGCAAAATACTGTGTTTGTGTCCTATGTAGTTGTCTTAAGTGCTTTCTCAGTGTTACTCTCTGTGTACAGTGTGGTGTACGTGCTGACTTACAATGCATTCCTTTTAGCCACCTCACTGCATAACCTGTCCAGACTGATGCCTTGACCACAAACATTGGATTTAAGCCTGAAATGTCTCCGCCAAAGGCATATACTCATCACTTAATGTTTTTTTTTTTGTTCCTCAGTTAATTTTCTCCTCTTGTTCGTCCTTAGGGAAAGGTAGAGGTTGAGGCTGGCAAAGAGGGAATGAAGTTTAAAGCCGGACCCTTTTCCTACTATGGAATGATGTCCTTAACATCATCACCAGGTCTGTGTAATAGAGAAACACACACACACACACACACACACACACCAGGACTGCTCCAGAAATGTAACTGGTCATTTTAGATACACTCAACTACTCTCAGGTTTATTTGCACTGATTAGAACCTGAGCTCACAGGTTTTAGGTCACATGACTGATGGGGCTTCATATGTGTGACAGTTATTTGGAAGCTTTATTATGTAGATCTCTCATTCCTGCTGTCATTTTTGATGTACAACTGTCAGTAATCTTTATATTGCAGTAATCTCCTCCTCAAATAACTTTGTTCATTGGCTAATTTATGTTCTGGAATTAGATCCCAAACCTTCATCAAAGGTCCTTCATCAGAAGTTTGTCTGAGTTTGATCACAGTATCACAAAATAACTGACCACACTCAGCATTTCAAATGTCTTCACCAACTAGAAACACATCATATCAGTTCTTTGAATATGGATTGTGGAGGTTTGTGGGTGGTTTGTAGAACGCGTAGGTGCTTCTTGCTTCTTCAAAATATCCAAAAATATGCTGTACCTTTTTTAATGTTGGCATGGACAGTTTTGAGCTGTCTCTACTGGACTGTCCATAAAAACATCTTAGACAGGGAGGTGGGGCAAATCTGCTGAAGTGACCAAATCCAACCTATGCTCTATGAATAGTTAAATAGTATGCTCTAATGGATAGTACACTGTGTGTGGAGATGTTTATTATGGAAGTGTGCTGGAGGCCCTTTTTACAGCTTATAGAGCCCATAAAGTGAAAAAAAAAGATTTTAAAAAATGACTTTTTTTTGGTGTACATGAGAACATATCTGTGTGGATCAGAAAATAAAAGATTGTGCATAAGAAACCAGAAACGTCCTTGCATGCAGCAGGTTCTTTCTAGCACCCAGTAGAAACGTGTGGGTTCCAATGATGATTTTTATACATCCAGATCTATTAGATCTCCCACTGCATATGGTAAAGTTTATTATAGAGGTGAATGGCAGGTTCATACCTTCTTTAGTTACAGGTTTACAAAACATAAATAACCAGGTCACTGTTAACAGCTAAAGAAGTCACAGTGCTTTTTGACAAATCTTGACAGTTCATGTTAAATCGCAAAGTACTTTGTAACTTTGTAACATTTGATAAGTAACTTAAGAATTCAGCATGAGTTTGAACATGTAGCTAATACTTAGGTTATTTAAGGCGAATGACGTCACTAGACCTCCAGTCAAAAATTTCAATTCAGGTGAACTTCTTGCAACAGGTCCAGAAATGTTGAAAAGCTCTCCTTATTCTGCTAAATTATTTCTCAGTTGATTTTTGCCAAACTCTCCAATAACTGGTTTATTCCTCTGAACTTTTACTTTTTTTCCTCTTCCATCTTTCCTCCTCCTATTCTCTAGTTCCACTCTCCTTGTCGCGAACCTTCGTAGTGAGCAGAGCAGAATCTCTTGCAGGATCTCCAGGTAAATATCCCTCATCCTTCTACTCTCATCCATGCTCTCATCCTGTTTTGTTTTTTTCTCAGTCAGAAGAAATGCGAAGCTTGTTTGGCCGTAACATTGTTTGACACAAGCTACTCTGGTTTATTGCTCTTTGCACCCATTATAATTTCTTATCAGTCACATGCTCAGGAGACTGCACTTAGGGGCAATTTCTTGCTACAAAGCTTTTAGCCAAAATGTATCAGGAAAGCATTTTAGATTTTTGCAGGTATTCATGGAAAGATTTTAGACTTTTAGTCGTAAAATATTATATTTATAATATTCTATTACATTTTTCTGTGTGCCTAATGTACCAAGCCATTTAAAAACATTTCTAGCTGTATTAAACACATAGATTATTGAATAGTTTTAATATTACCTGCTGTGCACAATCCTTGTATACAGTAGTAGTGGTTGTTTAAAAACAATTATGTGAATGTACAAGTCCACCAGCAGTTAATGACATTCATATTAGTATAGAGTTTATGTGCTGGTAAAGATTTAAATATCAGACTCATAAAGCTAAACTAATTCAAATAGCTGTGAGGGATTGGTACCTCGGACACTTGAGGCTCTGGGATGCTGATCAGGGGGTGGGGTTTGAGTCCCTTTAGCTGGAATGCCACTGTTGGGCCCTTGGGCAATCGCTAATGACACTCGCGTGAGCGCATACTAACGGAATCACTGCTGTAAAGTAAAAAAAAAAAAAATTAAGCTGCACTTTACCTTTGAAAAGAATCGCGACAGAGCAGAGTTTCTGTGTAGAGCAGAGAGTGTATGTCTGTATGTGTGTGGGAAGCCAAGAGGAGGGGGGGGGATGTAAAGGCGAGAAAGTGTGTGTGTGTGTGAAGGAGCAGGGTGTCAAATTACGCGCGCACACACATAACGACTAACGATAGGCTGATACAGAGAGGGAGGGAGAAAATAGATCTTTACCTTTTAAAGAAACTTGCTTTTGCTTTATATGCATGCACACACGTGTGTTATAAGAAACAGTACACGTGCGCTGTACACACACGCTTACAAACACAAAATAAAATATGTTTTACGCGCACACACATGGCCACAGTGTTATAGTAAACAGTACACGCGTGCACGGATGTTGATTATACCAGTAAGAGACGTGCACTAAGACCTAGCAGGGGAGACGATTACCCACAATTCCGCAGCGCAAGAGAGAGAAAAACCGTTGGCGCAGTTGTGATCATGTGACGCTCAGCATCAAAACAAGACGCGCATGTGTGATACATTATACTTGGTACTCGTAAACCAAGACTTGTTCGTTTTCCAAGTCAAAATTTATTAAAAATCTTTGCTCGTCTTAACACTCGCAAACCGCGTAACTCGCAATCCGAGGTTTCACTGTATAAAAGAGATGGTATACTTTAATCCCCTAGAGGTCTCAAAAGCAAGTAAAAGACAGATTATAGCAATCTCAGTATGTTTAAGCCACAGCAGCACTAGCAGATGACCTTAGATTGTTTTTGCTTCGCAGAGAATAAGTCACCTCCTCGACCTTTTGGACTGAACCACTCAGACTCCGTGAACCGGAACGAGCGCATGGAAGCCCTCACTCCCACTCTGGGCAGCAGCAACAACCAGCTCAACGCCTTCCTGCAGATCTACGCGCCGGACTACTCCGTTCGCGCGGCCTCTGACTTGCTCTACATTAAGGTTAGGATTCGTTACTTTTTTCATGTCTTTCCAGCAGTGCGATGAAAAGAGAAGGGAAAGTACCATGTTAAATGAGAATGCACATCATCATGGTGTACACAAAACTGATTAAACACTGCAGGATTTCGTGACACCGCCGCCTGTGCTGATCTGGCTGTTTTGTGTGCCAGGTGTCCCGGCAGCAGTATCAGAACGCTGTCATGGCGTCCCGCATGGACAAGACCCCTCAGTCTTCAGACAGTGAGTTCACCAAGATAGAGCTGACTCTGACTGAACATCAGGACGGACCAGGAGTCGAATCGGCCTCGCTGCTCATTCAACAGCAGAACTCAACTAACACACACAAACCCAACCACATAACACACACTGATGGAACGATCTAAAGGAGACGGGAAATGGGTCAGGTGAGAGGATGGAAATATTTTCAGCGAGCACCATTTGGGAAGCTTTCACTGGGCAGCTTTCCTGGGATCAACAGAATCCTGTGATTTTTGTTTTCTACACTTATGGACTTTATAGGGGATAAGAGGGCATGGTGAAACACGACAGACTACAGAATGGGAAGCGCTCACGCAGTGAGCAGTGAGCCAGCAGATCCACTCTGATCCAACAGCAGAAAGAGAGGGAGAGAGACTCAGGAGGCTGTAGCACTGTCCACTGTTCCTCACCACTCCAACTCATATTTTAACAGACAGAACGCCAGTTCTTGCCACATCACCTCCTGCCATCAAGGATCCATCACAGGCTTCTACCAGATGTGGCAGTGCAAATAAAAAAGCAAAAAGCAGTGTTAGTCGGCTTTGGAACTGGAAGACATCGTTCAGGGATAGGAGCATGCATGAGCCGGTTAACTGGAGAATCCCTGCAGTGGACTTTATTTAGCATTGGTGTATTTGAAACGGTGCTGTTAAGAGGTGCAGGAAGAATAATTTGAAGTCTACTTCGGCATTAATGAATTTTTGTTTTTACCTCAGATTCAGCATGGAAGCTATGAGCGCTCTGGATTATGTGGAGAGGAGAGTCTAGACTGCTTAGTAATTTCTGCATTATTTACAAAGAACGATACCCTTGTAGGACTTTATTTGATGTCTTAACTTTTTTATATGGGGAAATGTACATTTGTAGGCTGACGTGAACACTGAAAAATCACTCACTGAAATCAGGGAGATCGATCAGAATACAATACCAGTCAAAAGTTTGGACACACCATCTAACTCCATGGTCTTTATTTCTTTCTACATTGTAAAACAATGCTGAAGGCATCCAAAACATGCAATAATCTCCTTCCAACAGTTGATACTGAGATGTGTCTGCTACTGATGATCTGTAATATCTTCATCACGCCTCTAATCCGAGGTGCTGTTAATTGGTGATTTGTGAGGCTGGTGACTCTAAATGAACTCCTCTGCAGCAAAGGTTTTATAGTCTTGCTTTCCTGGGATGAGAGCCAGTTTCATCATGGTGCTTGATGGGTTTTGCAGATGCACTTGACAGGAACTCTTCCAGAACAGCTGACCTTCATATCTTCAAATATTATTTACACATTTCATAGTTTTGAAATCTGCAGTGTTGTTCTCTATTTAAACATAAATCCGAAGGAATATCCAAACTTTTTCCTGGTATTGTAAATATAAAGACAAGTACTGCTGCATTTCACTCTAAATTTCCCTGACAAACTGATCTACTCAGTGATTTTTAGCGGTTTTAGCAACAGGGCCTAAAGGGAGATGGGAGAGTGCCATTTTGTGAGTTTAATATATACAAGGAGGCACAGTGGCTTAGTGTTTAACACTGTTGCCTCACACCTCAAGGGTTGGGAGTTCAAATCTTGCCTCCAAACAGTGCGTGTGGAGTTTGCATGTTCTCCCCATGCTTGGTGGGATTCCTTCAGGTGCTTCAGTTTCCTCCCACAGTCCAAAGACATGCAGTGTAGGCTGGTTGATTCCATAGTGGGTGGGAGAGAGAGTGTGTGTGTGTGTGTGTGTGTGCACTTGTGCCCTGCAGTGGTTTTGCACTGCATCCAGGGTGTACCTGAGCTCCCTGGGTAATCTCCAGCCCCCCCGCAACCCTACCAGGATAAGTGGTACGGAAAATGTATGGATGAACGGGCAAGGCGATAAAATGAACCTTTCCAGAGTTTCTCTTCATGCCAGATAGAGCAAATGTGCATGTGACAGACTAACATTTACCAGTCCCGATTAGAGAGTAACGTTAATTCGCACAGAATCAAGTATCTTCATTTCTATGACAAAGCCATAACGATATTCAACAGAGATGAGAGAGAAGGTTACTGAAGCACCAAGTCTCTGATAGACAAACACGAAGATAAACCGCTACACAATTTTGTGCTTAAGTAACAGCAAAAGAAGGGCTGGGGTATTAAATCGTGCTTAACCCTGTAGTGAATAGGATGTGGGTAAACGGTTTCTTTCAGCTCATAGCACTGAAACATTCAGATCGTTCTTGTGTCATATTTATGAAAGGAGGAACATCATGTCTGGATATAGACTGTGTGCATGTAACACATATACAGATGTGCCGTGTAAAGTATTCGCAGGACAAAGACATTCAGTATGTTTACAAGTGAGGGATTTTTTTTTCCATGTACCTTACAGTGTCACTTACAGTTTATCTTACATTTTACAGTAAATAGAGCTAGAGTTTATCTATCTCACATCTTAATTTCAGTTTTTATATATAAAAACATGTTGGACCATTTTGTTATCAGTAACATTTTTGGTTTGTTTAATTGTGTTAAACTGTGTTTAAAATGTGAATTCCTTTTCTTTCTTTTTTTTCCAGCCTAAAACAATTCCAGTATTTCTATGCTGATTTGAATGATTTCACAATTTCCATGTACATGTGACATCATTATAACAGAGTAACATGCTAAAATCTAATTACGTGGAGTTAAGCAGTGGGCATGAGGTACTTTTTTCCACAGCTTGCAAAACAAAAACAATCACACGTGTTCCTGTTTATTTGTTTGCACCTCACTCGGGAATATAAAGGTATGGAACGTTTCTCGATTTTATTAGGTGCAGTATTTCAGTTCATACAGTGTAAGTGACGATTCAGTGTGGAGTGCTCTATTTTAATACCCATGGGTTAAAACCGAGGTTTTAAATATTTACTGTATGTAGCAACCTGTCAGTGCAATAGAGTATCTGTTATGCAGGGACAATCAGCATCGTAACAGCCCACAAAACACACACTGTCAAGTGTCCTAGTGAACAGGAAACAGAAAATCCACTGCTAGATAGTTGAGGACAATTTTCAATGGGACCCAGAACATAATATGATGTTTCTGACTTTTTTTTTTTTTCTTATTTCTGAATGATAAATTATTAACATTGAATCATATGTCATCTACATATTGTAAAAGCATTAACAACGCCATGCACTTCAAACAACATAACCTACTCGAGAATATACAAGGAACGTTCTCATTTTTCTGAGAAAACAACATTGTATCTTGAAAACTGTAAAATGAACACGGCCCACATTAGGACAGAAAATTTCTTCAGAAATGTGGTGCTCAGGCAAATTGCTCGGATCCACCGTACATTGCTGCTATTTAGAGTTTTGAATGTGTTTAAAGATGCCGCAAAGGCATTGAGATGAGAGTTCTATTATATACTTACATACTATCAACAAGAAAATACTATACATCTATATAAAGAAATTGAATGTTGCTATTATAAAAGAATTGTTTGACAAGAGTTTTGCTTGATTGATGCATTTGTTTCTCAAATACCTCTTTGATTTAACAAATACAAGTAACACACTGAAGACTGTATTTTGTAGTACAGAGTAAAAACTCAGTGTATTCTGTGTATTTTATGTCTGGTGTTATTCTAACTTGTTAATTTCATCTCCTCTGGATTTCCACCAACTATATGGATCTGCAAACATCCCAGAGTTTTGAATCAACACAATTGTTCTGTCTAGAAAGGACACACATGACCGAGTGAATTATGGATGCAATTTTACACTTCATGCTATTTTTCTAAATGGCCAACAGGTGGCGATATATTGCACACCCATCAGGGACAAAACTATTAATTAGGGATGTGACGGGATGCTTGTTATGATTTGATACACATACGATACAATTTAAAGTTCAGTACACTCAATGGCAAACATTTATGACTACAGGATACTTTTTCCCCCCTTTTCTTGCTATAATAAATAATATAATTGTTTTCAAAATCATAACCATTTTAATAGTACTGTATACACTAAAATTATAGGAGTGATATAAAGGAAATTTCAAAATAAATTAGGTTAAAGAAATTTGTATCTGTAATTAAAAACATGCGTAGGCACCATGAGACATTTATTATATTAAAAAAAGGCAACCCAACTCTCTGCATACATATTTTGAGACCAAATTATATATTTCGTGTCATTTTTGTATTGCGATATATTGACTTTCGATAAGTTAGAGTAAAAGTAGCATTAATGATAATGGCTACTTAAAGTGTCTCTTGACTGAACTGCAACAAACAGCAGTGATGTGCTTAAATTGTTTATTTTAATGTAAGACACATTCTTACCCAGAATGCTATGTAGTTCTGCCAGGAATCAAAACTGAGTTTTACAAAAACTGTTAGATTTGGAAACTAACATGGTAACTGTATCAGGACTATAAATAATTGTAAAACAATAATTTTCTTATTGACAAGTTACATGTGTAAGGTTTGAAGGTTAAGACAGTAGTGTTAAAATATTTTTTACATGTTTGTTTTTGAATACGGGTTGCCGATGTGCAACAGATTACAACAAAGTGCAATTAATGCAATGGCTTGATCACAAAAACTTTATTTCAGCAGTGAAATTAAAGACTTTCAACATTATCCAACTTTTCTTTTTAATTATGTAAAATTAATAGGGCAAAATATAACAAATGCAAACAAAGCTTGAAAGCGAAATTTGGAGAAAACATTTTTTTTTGAGGCATGAGAACAGACAACAACTTAACTGAAATTTAATTCACCACAACTTTAACATCACCACTTTGTGAACACTTAATTGCCCAAAGAAGTGCACCAAGTTGTAGAAAGTAGTTGAGAAAGCAATTGAGAAAATCAAAATTTAAGCTACTATTTATGCACACTCATTGTGATTGCATTTGGATAAGGCCCAGCTTCACTGTGGAAGTGGCTGCATGCAGCATGGGCTTCCCAACAATTTACATGTGCGTCACTCATTACATGTTGTTAAACACACTGCCTTTCCTCGTAATATATAGCCGTTTCCATGACTCGGTCAAGGTGATACTGCTGTCTGGAAAAAAGAGGCTAATGTGCATGTTAAAATGAGGTCATGCTCCAGTAGTTACATCTGTAAGGACATAAATGAAGGCAGTTTTAGTGCTTGCACAGTAAACAGTTCTGGTTAACTTGCTGCACAATAGGTAACATGCCAATAAACAATGCCCTTTATTAAAAACATCCTTAACC
The DNA here is from genome assembly GCA_028565275.1 of Leiocassis micropogon. Taxonomy (NCBI): domain Eukaryota; kingdom Metazoa; phylum Chordata; class Actinopteri; order Siluriformes; family Bagridae; genus Leiocassis; species Leiocassis micropogon. Next base: position 17,278,359 of record JAOVVA010000041.1, on the reverse strand, counting down.
TACACATGATAGATTTAAATAAATTGGAAAAAGAGGGACTGGTTTACAGCAGCTCAGTCAGTAAAAAAAAAAGGAAAGAAAAACTAATATAATTTATGCACTGCAAACAGTTAGAGTAATTGTGGTGTGATTTAAAAACCTGGCAATTAAAAGAAAGCAGACCATAGATACAGCCTTCATCTAGATCAACCATCATTCTTATTCTTGGTTGTTACTGATTTTCAAACTTTTGGTTTTATCCAAAAGTGTCTAAACAGTTGGCTACATTATAATTCAGTTACAGTATATTCAAAAATTCAGTATTCATTATGGTCTGAAGCACAATTTTAATGCTCGCATTGTGGTTTTGATTCATTTGTCCACAATATAAAAAAAAAAAAAAAAAAAAACAGTTCCACAACAGAACTTAAGCAACAGTTAAAAAAATAATCAAAAAATAAAGAATAAACATTAATCTATCAATTATGCAACAATTTAAAAGAAAAAGAATTGTAAATCTGTAATGAAAATAGCAGATCCAGGTCTACAGGCCTGGACAAGTCACTTCAGTATTATGTATGGCTGGACCACGATTCACAAGAATAATTCACAGTGGGAGTTTTTTTTTTCTTTTCTCTCACTAGTCCCTCTTTGTGCACTCGTTGAGTAATTCAACCCCTTTGGTTGCATTCAAGACAAAAGAGATGCATAGTATGGGAGTCTTTGTGCTTACAAGCTTCAAATATAATTGTACAGCAGTTTTCTAATAAAACCATTTAAAGCTATATTACTTCCCCTGACTCAAAAACAACAAAAAGTGAAGTTGCCTGTGCTAAACACTTGTTACAGTAAGCTTTGATTGACTATATGAGATAGGTACAGTTCCCATCATGCATTATGGGTTTACTTTTAAATGAAACTGCCACATAAAAAGTAAGGCCATTGCATGCACATATTTTTAAAGGCTCTGCTTAAAAATGCAGGTCCGATAAGGCAAATACTGCATTTGTTCCCTTAATATCATGCATCAAGTCATGGTAACAGGCAACAGAAATAACAATGTTTCCATAGATTTAGGAAGGAAGGCTGCTGCTCCCTTATTGGCCTTAAGGCAAGAAGAGGAAACTGGACTCTGATGGTGGCACTGTGGGTTCCAATGTGACTCTCATTTGCACAAGATTGCCTAAACAACAGAAGGCACCCTCGAAGCTTCTTAGCTTTATTATACAACTAAAATTATTAAAATAAAAAAAAATAAATAAAAAAAAAATGAGTAAATTGTAGGTCCTAAAGACCTAAAGTAATGGTTACATTGATAACTTTCCAATCTTACTCTTCCTCCTCCTCTTCCTCCTCATCATCATCCTCATCGTGGCAGTGTGTGATCTCCTGTGGTGTCACGGGGAACAGGTGAGGAGGCTGAATCTCACTGATAGAGCGGGTCAGCTGGTGCTTCTTACACTCATGGTCTCTGTAGTCCACAGAGTGGCGATTGCGTGTTGCCATCGGAGATTCTGTGTCATTGATATCCACGTGAGTGTGCTCTACAGTGGACTCGTGTGGCATCTGAACCAAAAAAAAAAACAAGAATTAATTATGAGCACAATGGTCAGGGGTCAAGCTCTTTTTAGACAGTTCTGTTATAAATAAGTACATAAATAAGGCTTAAAAATTTTAATCTTCTCACTCTGACCCTCATGAAAAGCAACAATTCCTGCTAAGCATAGTGCTGATATGACAGGTGGAAAATCCCATGTCATCTTTGGAGTAGTAACCATAGCAACTGCAACGCTAGCGGTAGACAATGAGGACTGTGCTGGTATTTTAAACCCACAAAAAATACCAAAGAAAATCTTAGCAAAAATTAAGACATGGCTTCACCCATGATTATGTTTAGAATCAGAATTTATTGTAACACAATGACTATTACCATAGTTTTAAAGAAATTCCAAATAATTGCTGACTGAGAATGCAGCTTTTGTACAACCAATCAGAGTACTGTTACTTTAATCTATAATTCAGTTGAATAAATACACACATTATACTAGATTTAATCAAGTATATTAAAAAAAGGATATAAAATCATTGTTAATGTTTTCATTACAGCTGCAATTTGTCTTCCAGGCAGCAGAGGGCTCTATATGTGAGTCTTTAAACACCATTTCAATGAAGGAACGTGACCGCGAATCCCCACACTCACCAGCACATGGGCAGCTCTGAACAGGTAACTGAAGGGGTAGTAGAGTAGGTTGATGAAAGAGGCAGCATACAGATCAGCATAGCGCATCACTTGAGAGGCAAACAAGGTCTGGCGAGAGCCACTGCGGAACAGACTTCCCATCATCCCATAGCACATGTCCATGTCATGCGTTACTTTCTGTGGAAATCAGATACAAAGTTATATATGATTTTCAGTCATGTTTGCTGAAACTGAACTAGCTAACTTCCAAATAAAGTAACTACAGTTCAAGACCTTAATCCGCTTCTGAAGTGAACTAATGTCGGGTCTCTCGTTGCTGCTGCTGTCCAAATGCCTGTAAGCAGAAATAGAGGGTTAAGAACTGAAAAAAGGGAAGTGGGAGCAAACACACATGCAGATGAAGAAGATGTGAGAGCACCTGCTAACCGGTGTTCCTAAAACAGACACAAGTTGATTTCTTTAAGTTTGAAGTCAAACTTAGACATTTAATAGTGCAGAATAACAGAGCACTCAGAGTAAAGACTACTTATATTTCTCTAAATAATCCCCTGCCACAATAAATCACTTATTCAAGTGTTTTACACTAGTGTGATGATTGGACTGCCTGCTTCAAACTAAAGTCACTGCTAAAATGCTGGCCTCCCTGGGACCTCCTTTAACAGAAAAAAAAAGACATTTTGCTTTGATCACCAAAAACATTTAGTTTTTTGTAGGACAATGCACAACCTCATACTGCGCCACTTCCACATTACAAAAACTCGGCTGGAAGTTGTTGCCACATCCCCCTTCAGTCCTTACCTCGCTCCAAGCAATTACCTCCTGTAACTGCTCAAGGAAGAAAGGCTGAAAGTTCTCAGTACACCGGAGCCATGATCGGACTTCCTGATTCATGTCATGGTCACTAAATGTTTGATTATGGTTCCGGTGTGCTGAGAAAACTTCCTTCCTTAATTGTATCCAAGCACTAATGAAACACTGGGATAAGTGCATTAGTGCAGTATGGGATTATATAGAGAAATGTAGAAAGGTAGTCTTTACTCTAATAACTGTGTTACGTTATTCTGAACAATCAAAAGTCCAAGTCTGAATTGACTGCTACTTGTACATGCCAGTGACTTAAGAACAGTGCATGTCCTTGTGTGAAATTTAAAAGGCAAACCAAAACAATTAGAGACACCTACTTATATAAGTCTGCTAAAAAAATATCCAGACTCTGGAGATCCTCAAAAAGAGCTGTAAAAGAAGGCAGAGAAATATTGTCAAAAAACACAAAGCTCAACATCACTTATAACAAATCAAATTATTCTAGCTAACTCAGTAACCATACACAAAAACGGGTCCTTTTTACTTTTTTCCTTCTGAGCCAAAGGATTTCCATTTATCTGAACATAGGATGAGAAACTTTAAACAAGATGAAAAAAAGCATTATATCTTGTATAATGCAGAAGAAATGAGTTGAAGAATAGATTATGATAAAATATAAAAGATTCAGAAGCAAAGTGAGACTTACCACTCTTGTCAGTCCAAACATGCAGCTCTTGAGCCAACTCAGGAATCACGAGGAAGGTTCTCCAGCCCTGACGCTTTTTAGACTTGAGGATGTCGCCAAAAATATGGTCTCCAATGTACAAGATGTCTTTACCTTTAGCACTTAGTAGATCACATACAATATCTGAGGATCCTGTAGCAAACAATATGTAAATATTATTCAGCATACATGCATAAAAAGCACAGCATTTTACAACACTCAAATGTTCAACATTACTCAGCCAAAAAAAGTCAGTGTGTCATTTCAGAAGGGACAATTTATTATATTCCTACATCAAGCGAATGATAAAGAGAAAATACTAACATTACTGGAATTTGGTAAATAACTGTCCAATGCAATATTAAAACCTAGAACCAACAACTTTGTAAAGCAATGTGGTAAGAAATAAAACAGGAATGATTGTGATCAGAGATCACTTAAATGCTTGAAGTTGCATCATAAAAGAATTACAGTAGAATTCACAGCTATGTTCAGCAGTGAAAAGTAAGAGCATTTCTACATACAATGCAACAAGAACTCACAGGATTGTGACTAAACACCTGTGTGTCCATAAAGAAACCACTTTTTAATGAGACTGGAAAAACTTCAATTTGCTGAGGAGAAAGGCTGCACTTTGGAATAATGACAAAAGGTCGTGTGGTTCAGGGTGACCCCATTCCAGAGTGATGGGTGTGTTGGGGGTAAGAGGGGAAGCGCATACAGTGTGTCATACATCATGCACATTGCCTCTAGAGACAGTGTTATGACCTGGGGTTGCTTCAGTTGGTCAGTTCTAGGCTCAGTAACGTTGTGGCAAAAAAAATTAAGTCAGCTCATGACCTGAATGTACTGAATGACCAGGGTATCATCATATCAATGGAGTTTTGTGAAAGAGGTTCTGGGAGCATGAGGAATCTTTTTCACATTTGAATTGGTCACCACTGAGGACTGACCTCAGCCTCACTGAAAGGCTCTGCTAATTAAGGCTTTACAAAGCATTTCCTCTCTTCTGTCCTTGATACAAGATTTCAAAAATTCATTTAGCCCTGGATGAAAATAAGTGTTGTGACATTGCACAAGTGAGTTAAAACAACGCCACTGCAATTACAGGCTGTAATCAAAGCTAAAGGTGGTCCGATGAAATATTAAAGCATGTGTTTTGGCCAAATTGTTTAAATATCATGTGTAACTTACCACCAGAGTACACAATGCCATGCTGCAGTGGCCCTGTGTAAGTTCCAATCTTTAGTCTCCCAGTGGTCTGTAACAAGGAATAAAAGATCATCAGAGACAGGTAATATACATCTCATGTATCAACATTATATTACACATAATGATTTGTATTTATAGCTGCAAAATAATGTGGATACAATGCAGCACTGGGAAAGTGAGAAGTGCTGTGTCATCTTACTGTATCAACTTGTCTCAGGACTGTGCCCTCTCCAAAAAACAAAGGCTTCCTGGCATCAACCAGAATGAGGTCAAAGTAGGATTGCCAAGGCCGATGAGATGTGCCAATCTGAACAGAACACAAGCAACAAGGCTTATAATTTTTTGCTCACCCAATACATTTTAAATTAAGGGTCAGCTAGAGATTTAAAGCTCCTGTACAAAACCACTAAACTATGCTTTAATTAATAATATACTGTGTCCTTTACTATAGCAAATTAATTGTTCAACCACAGCTATGTTTGATTGATGCAAAAGTTACTATAGCACCATTAAAAGGGGATGATGTTTTGTTTCAGCTTACTTTTGGACCATGAGGGAAGTCAAACAGATACGTCATAATTTTCTGTGAATGAAAATAAAGGGACAGAAAAAAACCCTGCAGATTAAATTTTAGGTCATAAAAACACTTTTTACACATGATCACATGGCATAATTTGCATGTAATAACATAATAAAAAATTTTTTTTTAAAAGGTGTGTGTATTTTAGACAACATGTTGAACCACTTACATCAGTGTATTTGTAGTCACTATTAGTGGCCAGGAAAACTTTGGCAACTTCCTTCATGCGACTAAGAAGCAAAGGCAACTTGGCCTTGGAGGAAACAAAAACAAATGCTCAGCACAAAAAAAAACAAGAGAGATTGAATTGCCTAACAAGATGCATTTCCTCAAACTGCAACTTGTGTTTACTCACATCTTTCACCACATATTTCTCTAAGTTTTCAACAGTCTTCTCCTTCAGTGAACCCTAAAAAAGGAGCCAAAAACAACAACAAAACACAGGTATCAACTTTTTTTTCCGTCAGTTTATGTGAAATGCAACCTTGATAAATACATGTCTTAGTTTAAAATGTAAAGAATCATGCCTTGAAATGGACCCAGTCAACTGCATCTCTGACATCCTGGAACATGCTCTTGTAGGACATGAAGAGATCACCCTCTTTAAAACCAGTCTCACAGCTTTGGGGAACAAGATGAATACATTTTTACTACCGAAAAATGTATTTAGAAGAACAATGTTTATGGCCAACAGTGCAACTGTTAAAAAGTAAAATCTTTTTATTAAAAGTAAAATGACCCTTATCCCCAACTCTGTTTATAGAGAATTCCAACAGAACTCAGTTCCAACAATAAATTAACACACATATAGACATTCAGTCTAATCCGTAGAGCTTTGTTATATAGAAGCTGAAAGCTCCAGCTGTAGAAAAGTAGTTCTTACAAAACAGAGATGATCATTAGCAATAATATCAACAAACCTAGTGTATCTGGAGCAGTTGGTGAAGAAATCAACCAAGCACGCAAAAAGATAGGTCTCTAGACGGGGGGGAAGAACGCATATTATACTGGGTGAACGATACATCCTCTCTGCATTGATTAGTGTCAAAGACTGGAACCAGTGCCTTACCAGGGAGGTTAAACAGTGTATTAAGGATGTAAAATCGTTCAGTATCGCCACGCTGGATGAACTTATTTGGATATAGTTCTCTAATTTCTGGACTATAGAAGACAAAAAGAGAGAAACAAAACAAAAACAATTATTTAGCCAACATCAAATGAATCAGCAGATTTCTAAGATCTGGTAAACACCACAGACAAAAACATTCATCAGTTAGTTCAAGCCAGAAAAATGGTAAGAACAACACAGGCATGCAAACTGAACTTGAATCTGATGGTCGATATTTAGCCCATTGCTCCCAGAACACAGGAACAAATAAATAAAGTCCTTCAGTTCTTCTTTATTTCATGGTTACTTACCCACGCATGAAGTTAAACCCATGGGAACATACCAAAATGTTTCCATAGGCATCTACTTTTAACAGATTCCCATACAGCGTATCAAACACCAGGCCTCTGTAAGAAGCAAAAGACCGATACTAAAGTAATTGTGGCCATAATATTTCTTAACATATGTATTCAACTGTACTGAAGAACTTTTTAGAAAACAGCTATTTATTTTGTAAGTACTGTATATTTTTGTAAATGTATACATTCAAGCATAGTGGCCTACAAACAATAATAATGCTGACAGAAAACCAGTTTGTAGTTTACCTGGTTGGAAAGGTAGGGTCATAGACAAAATTTAGAAGTTCTTGTGGATAGCCAATGGAAACCAGCCTCTCCACTGTCAGGTCAAATCCTAAAGATTCATACTCTGGAGACTTATACACTGTAAATATAGTTCAAACAATATGTTTAGAAACATATTGCAAAACAATATGCAAAACAAGCTGGCATTTGTGACAAATATAAGAACAGAAACATGGTGTAAAGGACAGAAAAAAAACAGAAAAGAATTGCAGTTTATTGTAATAGTACAGATGGACTGAAGGCATTGTATTTTTGTTCCTGTTTTAGTACAAGTTTTAGTTTTGCTATTAAATAAAACACCACGCAATAAACTCTAGGACAAGAAAGACTGCCAAGGGATTGATATCTATGTCTGTTTATATACTCTGATGTGTAATGTGTACATGTACGCTCTTCCATTTCCAGAAATGGTATTTTATTTTATAGAACGTTATATTTAACAACCTGCTCTTCACTTCGGGAATGTTTGCATTTACAGCTATGACTGACAGTTATAACACGCAGATGCTCAGGGTAAGTTTAGATGCTTAAGAAAATAATGAGAAATTGCACTTGTATTAGAAAAGCGAAGAACTTGTTAAAAATATTCTTAAAATACACTTCCCAGCCAAAAACATATATATAATTATTACTGATAATTACTGCAGTGATTCATATGGTTCAGCTGGCAAGTTATTTAACCCTAATTGATGCAGTGAGGAGCGTCTCATTTCTTAAACAATAATATCAGAAGACATATCCTGTGGCCGTGGCAAAGATGGTACTCTATTTTAGAAGGGTCATCAAGCAAAGAAAACAACTAAGGCGATTGCTCAAACAACTAAAATAGGGTTAAGAAATGTAAAATGCATTATTTAAACCTGGAAGCATAATGGTGAATCATCATTTTCGAGGAAGAAATGTGGTCAAAAAAAGCATCCAGAATGACTGAGAATCTGAGATCACTAAAATGCTTAGTGAGTTCAAATTGATAAATAAATAAATTTAAAAAAAGTAGAACTTACAATTATGAAAAGGGAACTCAAGGGATTGGGACTAAACAGCTGTGTAGCTTTATGAAAACCACTTAAGTCAGTGAATCTAATTGAAAAAACAAAGGCTTCAATTTTAAGGGAGCATCAAGAGTGGACTGTGGAGCATTGAAAAAAGGTCACGTGATCTGATGAACCCAGATTTACACTGCTCCAGAGTGATGGGTGCATCAGGGTAAGAGAGAAACGGATGAAATACAACCGTCATGTCTACTGTCAAGGCATGTTGGTTGTACTTTTAATCTGTCTCTCTTCTTACCCTGGGATAGCCTGTACAACAATCTGGGGTTGCTTCTGTTTGTCAGGTCGTGTGGCCAAAAAATAAGGTCAGCTGACTACCTGAATAACCAGATTTTTCCATTAATGCAAGTTTTCTCTAAACATAATCAAAAACATAGAGTAATTTAAAGACATGTTACAGTGCCTTGCAAAAGTATTCATACCCCTTGTATTCATACCCCTTCTCAATTTTGTCATGCACAACCACAAATATAAATGTATTTTGTTGGGATGTTTATGTGATAGACCAATACAAATTGACGCACCATTGTGAAGTGAAAGAAAAATGATACTGTACATGGTTTTCTATGTTTTTTTACAAATAAAAATCTGAAAAGGTGTGCCAT
>JAOVVA010000041.1:17213964-17242528 GCA_028565275.1 Leiocassis micropogon | reverse complement strand
TAAAGCTGCTTTGCGGCAATGACAATTGCTAAAAGCGCTATACAAATAAAATTGAATTGAATTGAATTGAATTAATGTCATCATATTTTGCAATGTGCCTGGAGCTTAGTTACCAAACTTCTCAAAAGTTCATGAATTACTTGTTACTTGTTAATAAGTACAGCTATATCACTCATCGACAACAATCTATATTTAGAGATCTATATTTATAATAGAGCTAATTATATAATTTTTAAAAAATTCTGTTTTAATAAACTAATTAATTTTGTTCTTTTATTTTGTAGGTGGTGTCTGTTCTGGCACTGGAGGATGATCAGATATAAATCCTTTCTCCTCCAGATGGGCTGCATTGCCATTGAGGCTAATTACTGGAGGAGGCTGAAGTCACTACAGCTGCACTGCATCATTTTAAGCATGTTTCTGCCAACAAACCACCAAGCAGACAACAACACACACACACACGCATACGCATACACACACTGGCTGATGTACGCACATGTGCACATGCACACATGCACACACATAGAAGGCAGTTTAATTTAGGTCAGAACATTATGTGTGGTGTCTAGAAGCTGAAAGAGGTGACAGTAAAGTGGGTCACCTTGCTTTGTGCTGCAAGCTTGCGTTCATCATTAGAGCTCCATGAAAGATGTGGAAGCATGTAGAATTAAAATGGGGAAAATCACTGAGCACTTTATTTTCCACCCTCCTCTCTCTGTCTGACTTCACCGTCTGACTCACTTGTTTTGCAAAAACAGATCTTACTCTTTAAATAACATATGTCACATTTTAAGAAAGTTTATTGAAGATAATACCAAATCATTATACCATCAACTGCTATAACTTTTGAAGTTTTGTGTCTGCTTATGTTTCGACTATTGACATAAAGTTGTAATAATTTTTTGTATGAGTTTAGTTACTTGTTAATATTAATTCTTGTAATCTTCCTGCTAAAGTGAAGTGCTGTGTGTAATGACCATTTACTGCATGAGTGAAGCCTCAGAGTCACTCCTGTACCGCGTCGTTACTGCTGACATAATAAAATAGTGTTTGAGTAAGAAAACTGAACTAAACAGTACACAGTGCTTTATTAATAATGAATTTATTAAGAATTAGAGTACTGTTTAGTATGTGAATCTGTTACATTTTGCACTGCTGTGCTCCAGAAATAGAAGCCAGATGTTGACACTGGCAGTCATTAATTAGGTCAGTATTCTTCGTTTTAGGTCATGCAGATCTAGTGGTGGGGCTAGAAACACAATTTCATCTGATCTGGGTAGCAGATGTCTCTCTTACTGGTTCTGTTACAACTGGGAGGGCAACACTGCTCATTTGTGACAGTTACATTTCAGCCTGGTCTACGGAGTGCCTTAATGATCGATGTCTTCTTGGCATAGGTCACAAGTGGCTGGACTCAAGGCTGGTTGAAGTTAATTGAATGTGAGGCGCCCGTCTGCCTGCGTGTATGCTTTCCTGGCTGCGTGTTTCCAGCAAGTGAGAGACAGAATAATGCTGTGCCTTGTGTGCCCCCAACGAGCAATCACTGCTCTGCCGTTGCCATGGCGACAGTGCCCTCTCTGGGTACGACGGGCTGGAGAAGTTGCTCTGGATCTGCGTCATATTTTTTTTTTCCAGTGGATCTGTGAGCACTCTCCCGCCTCCTCTTCTCGCTCTCCACCACATCACCCCTCTCTCTCTCTCTCTCTCTCTCTCACTCTGTCAGTCCTTTCTTTGTTTAAAGGCTAATTGACCCAGCTTCAGATCGTAGGCACACAGTGCTTGGTCTGCAACAAACATCGCAGCTCTTGAAGAGAGAGGGAACGTGGTAAGGGATCAGAAGTGATAAATGACATGTATTGATTAAAGAAAACAATGTTATTGTCATTATCTGTGAGCTTGGTGACAGAGATGACTATAAGCTGTGCCTTCTGTGTCAGATCAGGTTCATTCTAAGTAATGTATTTCTGGCTTATTCTCAGGTGGTCAGCGTGGAATCGTCGGTGTGCGTGTGTAAGGTGAGTTAGCGCTCCTGCATGCAGGTAAATGTCTCCTCTTTTGCCATGCTCTCAAACTGCTGTGCAACACCCTAATACAGAGTGAGGTAAAGACAGTAGGGGGACCATCTTTGTTTTCTGCAGAGCTGTGGCATGTGTGTGTATATATTTGTGTGAGAAGGAGGGAGGGAGTGCAAGAGGACCTGATTGTGCAGTCATAAGACCTGATTGTGGTGAAGTGCATTTCCTGAGGCTTTAGTGCTCCAAAGCGTTGGCTTGGAAAAACAAAAAGCCATTTCCCACAAAATTGCTGCAGCAGCACTGGGAACCTTTTAGTGTAAAATTACTTTTTGATACAGCATGTCTCTTTGTATGTGGTTCACCATTTGGGAATATCCTCCCCTCTTGGTCTTGGAATTAATTTATTACATAGTGACTCTAGATGCTGTTGAGGTGAGTTAATGAAGAAGAAGAAGAAGAAGAAAAAAAGAAGCTCTCCTAAGCTTTGGATTTCTGCCCAAATCTGCCCTTTTTTATATAGATAAATTCACCTTGTCATTCATACAACAGGAATAACTAGATAGGAATGCCCTAGTGTCAACTGAGTGTTGTCTTTCTGACAGCGTATTGATTTTAAATGACAGGCAACAAGGACCAACAAGATGCTCCTTTAAAAAGGTCTTTATTCCCTGGGATTGAGATTTCTGAGATCAAGAGGCTGGAACTCAGTCTTTCAAAGGCAGATCAGGCAGTAAGCTTGACAGGCTGTGTGAAGGACTCGGGGGGTTATACACATATGCGTGTGATAGTTTGGGGACTGGAGCACAGCCGGGAGAGGAGAGATACTTTAAGAGGCATGTGGGAGAAAGTCAAGGAGAGCATGGGGAACTGATCAGAGGACTGACTTAGTATGAAGCCTGGAATAAACAGAGAACTAAGAAAGAGGCAGAACTGAAAAACAGCAGGCACCAGTGAAAAGGTTCTTACTTGTCCAAAAAACGATTTAGCAACAAGAGCTGCAGCCCTGTGAAATTATGAATGGCGCGTTATTTGTTTGCTGTATGGATTTTTAAATTGGACTTTTATCCCCTGTTAGAATGGAAACAGTCTTGCACTGCTCATTAGCTCGCGTCTCCTAGGCTCCTTGGACTCTTGTGTGTCCCTGCACTCCAGGTGGGCTTTGCATTTTTAATCGATGCTGTCTGTAGTCATTAACACCATTCTCCTGTAAGCAGAAATAAATGAGGGCTTGGAACAGAAACAGAGGGAGAGTAACAAATTGAAAGAAAGGGAAAAATGATAAATAATCTGACGGATAAAAAGGATGGAGTGGTGAACGTAATTTGGAGGTGGTGGGCTGTGTGAAGGGGATGAGGGAGACCTGCAAAGCTGGGGATAGAGTGTATGTCTCAATGTCTGTTCGGCAGACCCTAGGGAGTCACAAGAAAGTAGGCTGTGTGTTTGTGTGTGTGTGTGTGTGTGTGTGTGTGTGTGTGCTCCAACTGGAGATAATGACTCTGTGCCTCTGGGCTCTGCCTGACTGTTTATCTCTCAAACATAGTGCAAGGTAAAAGCTGCCAATACATCCACAGGAATAAAAGAGCTGCATTTCATGGCTAATGTACAGTACAATGAAATCTGTCTCACATGCTACTTTTGGACCACTGTCTTTTTCTTTCACCTTCTCTATACATCTCCTCTCATGTCACAGTCTCTCACACTTCCTCTCTGTCATATTTTCCCCACCCACAAGTATTTCAATTTGCATGTTTATATGCAGCCGAGAGTCAAACAGAAGCACAATTCCTGCTTCCTGCTTCTAGTCGAGCTCCTGTTTCTACATTTTATTCCCTTACGCACTCCTCCTCCTCACTGCCCTCCCCTCGGCATCTGTTTCTGCTCCTCAGAGGAAGCCCATGCTAGCAGCGCGTGGACTCAACAGCAGCTTTCTGTTCCAAGCACAGCCAAACATGTGAGAAGATGTCTGTTGGAGGTTGCGCTTGCCCAGGTAAGCACTTCAACTTGACTTAATGAGCCAAGTGTTGCACTCTGGCTGCATTGCTGTTCTTGTGTCACATTTATTTTTTTCCCCATTCTTATTCTTGAGCATAACAGTATTATAGCTTCTGCCTTGGTCTGTTTGGGTCTCAGTGAGAGGTTGATCCACAAAGGCTCCACATCAGTGTTATGCGCTATACTGACTTCATTTGCAGAGAAAGAATGTCGCTGTAACCTGAACAGCCTCTCTGACTGGTTTATATCTGTGTGCTGAGTACACACTTTTTCATGTGACGTCAGCCTGTTCTCACAGATCTTGTGGTTGTTTGTAATAAGCACAGAGTAATGGGGCGGGGTTTCTGGGACAGCCAGTGCATTTACTTAGACGGGTTAAAAAAAATCATCCATTTAAGTGCTAATGGAGTCCCGTGATGCTTAGTTACCTGTAGATATTACACTTTTATTGTTCCTTTCTCCTGTATGCTGAGGGAACACCCAGGCCTCTTAAGCAAACACACTTTCGTAGGAAATATTATATTGAGTTCATAGCTCTTTGCTTTTTTTTGAGAGGGTTTATAAGGTGATGTATAGCAAACAGGAGAGTTTTAGACACTAAGTGTACTATTAATAGTCTTAAGATGCTTGCTGAGTGTGTGAAATAAACTGAAAGATACCTTGACATGGCAAAAAATTATCCCTGGTCAGAGATCTGAAGGCTTTCCGATTTAATAGCCAGAATCCATCTGGGGAATCTACAACCCAGCAGATTTAATATAGGACATCCTATCAGATTGATGGGAATATTACATTTCATAAGGCTATAGGTTATCTGTGCACCAAAGGGAGACATTGCGAGGATATAAGGTTGAGTCGGGATCTTGTTTTGTTAAGGCTGTTAAGAGTTATGGTTCATGTCCTGGACGAAACGCCCTTTTCCCTGGTGCTGGTCATAATCCAAGTGCGAGAGCTTTGGCAATGGATCAGCTGTAAATATTTAGCGGGAGTTGCAACTAAATTGGAGAAATTACTGCATGGACGCTGGTTAATTTAGGAGACATTCGGAAGACACTTTAGATGTAAAAATCCTCTCTGATATTTTTGGTTTAAGCCATATGAAACGTGTAATCACAAAATCTTAAGTTAAATAGACATGATGTAGCTGCAGTATCAAACAAGACCAGATGTTTGAATTACAGACGTCACACTGTACCCCAGTTCAGTCATAACCAGAAAAAGCAGCTCTGTTGGAACCACAGTCACAAAGCCACATAAGGATTCTCCTCTGCTGTTTTAAATGGGATAAAGATCAGTAACTTGTTCATAACATGTGGCATCTAGGCAAGTTTAGACGGATGCGGTGCCATCAGTTCCTTCGCCTTGCTCCCTATTGAAATCCTTATCTTTGTGCAAGACCCAGGCAGGAACGCCTTACTGGCAGACCGATGGATTTATAACAACAACAACAACAACAACAAAAAAAGGCACCGTTTTGCACATAACAGTTGTTTAAAATCAAGTAGATTAGGTTCTCAAGGGTGCATTTTTTATGAGTGTGGTCATGGAAATTTCCACAGCCGTGTGTCCTTTCTGATTGTTCTCTTTTTTCGCGTCAGGAGGAGGGAGAAAGGGTAGAAAGAGGGGGTGAGACAGAGAGAGGCAGGGGAAGAAAGAGTGGGAGAGACGGTTGTTTCATGTTGAAATGGGCTGCTTTTGTGTGAGCCTTCCCTGCATTGCTCCATAAAAGCCAGCGGCACTCCATAAAACCTGATTGTGATATTCACCTCGGCTATGAAGACAGCGCTATCTCCCTTTCCTTTCCCGAGTCATGGTCGAAGCCCCTCCTCCTGACACATGGTTCTGTTTGAAGTCGACTTTGTTTACATTCCTATGCTTATGTGGGCTCGGTGGGAGTGCACATACCCTGGACCTCGGAGGTCCCCCATCCTCCTGCATACCTGTAGAGATTGTGACTTGCCAACTGTTTATTTGGACAGCATCAGTTATATGATGGTATCCCAGTTACATCCTTAATTTCACCCTGTCCGAGTTCGTAGTTTGATATTAAGGCTCGGACTAGTCTTTCATGTTAGTGCGATAATAAGCCCTGTAGAGACAACACAACAAACATAGAGGGTGAGAAATGATGCTGTTCTCTTTCTGCTCTCAAAGAATAATGCTGCTGCTCCATTCTGCTTCTCATATACAAGCACTCCAAATCAGCAGGAGCTCTGCTACTTCATGCAGAAAGTCACATGGGCCCCTTGATTAGAGGAAAATCAGAGCTAAAATGGCAAGCTCACAAAGCCAGACCTGTTTCATATTTCACAATGGCTGCAGCTATGGAACCAAGAGTTAGGACAGGGTGTGCTGCCTGTCGAGCTGAATAAGGCTGTCCCAATTCAGTATCCTTGTTGGACGTAGTGTGTTTGCAAACACCTCATCTCTACCCATCCCACAGATTTGTCACATTAGATTGAGCTTAAACAAAATGGTTTCCTAAGCTGAAAGTCAGCACCGTTTTTTTTTTTGTTTGTTTGTTTTTGTGAGGTTATGGCTGTAAGGAACTAATGTCAGCAAAAACCTGGACTGTGCCAGACTTACACTCTGGGACTGCTAGAGGAGTGCTGTGAATAAGGAAAACAAGTGTTCAATTCATTTTAATGACATGTTGATCTTTGAGCTCAAATGAATCACAAAATTAGCCATGAGTAACACAATGGTGTACACAAACACATCATTGCAGCCTCACATCTCCAGTGTTCTTTGTTGATCCCGAGCTTGGATTATGATCTGTATGAAGTTCCTGTATATGTCCTACACGTGCGTTTCCTCTCGGTTCTCTTGTCTCTCCCATAAACACACCAGTGATTTGCAATGCTAAATTTCCCTGGGTGTGAATGATGTGTGCATGGTGCGCTGCGATAGACTGGCATCCCATTCATGTCTCTCATCAAGGCTTCGGGTTCACGGTGACCCTGACCGGGATATAGTAACTTTGGATGATTGCATAAACGAAATAGGATAATAATGAATGAAATAACTAAAAATGCTGGGACTCAACATTTTTGGTGAAAGTATTGAAAGTGATGGACGTTTGAGAGACAGGGATGGAGAAAGCAAGAGACAAGCCTGTTTACTAATTCCAACTTCAATTTCCATGTCTGTAGATTTTATCTTGATGAAATGAACTTCCATGACTGTAGTGCCATTGCGACACAAGACAAGTTAGTTAGTCTTGTCACAACAGTCCTCTCCATTTAAACTCATCTGACACACTGCATTCCAAAGGAAGAACTTACATGTCCTTTACAAATGCCCTTTTCCACATGCTCGCTCTCTCTCTCTCTCTCTCTCTGTCTCTCTCTGCCTCTCTCACTTTCACTCTGTCCACACTCTATTGTCAGCTTTCAGCTTTGACAAATACCACAGAATGGTTTGAATTTACACAAGGCTATTAGACATAATTATTACATTTGCCAAGCCTTCTGTTTTGCATAGTCTTTCAAACCCCACAGTGATTTTTGTTTCATCTACTTCCGTATTGCTTTTTTTTGTGCCTACTTTTTAACACAATTTAGAAGCTATAAATGATGTTAAACGTCACCACACGGACACATGAACAAATAAATGTCTTTTAAATATAGCTAGGAGGTTGGGTTTGTGCTTGATGTTTTTGCTTTCTCAACAGATTGCTATATGAGACTGGAGTTGTATAAGGATGCAAAACCGGCTAGAACCAGATTAGGTCATTTACAGCAGTGAGGTCTGATGTCTTAATTTTATACTGCAGCAGAAGCAGTGACATGAATATAAGAATACTTTTTAAATGATTAAGTGATATTTGAGCTCTAACTTAGAAACAGGAAATTATGTCAGATGTGGAGTGCATATTATGTAAAGGTCAGGAGAAAACAGTTTGAACCGGCAGTGAACCGCACCAGATCTCATCTTCTGCACTGAATTATGGTTTAATGTAATAGAGGGAGACGTCTCTGAAGCTAGGTCAGTCTGGGGTGGATCGGCTGCTCATCTAAATGAGATGACATCCTGTCTCAGCAGTTCTGCAAAGTAGTTTTTCAGCTTACTCCAGTGCTCTATAGCAACAGCAAAAGCAAGAAATGGTACATTGTATAGGTTCAGTTAAAAGGGTACCCAGTTGGATACAATAATATAAAAAAATCTAATTAGTAAAATTTTAATCAATGATTTAGAGGTTTTAATTTATACTTGTAAGATGTGGTTTTAATGATTTATAGAGTATAAAAAGGGGTTATGTGTCAGAGAAATGTGAAGGCTAAATAGTCCTGTAAACAATTATCATTGTGTATGTTACATAAGAATTTGTCAGAGGTCTTATATCATTAGGCCTGTTGTTTATGCTGTACAAAAGGAAGTTAATCTGAAATTTTGTCCTGTTTTTTGTCCACATGGGGGCACTGCATAGGTTTACAGGACAGAATAGTGAGGCATTGTGACTTCAGAACCTAACCCTTTCTAACTCATCGTCTGTACCACTTTATCCTGTATACAGGGTTGGGGGGTGGCTGGAGCCTATACCTGGAGACTTAGGACTTGGGACAGGTGCACCCTGAATGGGGTGCCAATCCATTATATGGCACACACTGTCATGGCAAATTTTGTAAATTGTAACCAATTTTCTAAACACAAACCCAACAACTACTTGAGTATTGAAAGAGCAAAAAAGTTAATTGCAACCAAAAGTAAATGGACAGCACTGGACTGACCAGCCAGAAGACAACAGACACCCCACGAAAATTCCGCAAGATCTTCCTTACTTCCCCAATTTTACATGGTTTATATACCCTTACTTAGCAATTACATAATTGTTTGCTCCTCCTTAAGTCAAGAAACTACTTAATATTCATGAGATGTACGCTAATTTTGCCTAAAACATCTTGTTTTAATTTTTCCCTTTTTTGGAAAAAGTTTGGTTTGTTCCTGTTTTCTTAACCAGACTATTGACCACTGCTGGTGAAGACTTGGGTTTTCATTTTAAGTTTTAAGCTTTTTTAAAGATATTTTTAAGCATAATAATCTTATTCTTATTTTCCTATTTTTCTATTCTTATTCCTATTCCTATTCAATAACTTTCTTTAAAGTTATTGAAATAATTTATTGGTCAGTTTTTTTTGGTTAGTTTTGTTATACTTTATTTATTTATTCTTTTTATGATCTGAAGATTATAATGAATAATTGGACTTAATAATTAGAGTCTAAGTACACCCTGACTAAGTACAGTTAGGGTCAATCTTATTAATTTTGTCAAAGCTTGATTGCATTAGATTATATTATTTTAAATATTGTTATTATTGCATAATTATTATAATTATTTTTCCTTATTTAAAAGACTGATCATTAATATTTTGATTCATAAAATAATCCTATTCTTCTTAAATCATAATTTTATTATTAACCTATATGATTTTGAACATTTGACATTTGAAAATATACTGTACGTTCAAAAAGGTACAACCTTCATTGATAAATTTTGGTTATGTAGTATAATATAGAGTGTAGTAAGGGATAGTAATAGATTTGATTATTAACTATTGATCCCTTTGTTTTTTAGCTTTAAAACAGGAAGTCTGGCCATCTGTGCTCTGTGTCCAGAAAAAACAGAACTGAAAGTTATTTATTTTAACTTTTCCTAAGCATCTCTGTTAATCTTATTTTGGCAAAGAACTTTTTGGACTTTTCCATTACGTTCTGCCTGCTTTTAAGTTCCTTATTTCTTGCTCTCTATGTGTACGGGTTGTTCTTGGGTCACACTTTGCATACTTTTCTACTTAATTATCATTAGTTATGAGTAAACAGCTATAAAACAAAATAAAAAGGAGTAAATATTATTAGTATTATTATTTTTCCTAGTATTATCATTTTTACTTATTGCTTTGTTTCCTATCCCTGCCTTCTACCTGTATATTTTCCACTTCCCCAATTTGCTGTGCAGGCGCTTTCTCTTTTATTGTAGCGAGCAGATCAAGGCCTCTTGAACAGAGGCCTTCTGGGTATTTAGTACTTCACACTTGAATACAATTGTAGGCCAATAAAATTTTTCCACAACACACATACACACATAATTGGAATTTGGGAACGCCAAGCAGGCTATTTTGCATGTCTTTGGACTATAGGAGGAAACCGGAGTGTGCGGAGGAAACCCACCAAGAACGGGGAGAACATACAAACTCCATGTATACAGACCCAAGGCGGGAATCGAATCCGGACCCGTGCAAGGCGACAATACTAACCACTAAGGCAACATGCCGCCGCTAACCCTTTCTGATGCCTATACTGTATTTTCATAAACAGCATGTCACACAAGAAGTGTCGCCATATTTTACCTGATTGGCTTGTTTGCTTATGGACCCAGGGTTTAAGGCCACCCTGTATATGAGTAACTGGGTAATTCATAAATCATTTTGGCATTTTAATAGATACAGATGGAGGAAAAATGCACCTAATTTGCATTTATTTAACAGACATTTTTATATGAGATGCACATTATCAATCACTCCTGTCTTATGGATGTCAGTGAATGAAAAATATCAAATATACAATATCAAAGTACAGATCAAATCTCAGGGACATTTTAGTGTGTAAACATACAGTATAGCATAATACCTTAAGGATAAGCTGCAGGAATCTTCTTTCCGGGCTCCGAAGAAATCAACCCCATCATTGTGTCTTCGTACCTTCACAAATAATTCTGATTCAGATTCTGTTTTTTTATGCCCGTTAATAGAGCTGGTGCACTCGGTTCCACAAAAATCCAAAGTAATCCATTTATAGACATTTGTTAAAAGTAAATAATGTGATGTTAATACCAAAACTGTAATCATACTTTAATGTCTTTTTATCTTTGAAAGAGAGGGGACCTTAGCTCTGCTACACCAGCATAATGGAGTTTTTTGAAAGTGGTCCTACCCTGACTGCACCTTTAGGCAGCGATTTGACCTCCGATCACTCATTTGGCATAGTTATAAATGGCTGTCACATCCTGTGTCTGTCTGCAGAGTATTATCGCACTCTGCCAGGTGTGTAGCTGTTAGCGTTCAGGGTCAATGTGCAGTGTAGAGCTACTTATGGGTTTGGGTTCTGGATGACACACAGTATTAAAAAGCTGAGAGGTGGAAACAGATTTGGTCAGAAATGACTGAGCCAAGCCTGGGTATTGTAAAGTGTTTACAGTGATATATCTTACTCACAGCAAGGGATTTAAACTGAAAGGAATTACTGCACATTATGAACAGTATTAGTTCATGAGAAAACTGAATGCTGTTAAGACTTTTACTAACAAAAACAAACAGGTGTGACCTCTTTGACCCCATTGGGATAGCGATAAATATTTTGATCTAGAACAGGTTTAACAATTTTGGATGATATTGTGCGACCAACCAGGTATCTGTCCAATTTGATGCACCAGTGAGTCAAAGGTTTTGTGCTCTTGTCTTTTTTTCTTGTCTGATACATAATTCTTATATTATATCATATATTATATATCACGGTGGCATAGCGGTAAGCCATGTTGCCTTGCACCTCCAGGGTCGGGGCTTGATTCCCGCCTCGGGCCTGTGTGCGTGGAGTTTGCATGTTCCTTCCAGGTTTGGTGGGTTTCCTTTGTGTACCCCGGTTTCCTCCCCCAGTCCAAAGACATGTAGATTAGGCTAAGTGTGTGAATGAGCGTGTGGGTGTGTATGTGCCATGCGGTGGATTGGCACCCCATCCAGGGTATACCTTGCCTCATGCCTTGGGATAGACTCCAGGCACCCCGTGACCCTGTATACAGGATAAATCATTATAGATGATGAGAGAGTAAGTGACACTTAGCGAGCCCAAGAAATTCCTGTGTTAAAACTAATGAAATCTACATCCTTACTGAAAAGTTACATGAGCACAACCTGTACATGCGAATAGTTACATGTGTTTTGAGTGCACTTTTTACATGAATTGTTCATTGTTTTTACTGGAGTTCACATTTGCGCTTTCAGAGATTAACGTCTTGAAATGGACCATCTTATTCACATAATAATAATAATAATAATAATAATAAAAACAGACAACACATGAGAACTCAGAGATTTTAGTCCTTAAAGATGTGTTGCCAATAGATGGCGCTGCTGTAACGTGGTCCCTTGCCTTATACTGATACTGTAGACTGCATGTACTGTACATCCAGCAGTGCACTAACTATCATGCAAACCCACAGGTCATATTCAGTCAGTCTGGATTTACAAGTTGACTCGTCTTGATACAAGTATGCCAGTAGAGGCGACGTAGGTAGCCACAACACTAGTGGCTATGGATGGCATTCTGCTAACATGGCACCTCTGATTAAAGCTAAACCAAGATATTGCATAATTTGTTAATAAAGGACAACATACTCTCATACTCTAAAGTACTCAACATACCCAAGCCCGGATAAAATGGGTGGGTTGCATCAGTAAGGGCATCTGGCGTAAAATCTGTGCTAAGCTTGTGTGCGGATCGGATGGTCTGCTGTGGCGACCCCTTGCCGGGAGCAGCCAAACGACCAACAACAACTCTACACATTTACATTCTTGACTTGTTTGGTAGATCGGCACATGAATTATTGTTTTGTGCTGGTACGTTTCATTTATTCATCTTCATGCATAAATTTCTTTATCTCATTCACAATTTAAGAGAATTTGGAGATAGTCCTGGGAACTCTGGGAATGTAATGCAAAGGACATCTAGGAGACCCAAATGTCCTAAAAGTCCACTTCCACCTTTATAGTCATCTTTGCAACTTGTTTGACAACTTATCCAAACATATCCTAACCTCAAAATCAAGGCTCTTTACTGTTATGTCTGAAAAAAGAAGAATAAAATGTTATTTTTATATCTTTGCAGACATATTTAAAAGGATACTTTATTTTTCAGTTATGCATTACACTGTGAAAATCTCCCTTCATGTATTCCAGCTTGTTCGGAAGTTGTTTTCAGAGCATATTGTTAGATATGACACAGTGTCCCTGGTACAGAAAGGGTTAAGCGTCTTCAAGTGATTTTTTTTTTTAGCATCTTGGTTTTGTTGCAGTTTGAACTCCTGACCATCTTATCAGAAACCAAGCATCTTAAATCACTGAAACTTGCAAAAACAACATACCACCACTCAACCACAGCAGACAGCAATACATTTTCCATACAGCAAGAAAGCATGCATGTGTGGAATGGAGAAACACTTGGTGAATGCTGAAACCTCTAAATCCTTGTGTTTGATCATGACTTTTGTTCCTTGTTTGAAGGTTTTATTTCAGGTTTTATTTTACTCACACTGTCCAAAACATGCGGTTAAATGTGTGTAACATTGCTCTGCGATGGGCTACCATGCTGTTGTGTTGTTGGACTAGTGTTGCGAGGATTGGCCCTTGATTCACCTTGATACTGACCAGGATAAAGCAGTTACTGAAGATGACTGCCTGATCGATTGAATGAATTATCAATTTGTGGCAAAGTTGAATTGCATGGGCAATGTGAAAAGTGCTATGTGGATATATCTGGAATTAAAAAGGTTTGATATGCGCAAGTTAAGAACATGGCACATACAATGTTAAAGCATCTATTCATTTTTTACAGCAACAAAATTGTATTGTATTAAATTTGTTTTAATCCATGGAAGTTTCAAATATTGCATTTTCAGAAGTGTATTATTTCACAATCTGCACTATCACAGACTCCCTGTAGTATCTTAACCGATTCCAAGAAACCCATATACTGTGTTGTAATCGGAGTTTATCTTAAAAAATTGACTAAACTGATATGAGCTGCTCATCAACCAAAAACTCAAAATAATATTTTGAGTCTGTTTATTTTCTTGTATGCATCAAAAGTCATAATTATGTAGGATATTCAAAACATAGATTTTTGCAAATTTAAAATACATAGAACTTTAAAATTTTGACTTGGCATATAGTTACTTAAGATAACACATAACAATGCAGACACACAATATTGTGCACCTGAAGTTGATATGACACCTGTCCAGAATTCATCTGAAAGAGGCAGCAGCCATACATTTTAAAACATAAGGGGAAAAAGAAAAAAACATGCAAAGCTTGTGCAGTGTTCTGAAACTGGCATGGCATGTTCAGTGTTAGTGGCCATTAGAATAGTACAGAAGTACTCTGTCTAAGCTGTAAATGTTTTATCCTATACAATTTTCTTTCATTAATTTATTCATCTTTTACACCACGTATTGTGTACAGAGTTGGAGGGTGCCTGAAGCCTATCCCAGGAGACTTTGGGCACAAGGCAGGGTACACCTTGGACAGTGTGCAAATCCATTGCAGAGCACACGCGCACACTATGGGCAATTTGAGAACGCCAATTAACCTAACCTGAATGTTTTTGGACTGTGGGAGGAAACCTGAGTACCTGTAGGAAACCCACCAAGCACACGAGAACATGCAAATTGGATGTGGGAATTTAACTGTTGACCCTGGAGGCGCCACTGTGCTGCCTTTTTAAGCATTTAGGATTCGGGTACGATTTACCCCTCTGGGTCTGTGTATGGAGTTTGGATACTGTATGGATTATGCATGAGTATGCTTGGTACTCAATACAACTTCAGGTTCGCCAGTTTCCTCCCACAGTCCAAAGACATGCAGATTAGGCTCATTTGCATTGCCAAATTGCCAGTAGTCTGAATGTGTGTGAATGTTGACCGGAGGTACTACACTGGGTGTATTTACTACACTCACTCACCTACTCACTCATCGTCTATACCGCTTTATCCTGTATTCAGGGTCACGGGGGGCCTGAAACCTATCCCAGGAAACTTAGGGCACAAGGCGGGTACACCCTGGACAGGGTGCCAATCCATCGCAGGGCACACACAATCACACACTACAGGCAATTTGGGAACGCCAATTATCCTAATATGCTGGTCTTTGGACTGTGGGAGGAAACCAGAATACCTGGAGAAAACCCACCAAGCACAGGGAGAAATTGCAAACTCCATGCACACAGAGACAGGAATCATTAAAAAAAAATCGGACCTGGATCCTGCAGGAGCAAGGCGAGAGTGCTAGTCACTACACCATCGTGCTGCCAGAGGTACTACATTGGGTGTAAAAAAAAATGGGGGGAAAAGGGGGGGGGGGTAAATACAATGGTCACCACTGGCCTCCAGAGTCCCTAGTTGGACTACAGAGGTTCTTAGATGGATAGATGGATCTAAAAGTATAATATTGCGGACACTGACTCCCTGCAGTATTCTCACGCATGTAAGGAGAAACCCAGAATTTACTTTGTTTCATTAAGAGTTTATAATAAAAGTCCAATCAGATTATAAAAAAACAAAACAGCTCACACACATATATGTTACATGTGGTTATTATTTGTACGCGCTCGAAGTCTGATAGTGCAGGCTTCACAAATTAAAGATTTCTGGATATTAACCTATTTGGCAAATCAAAAGCAAGTCCATGCATGCAGACTGTAAAGTAGCAGACGCATGCTGCAGATGAGGAGAAACTGTTGCAGAGGGAGGAGGGCCGCGTGCGGTCCAGCTACTGGGGGGAGGGGTGGATTTAGGCTTGCAGGGAATGCAAAGGGGGTGATGATGCACAGAGGAGTAGGAGGCGGTGTGGCGGGGTGAAGGAGGAAGAGAGAGTGAGAGAGGTAGACAAGGAGCAGGAGAGAGAGAGCGCGAGCGCTGTATGCTATTGTTCATGCCCTGTGCAGGGAACAAAGGGCCGCCCGGGTGGACTGTCTTGGGCTTTGCTTCGCATTTCTACTATTATTGTGTGCCTCTAAAGAAGACCCTAAATTCAGTCGGTAAAATTGGATATCATACTGCACGCCAACATGGGCTTTTAAAAGGGTAAACTTGCGCCCTAGGAACCGAGATCGGAGCGCGAGACGCGCAGGAGTGCATTCTTCTCTCTGCACAGGTAAGCACGGCCCGGCTAGGCTAACCGGGCTAACCGGCTCCAGCACATACATGTATAGGCTGCGTGTTACAAAATATCTGCTTTAGCACTGTTTGGAAATTAATTATGACGAATAGACGAAACTTGCTTGTTGGTTTGTTTTGTGAAAATGAGCTAAGTTGAGCTTAACAAGGCCGCCTGAAGTGCAGTGTTGCTAGGCTAGGCATCAGATTATACCTAGCCAGGCCTGTGTTCAGACTGGGGCTTGTGCTGTTTCAATTGGAATTGGTTTGTTGATGAATCACACGTGTTTTTTTATTTATTTATTTTATTTATTTAGTTATTTTCAGAACTCAGCTACTATCACTATGTAGACGTTAAGCAGGAAAGTAAGTAATCCAGCTCACATAAAAGACTCATGCTTAGTTTTCCTTTAAGGCTGGGATTTAAACTGGTTTCCAGTCCACAGTTTCCCAGTCTTGGTGCTTAAGTACCTCTGGTCCTGTACAGTGCAGTGTGTACTTCTTTAAAACACACTTCAACACAGCTGATTGTGTAAAAGCAAGGGGGAAACGAGGTTTGTGAACTTGTGAACACCAGTGTGAAAACAAACCCTCATGGCAGTAGGATAAAGTATAAGAGACTGATGTTTAATCCTACATTGACTCTCGGGTACAGCTGATCTCACTACAGACTGTGCCATGCACCCATCTTTTGCAGTGACCTAAAGTAATGTCACACTGTAATTTGGGATTACATTAGGAATTAATGTAACGTAGGTTAATACTTTCCCAACTTAAAAAAAGTGAAAATGTATTGGATATGCCTTTTTTAAATTAAACATTTTATTTGCAACCAGGCAAAAACCACTGTAATGTAAAGGCCTGATTAGGATTTTAGCACACATCATTAAAAAATATTAGATGTGCAAGCATATTTTTGAAAACTATACTAAATAGAACAATGCAGCAGATTGTTTCAAATTAAAGTGTAAATTGCAATAAATAATATGAACGTCACCAAACATAGGTTTTGTGTCATATGATGTTTGTCCGGCTTTATGCTCACCCTGTATTAAAATAAATACATTAGTATTCTTATCGCTTTATTGTTTGTTATAATTATTATTTTTTCCCCCTTGAAAATGTTCACCCACAAAATCCAAACGAATAATATTTGTGATAAAAAGTACATTTGAAACATTTTCTATTGAATAAAGTTGTTCTACTTTTGCTTGGGCTTGCCTTTAACATACTGCAGGTCTTTTTTGAATTTTCATTTCTAATTTTTTATTTATTTATAATTTTAATGAAGTAATTGCATTTGTGTGTAAAATGTTTATTATTGTTATTGTTATTGTCATTCAGTAGCATTAATTGACTGCATCTCAGTTCTTTCCTTGTTTCATTTGAATAGCCAGTCAGTTAAGTGTAAAACCTTAATGAATAAAAAAAAAACTACAACTCAGTAGTGTCAGTATTATCAGTGTTATCTAAAGAGCTTAATCATTTGGTGATGCTTCACTCAGCACACTGGGAATCTTGCTCTGTGTTGTTTGCCAGCTGATTAATCAACAGTCTGTGTTCAACACAGCAGTCCATCTGCCGCTCTGAAACACAGAACAGTCATCTGTTTTCACCAAGGTTACACCATAGTCTGTATAAAAAGAACGGGACAAAAGTGGTTTTAAAGCTTAAATGTGGACACTCTGGTCGTCACCAACTTGGCAGGAGTTGACTCCACATAAACCCCAATTTATTCATGAATGGGAAAATGGGCGGAGCAAATGGAGCCTGACTGGAACTCGCCTACCTCACTTAGTTACCGCCCACAAGCTCGTGAGCTTAGCTTGAGCTTAGCTAAAATGCTATGGTGGTTAACATTAATTTATATACTAATGCATTTGATTGAACTTATTCATACGCTATACCTTGTCCCATGTCGACTCTTTTGATAAATTAAGCTACAAGACAAACAGCTAGCAGTTTGACACCTGTATTGGAGCTGTCTCACAAATTGGCCACACCCCTAATTATGCATAACTTTAAGTCTTAATATAGATTTATCTGACGAGCTACATAAAAATTCAGCCACCATACAGTGAATAGAAAAGATAGCTATTGAGAATGACGCTGTTTTTTGCACCAGGCTGTAAATGTTTATTTTAATTGTGAATTTTGGTATTTCAACATTGGGCTCTATGGGGATTGACTCGCTTTTGGAGCCAGCCTCCAGTGGACATTTGAGGAACTGCATGTTTTGGCACTTAGGGGTTGGTTTTATTTATCAGAAGCAGAGGTTGCACTTTGGGTTACACAATATGTACGATGATTTTTTTAACGTTATTTTCTTATATCTATCTATAGTCAGAACAAGTCAAAGTCAAGTCATTTGGATTGAAGTTGGTTGTCTTGGAGGTTCTCATTTCACTTGAATTTTAAAGGAGCTGTTTGTAATTTTTTCAGTGCCCTCTCTTGCCTCCAAGGAAATTAACAGTTGCACTGAAAACATTGACATTTCCCCCACTCAAACCAACCTTCACTGTGCATAAGATTGGTAAATAGACAAAGAGCAGCTATGTTCTGGTGTTTAGAGGCTCAGAAACTGGTTGATACAGATCTGCGAACATTTTGACATTGCAATATCACCTTTTATGTTCACAGTTTGTTTCCTTGTGCCACACAAAGTATAGTTTTTACCCCTGGAGTAGCAGAGAACTAGTCTAAGAGCAGTTTGTCGTCGTTGTGATTTGCTAGGGAAAATATACACTGATTTGAATGGCACATCCTTGCTGCTTGTCAAGGATGTTATGTAGGCTATACTGGAAAAGTGTACACTATATGGATAATCAGACCTTTTTGACAATCGATATTTATTTCTTGTATATTTTTGTGGTTGTTTTTTGGGCCATATCGGAGTTTTGTTGTCTTATGCAATTAGTGAATGTTTGGCTTTTATTTCCTAAAAGCCTTTTTAAGATCCTGTAGGTGGTGGTGGTAAAAAAAAAAAAAAAAAAAGCCAAGAGCCTGTGGGTGTAGTTAAAATCAGAGAGAGGGATTATGTGGTTGATGTTTGCATGTGTTTCACGGGGGCTGTGGGGGATGGGCAAAGCATGCCTCTGCTTCCTTACGTCACCCGCTCACATTTTAACTCGAAGAAGGTGCAAAAACAAACTACTGCATGTAATATTTCACAAAGCCATCCAAGTCCATGCAGAGGTGTCGGGGAGATATCGCACTTAGTATGAGGTTTAAATATGACTAATGACTTTCTGTAGATGCAGTGCAGTGACAATTTTTTTAATATAATTATAGATGAATGAGTCACCTAATATGGTGCAAGTTTTGCATTATTAAAATTAAGATTTTTGGTTTAATGTTTGAGCAAATGCTCTAACCCAAGTGCAAAAACCTGAGTGTATGTTTGTTTTTTTTTTGTTGTTGTTTTTTTGCGCATGTGCGTGTGAAGTATTTGTGCCTGTGGTTTGTGGCAAAATGGCACTGCTAGACAAGCAGGAGTTAACAGTAACAAAATAAGTGGGGGGATGGGCTGTGTGTAAAGTAAGCAGCAGATCAACCCAATGTCATGTGGTCACATGGTACCATGTTTGTGAGTGCAGGAAAGCGGGATTGTAGATTTTGGCTGAATTCAGTATATGTCAACTATCCTGAAACTATAACTGAAGCAAAAGAATTCCAAATACGTCTTTGATATTGTCTCGTGTGACCCTTTCACATCATCTCTGTCTTTAAGCGAGAAAAAAAAAACAAAAGGGTGTATATTCAATTACACCTTACTTCAGAAGGGTATTATTCATTCAAGCTGGATTTTCTTATACTCTTCTAGGCTGTTCGTCCAAGTCGTTCAAGCTGTACTCTCCAAAGGAGCCTCCGAACGGTAGTGCCTTCCCCCCATTTCACCCAGGCACTATGCTGGACCGAGATGTGGGGTAAGACGTATTCCTTTAACAGATGTTGCACAAAGGAATCATAATTATTTGTATTTTTTATATATTTATTTTTTAATATACAATAGTCTACAAATTAAAATGTCAGTGATGAAATGACGGTTTTTATGATGTGCTTTAAATTTACAGCCCTACACCTATGTACACTCCTTCGTACATGGAACCTGGAATAGGGTAAATGTGTGTTATTCAGTCATTATTGCAGGCTTGTTTTGATTGTGCTGATTATGATTTGATGTGCGGATTAACAACTTGATAATATCCAAGATAAAACACAGACTCCTCAGTGGACAATGTTATTACCATAGTTGTGTTTAAGACAGAGCTGTTGGGCCTACATATACTGTATGTTGTAATGGTAATAGTAGTAATAGACTGTTCTTGCCGTTAGAGTTGGAGTTCTTCTGAACTCTTAGTTACTATACCTATAGTACTATATTACATGCAAGAGGATTAATACAGATATCCTAACAAAATGAGCAAGTAGTATAACCGCAGGGAGATAAAGACCAAGGGTAGGCATAATACCCTTTGTCCCACCATGATATTGTTTTTAAGATTGCAAGGCCATGTCTATGAGCTGTGAATTTCTTTTCTCATATCACAAATATAAGTCATTATTATACATAATATAAAACATCTATTGCAACTTCCTTGTAAAAACAAAAAAGTGCTTCATCATTTGTAAAAGGCAGTTTTTAACAGTTTAAAAGTTCTTACTATGTTCAGAATGCATGTGTAGTTGATGTGTGTAGTTTAGCAGGATTGGGCATTCAGAAAATGATCAGTGCATCACACCACCATGAAATATACTCACAGGCTGAAAAATGTTGCATTGTGAAAGATAAGCAAGCATGATTTTCCCCCCACCCTCTCTGCATAGTGGAAAAGAGAAACAATTGCTCATGTTTATTATATTAGCAGCCTATTGAATCTGCTCATCCATGGAACATGTAATCTGTTATAAAGCATAGTTATCTGGCGCACATTTGCATGGTCAATTTCATGAGTGAACACTAAATCATTTTGCTGTACCTCCACTAATTTCAGTGTCTTGTCACAGGAGGCATACGCCGTATGGAAACCAGACAGACTACAGAATATTTGAACTGAATAAACGACTGCAGAACTGGACAGAGGTAACAAAAAGTCTGCTTTTGTGCTAATATATGACTGTAATAGTTGGTAGTAAAAAAAGGTTTGTCCCAGAGAGTATGATATGTTTCCTTTAATTCCCAGCAGGATTGTGACAATCTGTGGTGGGATGCCTTCACTACAGAGTTTTTTGAAGATGATGCCATGTTAACAATCACATTCTGTTTGGAAGATGGTCCTAAACGATACAGTAAGACGCCTTCATTTTTTTGTTTTTAAAATAAAATCTAAATAAAAAAAAGTTTGGCTAAATATTTCCCCAGGGTAACGTGTCATGTCATGTGTCTGTATTAACCCATAACCTTTTTGTGTTTGAAGCCATCGGCCGGACACTGATTCCTCGCTACTTTAGAAGCATCTTTGAGGGAGGAGCTACTGAACTCTTCTATGTATTAAAGCATCCAAAGGAGTCTTTGCACAGCAACTTTGTGTCCCTTGACTGTGATCAGTGCACCATGGTCACACAGAATGGCAAGCCTATGTTTACACAGGTGATCTGTTCTTTAAAGTTTTGTTGAACATTTACAAAGACGTTTAATGTTTGTCCACTCAGGCTTGAGGCCTGGTGCATCTGTTCGACATGGAGCACTTCTTGGTGTTCCTGCCTGTGATGCTTCACTGCTTTACTCTAAGTTTCTTAGTGACCAGCTGTGTAGTGAGAACCAGCTACTGCACCTAAAATTGAAGTCGGCTTGAGGGAGTTCCGAGTTTTTTTTTTTTTTAAACCAATCAAATCCGGAGTGATTTGTTCCACTCCCAGCGGCCCAAAACTATGAACCACGAAAAAGGGAATAGATTGAGACATGACCGGAAATATGTTGACCAGTGAAAGTAAAGCATTTTTTCCCCTGTTTTATGATTAGAATGTTTTGAAGAAATTGATATAGACAACTCAGTTAGCTACCTTTAGTCATAAATTCATCTAAATATTTTCAAAACAATTATTGGAAGAAAAACAAAAAAACTTAAATACAAATCTGTAAAATCAGGTTTCTGTGGATATTATCTTTATTTGAATGGTTCTGTAGCTACCTCTGCTGGTTGAACTTGGAGTTTTAATTTGCCTTTGTAGACACCATTTTTTTTTTAATAATTGCTTCCAAAACCACAGGTTTGTGTGGAAGGCAGGCTATATCTGGAGTTCATGTTTGATGATATGATGCGCATAAAGACGTGGCATTTCAGCATCAGACAGCACCGTGAAGTCGTTCCACGCAGCATATTGGCCATGCATGTGAGTGTCTAATGTTTGTATTATCGAACCTTTAACAGCTTTACAACCTTTTTGTTGTGTTTCCAGGATCATTGACACCAGAATACTTTTTTTTGTATAAGGATGTATTTAGTATTTGTATTAAACCCAAAAAATGTATGTTATTATCCCCCAGTTTACATTGAAGTTAATGAGATTGTCCAGGTGATGGTGCTATATGAATATTTAAAATATTTTTGTTTTTACTTATTTTCACCTGCATATTATTTTCTATAAAATGAGATTATTAATAACATTATTAGCACCTTCCATGCCATATTTTGATCACAAATTAATCAAGACCAAATTGTTTTAAGCACATGTGTGGGATTTTTAGTAGTACTATTTTTATATCCTTACAGGCGCAAGACCCTCAGATGCTTGACCAGCTGTCAAAAAACATCACAAGATGTGGGTTGTCCAATTCAACATTAAACTACCTCCGAGTAAGTATGCACCTGAGTAACATTAGCTGTGCAATGTGATGATATAATTTACTTTGGTTATTGTTTTAAGATTTAAAAAAAATAAATAAATCTGTCTTTTTTTCTAAGTTATGTACTTCTTATAAACTCAGCAACTTTAGTTGGCCTTTTGGTGCTTTAAGTCTTCAGCAAAGTTATAGATTGTAATGCATATTGTGCACCATGAAAAGGCCATTCATAAATGTTGATTATTATTTTTTTTATTAAGTGAGTTTGTTTGTTTTTTTGGCAGGGTGGTGGGAATATTAGTCTGCCATAATCCCATAGCAATCTGTATAATTAAGTCAAGTCAAGTAGGCTTTATTGTCACTTCAATCATATACAGTTAGTACACAGTGAAACGAAACAACGTTCCTCCAGGACAAAGGTTGCTACATGCAACATAAATTTACAACTTAAATTAACAGAAGAACTAACTAGCTAACTTTGAGACCTAATTAGCTGGCTAGCTGGGAACTATCTAGGAAGTCAGTTTTACTTTTCCAAATATGGTGTCATTTTTTTATGGTATTATTGGCCTAAAATAAATAAACTTGTGCGTTTAAAGATCAGGCCACAGATGAAGAATGTATTTAATATTCCTCCTTTAAATCAACAGTCAAGCCATGGCATTTGATGTCTCATTCAAAGTAGTCCTGCACGGTTTATATGTTTACTCGCTACTTAAAATTTAATTTATTATTTGCACCCAAGATCAGTAAGTTGACACACATGCGTGAATTATGTTGACTGCAGGTTAAAGAATTTACTGTGGGGAAAGTTTTTAAAAGATCCACACTGGTCTTCTTTTTGTTGTGGTACCCTTATATATTTTTTTTCCCTGATATGTTTATCATGTAGTGATAATAGCCCCTGTGAATTCTGATAAATATGTTTTTCTTTTTGGTTTTCTTCAGCTTTGTGTAATCCTGGAACCCATGCAGGAGTTAATGTCCAGACACAAGACATACAGCCTCAGTCCGCGAGATTGCTTAAAGACATGCTTATTTCAGAAATGGCAAAGGATGGTTGCCCCACCAGGTAAAGGACCTGAAGAAAGTTCAGCCTTCTTTGTGGCCGTTAGTATTTGACAGGTGCTCTTCATGACTGTAACACAAAGGTTGTTTTTCTCTGCAGCTGAGCCGGCAAGACAAGCGCCAAATAAGCGACGGAAACGGAAGATGTCCGGCGGCAGCACCGTGAGCACTGGTGGGGGAAACAACAACAACAACAACAGCAAGAAGAAAAGTCCGGCCAACAATTTTGCGCTCTCCAGCCAGGTACCTGTAAGCATCTCATTTTGATCCCCTTTATACAAACATTTGAGTAAATAGTGCATGGGTGGTGAATGAAAACAAAACAAAAAAAAGATTTCAAAGAAAAGACAGACCCAATGTAGAGACAAGTGGACATGATCCAATGCTGGGCAGTCCCTGGTCCTTCAGGGCCTCAGGTCTGTGGGTTTTCTTTGCTATTTTCTCAGTTATTTGATCAGAGCCTGGTTTGTGATTTGAGCTCCTGAAACAGCCAGTAATGGAGACCCGAGGTGGAATGAACCCATGCAGCACTAAAGGATCAGGGATGCCCACCGCTGATCTTTTCTCTCATAGACAGGGCTACATGTTAAGTCCATAGTATAATATGGTTCCCAATCAGTAAACTTCGTGTTGGATTTCAAGTTCTTTTTATTGGCAGCAATTGCTGCTTAGAGTTTCTGTGGCTGCCAAACTGTGCTGGCATTCTTGATTACAGTAGGCACACATTGCTTGAGCTCTGAGGTCTTAATGACCTCTGAAGTTGGAATGGGGAAAGGACGGTGCCGGAAGTTACCGAGTCTCTTCTACCCCTGAACACCCTCCCCCGTGTTACGGGGATAATGTTTGCACCCCTTGCTGTCCCCTGCAGGACGTGATGGTGGTAGGTGAGCCCACTCTGATGGGAGGGGAGTTCGGGGACGAGGATGAGCGGCTGATCACGCGGCTGGAGAATACGCAGTTTGATGCGGCTAATGGCATCGATGATGAGGACAGTTTCAGCAACTCCCCAGCTTTGGGCAACAACAGCCCGTGGAACAACAAAGCTCCCTCCAGCCAGGAGAGCAAGAGCGACAACCCCAGCTCCCAGTCGGCCCCGTAGACTGTGAAAACTCACTGTGCATAGATAGGGAACAGGCAATACCAATTGCCTGCTTGTGTTCAGAGAGGCAATCACGTTGTAGTAAAGCCAGCCTTCCTGTCACAGTGTTCTGCTCCGAGGAGTCCTCATTGGCCAGACTGTGTTTTTCCGATTGTGAAATTGTGATTTGCCGCATACTGTAGGATTTAACTTTGATACAGTTTAATTTCATAATTCGATTCTTTCTTTTAAAGGAGCTCACTGTGCATTTGTGCCTGAGAGAAATTCAGTGTTTGGTCCATTTGAGTTCTCTGAGCCTCAGCAGTTAGTGAAGGCAGTCATCTCTGTGGGTTCTTGTTCCAACCTCGGGTCTCAGTGGGTGCTGTGCTTAACTATGCATGGCGGTTTCTGTTATGCTCACTTCACATGGAAGGGTTCTTTTATTGAATCATCAAATGATAACTATTATGTGCACCTCAGATTCAAAACCAACGCTAAATTATTTGTTTTGTAGGACCTGGTTGGAACAAAAACCTGTACAGTTCCGGAGCTTGAGGACCGGAGTTGAGAACCACTACGTAAAATCTCTTAATAAAGAAATAAATTAATAAAATAAGCAAATAAGTGAAAGCCTCGATGGTACTGGAGTTGTGGTCATGCTCAGTATGGTCATAAGCAGACGTGGACCATGAAGCCAGGCTCCAAAAAGGTGTTCGTTTTTCTCATTTTTATTTTTTTTAATTATTATTATTTTATTTTATTTTTCTAGCAATTTGTAAGGGAAAAATTATGAGCAAGTAAAAAAAAAAAAAAAACACCCTGAATATCCTTTGCACTGTTGCCACTCTATTTTTGATCTATTTTTCTTAAAAGAAAAGTATAGTACATTTCTGTTTCTTTTTATCCTTCCCGATTATTAAAGGTCAAATTTGATTAAATATGTAACTGGAAAATGGTAGATTTATATATGATGATAATTTGTATTATTAAAGTTTACTTTGCGGTACAAAGCTGAGGTCCTGTTTAAATGTGGACTAAAGGTTCCATGGCATGTGTGTCTGGTATCTTCATGTTCCAGATGTAAGGTTTACAGCAAGAGAAGCTAATTATTTACAGGAGCTCCCCTTTTTATGTAATCATATTTGGAGGGCTTTACCTCCTTGAGTATGGTTCACACACCTTTTGCTTAATAATTTGAGTTAATGTTTTAGTGAAAGAGATTTTTAATCTGTACAGGAAAGTAGGCAACACAAAACCTATTAAAGTCTTCATGGTACTCTCACCATGTGGTTTCAAATGCATAAGCAAAGCACCTCTTTTTCTCAACAAGAGTATGCGATTTATTTTAGTTTCTCAAAAATGGTTATGTTCTGTTTCTTTTTTTATATATATGCTACAGACCAAGGAGCTAAGAGCAAGATAATTCAACTCAACTATTGTGTATTTGATTCTATGAAGAATACTTTTCATAATTTTGTTTGTGTATTTGTGCTTGTATATTTAAGACTGTAGCTAAGGTCTGTATAAGTGTAATTGTATTTACTGGTCTTTAGATCAGCTCTAAGGACTTGCATTTTAATGGAAAAAAAGAAACAAAAACAAAACCCATGCATTGTAGTCAGTGTCTTTTAGAGATATTAGTCATAGGGTTCATTTATTTCTGGGATTAGCTTAGGGTTTCAGTGTACAATGTATTTATTTTTGCAGCATTGCGTCATGTGTGTATACATCACATTTACACTGTTTTCTGCCATTTTCAGTAGAGAAAGGTGGTCTTGCCTTTTTCTATTTCTCATAAGCAAAGAACGAAAAATTATTTGCGGGGGGGGGAAAGAAGAATCTGTAAGCTTTTAAAACCCCTAGGCATACTAGATTACAACACCAGAGGGCATTCTGCATTTTAGTTCTCTGTTCTTTATGGTGAAAGCGTTATCCAAAATCAGCAAAAGTATTCTGCTGACTCCTTTGGATGTTTTATATAAAAAGCCTCCAATAACAGTCTTGTTCAAATACCGTCCAAATGTCCTGTGTTACTTTTGGAGGTTTTCACCAAATTGACAGTAAAGGGTTAAACCTTTTTTCATGTTCTTGTCGAGCCCCTTTGATAGTGGCTATTTGATAAATCTATTTTTTTCTATTGTCTGCTATTGATGATTCGTGTATGGTATAATAAAACCAATTTTCACGTAAATCTGTATTTTGTCTTTTTCTAAGTTGCAATGTGATTATATGAACTCTTTCAGCTTCACTCCTCTTTGATGAGCACTGAAACCGGCGTGTTTGCAGGTACAAAGGTTAAACTTTCACAAGGAGGAAGTCTCGTTTCTGCTCTTAGTCGCAAACAGCAAGTGGACTTGTACAATAAAGGCGGTTTTTAGGAAGTTCAGAGTAAGGCTTGTAGCCATTTTCAAAGGTAAACTGACTTGCTGTTTCATAACGTAAAATAAAAGTCTTATATACCGTCTTTTCATGAAATGCATATTGGTTCACAAATATATCATCATGCAGAATGTTAATTGGATGCATCGATCTCAGGTTGTAAGCAAAGAGGTCTACTTCTTTTTATTTGTCTGAACACGTACTGTAGTGAAATTCTGAATTATAATCATCAATTACACTGTCTTGAGTATGAACTTCATGTTGGTGCTTATCATCTTTGCAGCGTAAGAGATCCAAGTTAAGACACGTTTAGCTTTTCACAACTAATATAATGATTGCATTATGGCTGAGTTCGCTAACCATCTCTTACATGTTTTGTAATCAAATTTGATTTGGTTTCATGATGGTTTGAGTACCTGGAAAATTTGCTCCTGGCTTCGATCTAACCAGCCCATTTCTTGCATAGTTGAACTGTGCTGCTACATGTTTGTGCTCCGATATCACCTTGAATCCTCACATAGTGATTTGTACAAACCTTTGCTGCTTTGCACATACACGCACACACTGCGAACCATACACTTGTGTAATTTGCACACTATGTGGACTGTTTACAGTGTGTTTATATGTATATAATATATATTCATATTCACATTTAATATTCTTACGTATTTTCATATTCTGCTTTTAACTCTGATATATATCCTTTATACATTTTTTTTCTTCGATTTTTTTTATACCTATATTTATTTTATTCTATTTTATGCTTATTTTTTTACTTTTTAGTGGCATTCATTGGGGGACAGCAAAGAAAGAATTTCATTGTACGGGGGGGGGAACATGTTCCTTTACTGTGCATGAGACAGTGAAACTTGAAACTAGTGTATGGCAGCAGAGTACATACTTTACATTTACGCTGAAAATATTCTTCTGTTTATGGCCTTTAAAAAAAATCTCAACTGGTTAAAATATTTTAAAATATGTCTTAAGTAAGTTCAGATTTTAAGAGTTTAACTTTTCAATGTTTGTATAACTTATTGGTAGTTCCCCCCCACATTATGTATCCTTTCATGTTCCTTTTCTAACAGAAGCCCTCCCCTTCCTTCACTCCTTTTTCTGCTCTCTCCCACCCTTTAATTGTATTTGTCAACTCCAGAGCACAGGTCTGCTTTCTTTGGGACACACTTTATTTATTAACCTTGGCAAGTCAACCTGTTTAGGACACAGGGACTACCCTCTTTTACGAGGGTAGAGGTAATTTCTCGTTTTGTGTATTATCATAGAATCTTATTCCCCTTACTGTGTGTATGTGTGTGTGTATATATATA
>JAOVVA010000041.1:17184372-17203988 GCA_028565275.1 Leiocassis micropogon | reverse complement strand
ATATATATATATATATATATACACACATTATATTTTGAATATCCGTCAATACCCTCATGCGTCATTAAACAATTGCTCAAAAATCAACTGACGTGGAAGGATGTACTTGTACTGTATGTACACAATGTACATGATCTGTCACTAATTGGTAAAAAAATGTATTTTTCATGTCAAGCTGAATATCTCAGCTCAATTTGCTTAAAGTTTTGTATTGTGTAAAAGACCTGTAACATTTGAAAAGCTCTCTTACAGGGGTCCAAACAAAATGAAGGCCAATTTTCTCGTTTATTACTGGGCAAGACATGTTTATTGTTCTCTGTTTTTGTGTGAAGGTTATTATGGGCTTAATGATAGGGTTCCTGTCTGGGTTGCCATGAGGATTGACTTCAATAGGCTGATTCTTTTTAATGGCCTTACTCTAGTCTGCATAATCATAACTCCCAAATGGTTTATCTATTTTTTTATATTTACCACACCTAAAATCTTACTGTTCAAATATTTATCTATTCATAATTACGTCAACCATTTGGGGTTTTCACAGTATCTTGTCAAAAACACCTACTGATGATATTAAAAATCATATATCATATGTTAGAGGTACTAATTTAAAATGATTTTTTTTTTTTCATTTTTGTTGAATAGTGCTAGAGAACATGATTTGCAGATGAACGTAACTCAAGAAGACTGATTTGTTGCTCGACATAGCTTAAATTTTGTTCATCATGCACGCATCCGGCACAAACCCAGACATTTGTGCCCACTGGAGTAATGGAAGTTGTACTGGCCTCTAGTGTCTGCCCTGGAGTACTGCCCTCGAGTTTTAAACCTACAACACATTAGCCACGAAGCTGTGCAATTCACTCAAAATGATTTTGTAAAATAACACTCCACCAGTACCAAAGCAATTAATATATTTTCTGTTGTGTCTTTCAGTTATCCAGCCTTAGTACGCTCCAGTCAGCTGTGGACCAGGCTAACGAGATCGATCTAAATGCGCAGATACAGAAAGTAATATCTTCAGTGCATTTTTTCATGACATATAGTTGGAAAATATCTAAATCATTATAACCATAATCATGTTAGTACATTTTGTAATGTTCATCAGATTTTACAATTATGGATCGTTGTTGATTATGCAATGAATCTTTCTATACACAGTTTGTCAATCATCTCTGGCATCTGTCAGTAGAAACACATCACCATGGACATTATTAACACTTTATTCTGCCTAAGACACACTTTTAACAATCGGTCTGTAGAATGTCAGGGGACTTATCAT
This sequence comes from Leiocassis micropogon, assembly GCA_028565275.1. Classification (NCBI taxonomy): domain Eukaryota; kingdom Metazoa; phylum Chordata; class Actinopteri; order Siluriformes; family Bagridae; genus Leiocassis; species Leiocassis micropogon. The sequence continues at coordinate 17,202,709 of JAOVVA010000041.1, read as the reverse complement.
GAAGTGTTATGAACTGCTTCTTGATGATAATAACAGTTAAGGGGTGGTTATGGTTTAGCAGATAATCTATAGACCCTCAGCTTTTATGGTATCATAATTTCAAATAGTCCATATGTGCTCTATTTTTGTTGAAGAATTTATAAACATATTTAGGCATGTTTAACATTACATATAATAGACTTTAGGGTGGGTTATTGTGTACACTGTGTAAACTGCTCAAAAAAGGTTATTGAAACAAACTGTTCTTATTCTTACAAATGTATTCAGATTTATTTTGCAAACACGGATAAAAAAATGCTTTTTGTTTTATTCCGCCCGGTGACCATGAGGGGCTTCTAACTTTTGCTCACTACCATTAATTTCTGTCTCACAGGGGAAAGACTTCTTAGAAAACATTCCTGAAACAGTGACTAATGCAACCACAGACAGTGTGCAAAGTAAGTACAGGTTGTGATATGTCTTTGGGGAATGCATTTCCTGTGAGTAAATATTTGCATAAATGTATAATGTTAGTAATAAGCAATATCACACTTAAGGTCATGCTGTTGTGCTGAATATCAGCATGACTGTGATGCAGCCTCAAATGTTAAATTTCTGCTGTTGTTGTTGCTGTTAGGGGTTAGAGAGGAAATTGGGATTCAGCTTAGAAGCTAGTTAGCTTTGTAGCTCCGTTAGGCTTAAATAAAACAACATGGATTGTTTGGAATGGCATAGAAGAAATTACTAAGGAAACATAGTGTTGTTTAAGATGGCATAGCAATATAATATGTGGTTTCTTGCTAAAAATGCTCCTGTCTACCAGTTTTTTGCCTGTGAGTCTCATGCTGGCAACGGATATTTAATTAACAACTGTTAGAGCATCTGGGACGTGGAGTGATGCATGTAGTTTAAAGTCCCAGTGCTGTTACTGTCTATTATCACCACTTATGGAATGCCTCTAATCCAATCAGGTTTCTCAGTTGGAACGAACTGTTGTAAAAATATAAAATATCCATATAAATGTTAAGACTGTTCTTCTTTGCTTTACATGGTACTCCGTTCATAAAAATCTTCTTTAACGATTCTTCATTCACTTTATATCTTTTCAAGAGGTTCAACAGGACCTTCAAACCATAAAGAGGCAGATCTCAGAGGTAACCAGAGATATTCCACTCGACCAACTGAATGAATTCTCCAACACACTCAGTGGTGTTCAAGAAGATACCCAGAAGTACACGCCCACCATAGACATGGCAGAGAAAATCAGGTAGCAACTTATCACGTTTAGTGTTTATTAAAATAGAGAGTTTTGAGAATTTCGTGTTGCTTACAAATTCATTTTTATTTGCAATATAGAAAAACATTTAAATAAGTGACAAATAAAAGAAAGAGGGAAGGTCCCACAAGTACAACGTTATTCTGACTGATAACCTGAAACATTTTTGTTCTCATGAGAGTGGTTCATTCTCCTGTTTTCAGTTTGGTAGTTTGCTGCTTCCCATTCACTAGTTAACACACTCCTATCACATGACCGCTACCACCCGGAGAGGGTTGGGTCAAACACACTCTTCCTCTGAGACGCTTGGAACCAACCTCCAAAAACCTTTGCTTATGATCTGTCACAAGGCAGCATAACACACACTTGGAGGAAAGTGCAATGTCATCTCTTTCTCATTATTTAGCTCACAGTTGTTCTGACTGACAGCAAATACAGTAATGGTATTATTCACCCTTATAAAGCATGGCCAAGTATCTGCTCTTGGAACCACCACAGACAGCTGTGGCATCTTCGGGATGTGAACTTCAAATCTCTCGACAGCTAGGCAAATGCTTCCTTGTTGCACCACTCAGACCTCCTAGGGAATTTTTTTCCCCCTGTGGACTGTACGGTCACCTGGGCCCGTATTCACAAAGCGTCTTAAGCCTAAAAGTTGCTCCTAGTGACGAAATTCTAAGAAAATTCTCAGAATTATGACATTTTCTTAGAATTTCCCCTTAAATTTAGGACTAAATCTTAGTAAAATAAAAATGATTCACAAAACATCATAGACCTAAAAATAGTTCCTACGGTAAAAATTGTTAAGAGTAGAGAGGAGGACTTTTAAGTGGCTTCAGAGTTTCTATAGCAGAGGACAAAATGGCGGAAAAAAGTAATATTCTCCAAACACTGAACGTAAAGCTAAAAGTAAACACTACTCTTCTGACCATTTTGGTTTTCTTGTTTTACTTCCTTCCATCTCTCCTGGATTGGTGACTACATACCATACAAAAGTGCAACTTAAATAGATTGTCCTGCAATCATGTAAATTGGTGAAAGCTGAGCCATTTTGGTCCAAGCAATCTGAAATGGATTACATGTAATAAAATCAGTATGGTTAATAAATGTAAGCACTCTAATATAGTAACTACTGCATGGAAATTGGTTGAAATTGGAAAATAGACACATTTTTAACATTTGGCTGTTTAATTATCTTTAAGATATTTAGCCTTTAACAGGAACTTTGCATGAAGTAGCCTGTACTCACGATTATACAATTTCTTTATATACAAAAATTATGATTTCACTGTCTATTCTATTATCATATATTCTATTTTCACATAGAGTGCATTTTAAGACCTTTACAGAGGTATATAGCTGAATTGCTACATCATCCCTAGCACGGGGGCAACCACACCACCTCATTAAGAAAAAGGTTTTTGATTTTTTTTAATCGGAATAGCACTGAGAAATATCCCTAATCACTTTTAGTCTAGGACTCCCAGCTAGGACTTTTTAAGCTAAGATAGGAGCTCTTTGAGAGAATTCCAAGAAGCTTTGTGAATGCGGGCCCAGATCTAAACCCGACTGAACACCTTTGTTATGACATTGCTTTTCAGCACCATCATGAAACCACCAACTGAGTGAATATCTATTGAAAGTACGCCATTTATTCTTCAGTTAGAGTTCAAGAATTGTGTAGACTCTGTAGCAAGGTGTATTGAAGTTGTTCTGGTTTCTTGTGTTGGCCCAATACTTTATTAATAAACATTGTGATCCTTTTCTATTAGTTTTTCCCCTCACCTACAGTATATATACACAATATGTACATTCTTTTATGCATTGTAGCAAAATTGTAGACACAGAAAAAAAGTGTGTTTATGCACTTGTATGTGTATGCAGGTGGATTATTGCGCTCATCCTGTGTTGTCTCATTCTACTGGTGGTGGTGTGTAATCTGCTGGGATTGGTGTTTGGCCCAGCAGGACTGGCGCCTAGAAAGGATCCAACCGATCGCTCTAGCACGGCAAACTGTGGTGGTCTGTTCCTCATGACGTACGTACAAACCCCACAGCAGCCCGCTAACATCTGCCACTATTGCTCTTACCAATTTACTTTAGTGTAAAAAAACATGAGCGTAGTGTGTAAGACAGCCCTTTTCTGTTTACTTTAACTCTTTTTTTTCCAGATTTCACTAGAGCACTGCTCATCATGCTTGAATGTGTTTTTTGTTTGTTTGTTTGATTGCAGGGGTGTAGGCTTCAGCTTTTTATTTTCTTGGATCTTCATGATTATAGTTCTAATACTTTTCGTTGTAGGGGGTAACATGTATACCCTTGTCTGTGTACCATGGAAGACCCAGCAACTCTTTCAGGTAAAATACTGTACATAATATAATGTTTTATTTTTCAAATGAAAGTTAATTCATTTATTTTTTATTTGCATGTAGTTGCATTATGCATAATGATAAGATAAATGATAAATTGTGTTTGTGTTTTTAATTACAGCTCATTGACACTCCAGGAGTGATTCCAGGATTCCAGCTGTCTCAAAGCCTAGGAATAACAACTAATCTCACCATCAGTGATGTTTATAAGTGAGTCTTGCATGCATGAGTGTCCACATAATCATAAAATTAAAGTAAACTGTTAATTAAAGTAGTTTGGGAAGTTTGTTTTGTCTGTGGAAGATACTTTGTTTTCAAGTCATTGAACTAACAGTGCATGCTTTTCCCTGTAATTAGCCATTTCTATCATGTATCATTTATAGTGACTGCGAGATAAACAAGTCTCTATGGGACACCCTTCACCTGGGGGAAATTATTAACCTTAATGACTATCTTAATGTATCCAAAGTAAGAACTATATCTTATTTTCTAGACTCTCCATTTCATTTACTCATTGTGACGTTCGACTGTTTTCACTAATCAACCTACAGTATCTTTCCCACTGTGAGAAAGTCAGTTATGTTCTCTTTTTGATGATGAACAGTACACAGGAAATGTGCAGGAGGCACTTAAGAGCAGCAATGTCACTTTACCCACCATTGTTCTCCTCGATTCTAAGACACAGAAGCAACTGAGAAGCTTTTCTGTCACAGCCAGCAGTGTGAACACAAGTAGCATCATGCAGCAGGTACAGTTTCTAACTAACTCACCTCTCTGTGTTTCTGAATAGAGAATTCAGAGTAGAAATCTAACCTCTGCCAAAATATTATTATTGGACCCTTTAACTTGATCCTTTTAAATGGGGCATTCTAATATAGGATAACATGTTATGATGTGGACATTGTCTATACCGGTTTATCCTGTGTACAGGGTCTCAGGGGACCTGGAGCCTATCCCAGTACACTTGAGTACACTTTATCCCAGGCATGAGGCGGGGCACACCCTGGACAGGGTGCCAATGCATCGCAGGGCATACACACATTCACACAATATGGGCAATGTGAGAACACCAATTAGCCTAACCTGCATGTTTTTGGACTGTGGGAGGAAACTGAAGTACCCGGAGGGAACCCACCAACCACAGGGTGAACATGCACACAGGCCCGAGGGAGGAATTGTACCCGGAACCTGGAAGTGCGAGGCAACAGTGATAACCACTAAGCCACTGTGCCGCCACTGATGTGGACATTTTACAAATAATTAATACCGAGTGGTGTAACGGAAGCATGTTTGCCCTGTCATCTGGTGATCACAAGTTCGATGACCAGGTGATGATAAGTCAAGTTTCGTTGAAGAGCAGTAGTAGCTGCTGGTTAAGACTCTGAGTTACTGAATTGAAAATTTACAGTTCGAGCTCCCGCTCTACCTAGGCACCATAGTTGGGCCCGCTGGGGTCGCTGTATCATGACCCCAAATAAGCTGGGATATGTAAGGAAAAGAATCTCATGGTGCCATAATGTATATGTGCCAAATAAAGGCTTAATTTAAATAACTCACTTAAATATTATGTTATCACAATAAGCGGTAAATATACAGATTGTTTACTCAAAAAGCTTATAGAACATTTTTACTTTTTATTCATTTTTAGGAGATTACTCTGTCAGTTACAAATCTTAGTTACTTTGCAGACCAGTTGGATTCTTTGGCTATTATGCAGGTAAATATTCTACAATTTTATACAAATTTATAATTTTACTTTATGCTAATTAAAATGACTTGTCTGTTTTGGCTTGTTTCTAATACATGTTAATTATGTTGTGAGATTTCCTAACATCTATCAAAAATTAAATGAAATTCAGCATATTTATGTTTTATTAAATTTTATTATTAATTCCCTTTCAGTCTGGCACTGTAAAAACTGAACTACACAACGAGGCAAATGACCTGAGATTCATTCAGGCTCAGTTTAATTCCAACATCAAGCCTCAGCTAGTATGTTCACTCAACACCAACATACTGAAACCTAAGTATAACTGAGTAGTAATTTCTGTTAGTTTCTTTATAGGGACTATCCATATCAATATCTCTTTATTTTATGCATATTTTCTTTGTTATTTCACAGATGGTGTTACGATCTGAAATTGAGGGTTTCAGTCAAATAGTGTCTCATATCAATGTAAGTAAACATTATATAGGATACTTGCAAATGAGCCTACATAATTCTCTGTATTCATTATTAAAGACAAATCTGTTAATCTATGACTCCATGCATTATGGAATTATTTAAAATCAAAATGTAAATTGCAGAATGGTGTTTTACTTTCTTTAGGACAATTTTGCCAACCTCAGCTAATTATCTGACTATTCATTATGTAAATTTGGTGTTTTTGTACTCTGTGCTACTGTACAGTGTTTGGCCCTCTAATAGCTTATTTTGGATAACAGATATGATCTTCTTGGGATTAGTCATTGTCGTCTTCTTCATCGCCCTACTGTGACATTTATGGTTAATGTTAGATGATAATGGATTTAATGCATGAAAAAAGCAACGAAATACAGACATTTCTCCCGCTTTAGGGCACTGTGGAGAATCTTTTGGAGAAACTAAGTTCTGCTCAGGATTTTTTAAACAACAACACAACACAAATAGTGAAATCAGTAAGTATGCTGGTAAATATTTTTCAAAACTGATATTCAGGACACATTTTATTTACATTGTAACTAAATATTTACAGCTCAGTAAGATGTACAGTGTATGTTGAAATAAATTCTAAATATACATATACAGAATGTTTAAAATGGGAAAAAAAAAATACAAAATGTTAAACGTTCTGTTGCAGAAATTGACTGACTTTGTAGACTGTCAGATTGGAGCCTTCACGACGCTTGCTGAATGGGCCAACCAAACAGTACGTTAATGCATATTGGCTATAATAGGCTATAAAAAATTTCCTGACTAAATGCACTGTCAAGTTTTAGTACTCTGTGTGTGTGTGTGTGTGTGTCAGATTACTGAGCAGGTGGGACGCTGTGGACCGGTTGCTGTTACTGTCAACTCTGTAGAAAATCTACTTTGCTCACAGCTTGTGGACTCTCTGGTAAGCAAGCTTTGTTCCCTTTTAACAGTATTAATGTCTGTTATCTCTCTTTGCAAACATTTGTACAGAAGGCATTTCTTATCCCACTCCCCATTTTTATAGCTTTGTAGCAAAAATAAATAAATACATAATTACCGAGATGAAATAAAACACATTTTGCTTAATATATAAAGATTCTAGCTTTGTGAATTGTATCTCCCAAACAAATTAAATCATTTTATGTGCGGAAAAAGTAGAGGCAGAAAATATGGAAACACTCAATGTTTAGGAGACAGTTTGGGAATCACCTTGTAATTTGTATTTGTAAAACAAGTATATTCTTGGATCAAAATATACAAATAAGTCTGCTATCAAAAGAGAATGCTTAAATCACACAGTTAAACTTGTCTAATTAGTATGGTGCCAACCGAAGTTGTCATTTGTTTATTTTATTTATTTCGTTCAATAAATAAATCCAGCACATTATAAGATATTAAAAAATATTCATTGACACAGCCAGCTGTATGCACAATATGGTGCTAGCATGGGCGGAAACGTTCAGCGAGCCAATGTTCATGACAGATCTATTGGTAATCAGTTAAATTAAATGAGATTTACTGTATGTATAGAAAGCCCAAAAGAAAATGAGCACCGACACATAAACAGAAGAACACAAGGTTACAGTGGGCTAAAGAGAGACATGGATTGTGGATGAAAATAAAAATCAAACTTATGATTTGGGATTAGATGTGAGGTAAAGGACCAGGTGCGATGGCAATAATTATCTCAGTGGTCAGTGCACAGGTTTGTGCATTCCATTGATGAAAAATAGTTTTGGTGATTTCATTGTTAGTTTTTAGGGTTATATTGCATATTGCCACACTGCAAAAAATGTTAACAAGTCATGTAAACTCAATGACATGGCCAGCAAACAGTCTGGATCCCATTCCGACTGAACATTTATGGTAGGAGTTAAATGATTATCCACTGTGTGTGGTGATTCCATAATTTTTGCCAGGGGTTGTAGGGATAACATTTTTAAATAGATTATTATGTCCTAAACCTATGATTTATTTCACTGCTTTAATTAATTCATTGATATCTACTTTGTGACCAGAATGCCTTTTGGTTCAGTTTGGGCTGGTGCATGGTCTTCCTCATTCCCAGCATTATTTTCTCTGTGAAACTGGCCAAGTTCTACCGCCGCATGAAGTACAGGGATGAGTTTCTGTGAGTTGTCACTGCTGAATCCCAGATACTTAGAATTGCACTGGGTCAGGCTGTTGGTATGGCTGACATTTTTGTGACTTCTTTTTGAAGGAATGACATCATGATGAGTCCTATCCCACGGGTTACTCTAAAACCACATTGAAAGAGGAGGAAGAACTGTATAAGTCATTGTTGCCACATTAAAGAAGCCTGACGCAGCCTGAGGAGATGTAAACTGGATGCTGGGTCTAAAACTCATAGCCTGGAAATCTCCTGCTTTTGTATAAAAGGGGGAAAATCATGATGTTTAAAATGTGCACATTCCAGACATGCTTTAGAGATTTTACTGTAAGTGAGATCTCCTGCTTCATAACTGAGTGCATGCAACCTTTTACACTGAGGCTTTTGAGTTATTTTGGATCGCTGCTTTGTACTTGCACTTTGTTTCACTGATTATGTACATATCTGAAATGCATATTGCTGATTTTTTTTATTTTATTGTTAATATTTTTTTATGAAACAATTAATGATATTTGGTAGCCAGAATGAAAGCATTGCTTTATGTGGTAATATTACATGTTGATTTTAAATGTGCTGTCTTTAATAAACCTCTTGCATTGGAATCTATTTTTTTTTGTCTCTTATACTTTTAACTGTCCAGTCAATACTTAATCCCATTAACCTCCATTTCTAAGGCTCTGTTCTAAACCTAGGGGGAAAAAAATCAATACAATGGAAGCAGCAGTAGCTGATGTAAAAATGCACTTGTGAAGAAGAAGCTTTCAGAGTCTGTGGTTTCGCCTTACTGAAGTTAGGTAGAGTGGAATCTGACCACTGAGTCTGTTCTGTAAATATAAAGCTGCATAACCATAGCCTGTTTAGAAAACTGTTTGGAGTAGATCATAAGAGACAGCAATGTCATCGCTTCACTTAATCACAGCTTGGCTGGAATAGTAGAGGCCTTTCACACTGCTGTGCTGAACCTGCGTGTTTGGTGTAAAGCAGAGGTCTGTCCTCTCCAGCCGCATGTGCCTCATTCTTCAGTCACGCAGCATGCCTGCTCTTATAGGATCCTGCATATCAGTGAGCATTCCAAACATAAGCATTCTGCTCAGCACAAAGGAGCAGCATTTCCATGAAGAAAACCCTATTTGCATTGAACACTCAGGACAGAAATAAATATAGCCACCTTCATACAGTCTTTCATACAGTATGAAAATACACAAAGTGTGCAAGAGTTGAAATTTAGGTTAATACTCATTATCTGGGTTAATAGTGGTCAGTGGTATTTGATAAATCCACTATGTGTATGTAATACTAGGCCTAATAACTGTAATCTTTATGGAACACTGAAATGATTCAAATTGGAAAAAATGCATGCTTAATCCATTTCCAATCTGAACAGTAAACAATCCTATTGTTTATTCACCAAATATTTATGTCATATCTGATGCAAAAACTGTATCTATATCTAAATAGATGTCTAACATAAAAAAAAAAAAAAATCCAAATGTGATTCAAAGCGAAAGACTACAGGCAAGAATCATTTCCTTCTGTCAGTGATCACTACTTTATTGAGTTTGGTATTAGTTGTATGAAGCTTGTTGTTTCATACAGCGTGTAAATATTACATAGATGCACAAATAAACAGAAAAAGTAACATATGCAGAAATATGCGCTTTAAATTAGTAAACATTCAGTTTCCAGGAAATCATATTTTCAACATGTATGTCGATATATTAATATTTTTCGTTCTGCATAAATCTATTCTTTTCCCACAACAAACAAATTGTCACTACAAAAGCTTTTATAATGCAAACAGCATCCCATTAAAACCAAACTGATGCTAAGCAATGGATTGTGGTAATGGGATAGAAAAATGTGATTGAAAAGGCAATACAAAATGAAATCAGCTGTGCTTTTCATTTAAAAGCCATATGGTCCTGTGTTTAATTTTAATTTAAGGTGTGGTTGTGCCTATTGCTGGCTGAACCTCTAACTCAGAGTCTGTGTTCAGAAATCAACATCTATGTATGACTATGTATCTATAACTTTTCATCAATAAATATGTCATGCTGATAAATCCTGTACAAACAGGCAATAGATTACCTTTGATTAGTGAGCAGAATAAATAATACACTTAAAAATAACTTTGAAACCCACAGGACTCCTAAACAGGTTTACACAGACAAGTCTTTAATTATTTGCCTTTTTTGTCTTCAAAAGTACTTGCTCCTACATGAACATGCCAACAAAATAGCAAGTTTCATTTATGGATTTTTGCATATCTACAGTGTGGCTCAAAAATCTTAAAAATAATTTCTTTTTTGGACACAAGACTGAATAGGATTTATTGCTGCTGAAACTTACATCGCTTGCTTGTTCACTTATGGATGCAGAATTTTGGACCACCCTGGACATCATTATGTCACCAAAATAATTATTAAATACTTTCTCATGCTTATTTAAAATAACCCTAAATGTTCTTGTGAAATTTCTTTAAAAACCAAGGGGAGCTGAAAGTCTTAGCTGGTTTTGACCATATTACCAAATGTAGGTATTGTATCATTAATCGCAAGACACAAATATGCAATTACAGACCATGCAGCACTGGGATAGCAGGTAAGTCAATCAATCAATAAGTCAAAGAGTATACTTAGAGTTTTCATGTTCATAAATTATATTTTCTTGATATGACTTGTATACATGCTTGGAACTGTCATGTCAAGTAATGTATTACTCAATTACTCAACATACAGACAGGTGAAAGGTGAAAAGTGAAAAGTGAAAAGTAAAAAACAAGTCCCTGGAACTGTCCTGAAGAAATGAATATCATTCCTCCAACATGATGGTGGTGGAGAGTAAGGTTTAAACATCATTTCATAATCTCTTGTAGGTTTTCAACTAGGTTGAGATCTGGTGACTGTGAAGGTCATAACATGTGATTTACATAATTTTCACACTCAAACCACTCAGTCAGCTTTCATACCTTGTGTAGAATGGCACTGTCACCATCCACATTAATGATCACTCATACCAGGATAGAATAAATATGATCAGTTTGATTCAAGTTTGTATTGATTTGTAGCAACCACTCTAAAGGAGATAAATAGACATAAACCATGCCAGGAAAGAAATAACAGACAGGTGTTTAATCACCTGTCTGTAAATAAAAAATATTTCTTTAGGTTTTAAGTGAATTTCTATATTTTAGTTTTTAACATTCTATTATATGTTTACTGAATTACTGACCATAGTTAGGTCTAATTATTATTATGCACATTTAGGCAACATCATCTGTAGTGTCATAGCAATTACATTTTCACTGCCAGAAGTGGGACAGCATGGCTCAGTCCAGCTCCACACTAGGTGTGAATAGATTTGCTGTAATTGAACCCCAAGCTGCTTCACTGGGCTACAACAGCACACAGTTGTTACATTTGAATAAAGCAAGGCTTGTTCTATTTGCAAATAAAGTAACCAGTTCAACACATTTAATATAAAATGCATTATGACCTGACATTGACACCCACATGGTTCAGGCCAGTATAAAAGAATGTGCCTTGTTATCGGGTTCCATGTTCAAATAAGGACACATTCAAATTAAATTGAAGAATTATTATTAAACCAAAAAACATAAAATGATGCTCAAAAAACATTTAAAATGTAATAAAAAAGGCCATACTTAAACTGTACAGTTCACTACAGACCCATTAATATTTTCAAAGTCTTTAATGTAGGCCCCATTAAGGCTGCTATATCTGATATGAGCGATAACACTAAGGCCAACAGTGTTTGGTCGGTGCAAGAACCATAGTTAGTGACGATAATGATCTGATGTGTGTCTGGGAATGTCAGTCAGGAGTGACTTCACATCCAGATGGAATTTTCTCCTTTAGGTCAATGTCCAGCTCAGTGTCGACCTGAGCCACCTCCAAAACCTGACGCTGACGTGTAGGAGGAAAGAGGGTAGGGGACTGGAGAATGTCTGCATATCTCAGGCTGGATCTCCTTTCTCGCTGGAGAACTTTACTCAGCAGAGGCTTCAGAAGCCCAATGGTGAGCTGACTCCCCTGCTGTCCCTGGAATGGGCCTGAGGACTGTGTATTGGGTGGCAAATTTTTGAGCACTAGGTTTAAAATTCCAGTAACAGTCATGTCTTCTGGACAAAGGGTCCATAGTAAGTCCAGGTAGGGGTCCAGGTTTCTGTGGTGGGATACCTCACTCAGTAGCGTGGTGAAAATCTCCTTATTGAGAAGAGGGCTTTGACGGCAGTACCTCTCTGCCACCTGGGTAACACGGTCCCACTTGCCTTGCCCTATGAGCATCCGGAGTGCTTGCATTACTGCATTCGGCCGCTGGCTACACAACAGCAGCTCGACCTCCAAGCCCTGGCAGGTACTTTTACAGGGAATGACAGCAAGAGCCCGTTTATACAAAGGTAGACTCTCTGACTTCTCCTTTCCAAAGCTCCAGGAAGATGCAGATGAGGAGATGGACTGCTGCTGTGCCAGCTCCAGAAACTTAGGAAGCCAGCTGGGCTGGAATTTAAACATGGACTGACACAGCAACTCAAAGACTGGCAATGTGCCATTAGCTGGGGGGGTTTTCTGCTGACTATTGCAGTAGCTAGGAGTTGTTTGGACAGTGCTTAAAACGCTCTTCCATAATTCAGCAGGAGCTTTAGAAGATAATGAGCCCTCACCATTGCATCTGAGTTGGAGCACAGCCTGTACTGCTTGCCAGCTTTGGATAGGGAACAGTTGGAACATGCTATTGAGATATTGTAAATTTTCTCTATCAATTTCTGAGCTAAGTAATCTGAAGAGTTCCTGCTGAACGAGAGTCTCACAATAACTCCATAGATCTTTTTCTGAGGCTTTTACCACTGACGCCTTAATGTCCTCCAGGGCAATGAGACTCTTCATCTCAGTTTCAAGATAGCCTAACAGTTTCTCATGTCCTGAAGAATCCTTCCCTGTTGTTACCATCTTACTGTTACCCAAGTAATTCTTGATTATGTCAGCCAGTGCGATAGGGGCCTGAAACATCCCACCATTCTTGAGTTTTTCAGCTGTTAGCTGTGTGGTGCTAAGACTTCTCTGTTGGTAATACTTACATGCCTCCTCGAACACGGCCTCAACCAAGACAGCACATAAGTTAATATTCTCTACGTGAGCACCTGATGGCTGGGATTTTGTTTCAATCTCCTTCTCGATTACCATATATAACCCAGCCTCTGAGAACATCTGCGGTGAATAAGCCTCTGAAGAGTTAACAAACAGGAGACCCTCCCTTTTTAATGGGATTCTCTCCAACTCCATGCCACACTTAATGTCAAATAGGTACATCATCCTGCCCACTGTTAGTGCAATGACATCATCATACAAGTTTAGGCTGTTTTGAGTACCACATGTAGTGAGGCAGTTGTCAGGGAGTTTATAAATCTGACGTAGAATTCCATCTCTTCGCATAATGCAAACCCACCCAGAGCTAAGGAGGAGCAGGATGTCCCCATGTCCAGTGGGGCTATAACAGTGGATGTCAGGCGGGGCTACGGTGGACAAATATCCGATGCAGTCAGTGACCAGAGTCTTAAAGTCAAACTGATTGTGTGCTGTTGAATTTCTCATGAGGAGCGTTCCATCAGCGGCACTGTTGACCTTAAAGACATCGTTCTGAGGGGACCACGATAAAAACACTTTTGTAACACTGTTGCAAGAGTTTTCTTTTAGCTCTGGGAACAAATATACAATATCTCCACTATTGATTACTGAATAATGAGGATTATTGTGCAGCGCAGTTTTCACTCCACCCAAGGAGATACCTCGCTCGTCTACATCAAAAGTCCTTTTACAGATGCAGCACGTGAAGTCACTGCGATCCACACTGGAGACAGAAGAGCTCTCGGAGGGAGGTCTCTCCTCACACCATATGATGAAATTCTGACTGAGGCAAACAGAAACGACTTTGGCTTTGGGGTTGAGACAGAGATCCACAGTCTGGATCAAACTCCATCCGGATTTACGCTCGGAGAATTTCCACAATTCAGCTTTGCCATTCTCAAATATTATTCCAAGGAGAAGCACTCCGTCCTCTTGCTCGTTTTGTTTGAAATAAAGTAAGTCAACTATCGAGACATTCCGTGTCAGCACTAAATCCAGATGCTCCTGGCACTGTAGTAGGTGAGCTCTGTGATATCTGTCATGGGTCATGAGACCAGTTCGCGGTGCTCGCTGGATAATGTGGACGTGTCGCCCATCGGGACTAATGCGGATATTGGACAAGCAGCATTTGGAAGAATTCCTCGCAGAACACTGCTGTAGAAAGTCTTTCAGTTCTTTACCTTGTGTAAAATCGCCGAAATCTGTCACCTGTTCCAAAACATGCCGTGTCATATTAGCTGAAGGCGAAAAAATCCCAGACGAGGAAGCAAAACAGAGCAGTTAATCGATGACACTTATTTGACTCGGCAGCAGACAGCGGTGCAGCACATCTCTCTTCCGTCGTTTCATCGCATCCATTACAGGGAGTTGATACCAAATGTGTTTATATATAACTAGAATCTAAACGAGTCACAGTTTTCCTATGCTTTAAAAAAAAAACAACCCTCTGTACTCGCCTCCTGACATCACGAGTTTGTTAATTTCCGGAAATAAATGCGAGTCCGTTTCCTGGAGGAGGAGTCAATATGGGGGCGTGTCCATTTGTCATGGGGCTGGCCAATAAAAGTGTCGAATCTTTTTGAATCTGATTCACTGGAGTCGGTTTTAAGAGTCAATTCCACCCTATATACCACTTTCTCCTTACATCGTCTGACCCGAACATTGTATAGAGTAGAGTCGACTCCGATGCTTTGGTATCGACTTTAGATTCCTAATACATGGAAGTGATAGGCAAAAAATTGCTCCACTTATATATTTTGTTCTATCCGTTGAAAATATTTATTTTTAAAGCCTGGTGAGATATTACCGATAATTGTATTATACAGGCGTCTTCTGTTTAAACCACAGGGAATGATACAGTTCATTCACTGTCTTCTTTCTACGCTATTTCTGACAATAATGGGTCATTCTGCAGAAAATGTGGAATTTGTTTCATAAAAATCTCCTGAAATCTTTTTCTACTTTCACATCTAGAACTTCTTTAATAGCAATAACTTATCTTTATGAATCCACAAAAAGTAGAGCTTAATGCATATTTAAAAAAAAACATTTTATAACTTGTGTTGCTTCTCTTCCTGGTAACACCAGTAAAAATTTACAGGAAAATCATAACTGTTTACAAAATGGCTTTCTAAATAAAACTGGGGTGACTGATATTTTATTTCAAGTTATTACAATAAATTATTGTTTCACGATTTTATTATTTAACTCATTGATAAGATATTGATGTTATTGTGAATCAGATTTATTTAATAAAGAAAATCTCTGAACTTGACCTTTTTAAACCCTACAATTAAATATTAAATATTAAAGTAAGAAAGGATATGTATTTCATGGTTCACATATTTTCGGAACATATACATGTCACGTGTTTGTTAATTTAAATGATTTTGGCATCAGCAAAAATAAATGACAGCATTTTCCACCATTTCTGTAGAATGACCCATATAAAGCCTTGATGTTGCTTTCAACAAAACAAATTAAACAAATTAGGTAATTATACACACCGAAATCCACCCAGAGTGTTTTTTTTCCTCTGTCAGAATGAAAGGTATTAGGATGTCACTATTATGAGATATTAAGTCATAATTATGACATAAGTCCCGTGATTTTTTTTCTTTTGTGAATGCAATGAGCTTCCGTAGAGAAGGAGTGTTAACTTTCAACTGTTCAGGTCGAAAACTCGTATTTACCATTTCACATGAAGGTAGCATAAGTCCCCTCACCCAGGGGATAAATTCAGTTATATTAAACCCTATGTAGGGCACTTACGCAGGGAGTGAGTGGCTGTTTGAAACTCAACCAAGTATGCAAATCGGAACTTAGTCTACTTCCATTTTCGCGCGAAGCCTCGTCGTCATAGCGGTTGAAAAGACCGGTGACCTGGAGGTTATGTGAGTATGGCTAAACTACTGGTATATCATGTTAGTGATGTAGAGTGTGGTTTGTGTAAGGTCGTGTTATACGTTTATTGTGTTATTCATTATCCTGAGTGTTTGTTTATAGTTAGCTTACAGCGCAGTCGCTAAGAGTAATGTTTTTTTTTAGGTAACTAGCAAAAGCTCAAACTCCACAAGGAAGCAGAGTAAAGGCATCTAGCGTTTAAAACCCGCGACTGGTCACCGACATGACAGTTATTACAATCATTATAAATGTAAAAAAAATTCTATTTGCAGTCTAACTATTTTAAGATATGCAATAAAACCAATTTATGCAGTATGTATAGCGCGCGGATAATACTAGCCTTCGCTAAAGTCCAGAGAGCAGTGTTTCTGCAGTTTAAACATCAATGAAACACTCAAGAGTCACGTTTTCTTTGTTATTAGTTTTTTCCACTGCGGTAAATTCTGAACACATCGAGTAATCCTCCACTAGGGTTGGATCAATCCAGAATGTGTGTCTCACAATATTTATGTTGACTTAAAGGACGTTTTTTCCCCCTTCAACACATCTACAAAAAACACAAGTCTTGTCAATGTTAAGGAGGAAAAATCAAACACTCCAGTTAAAAAGCTTACAGGTGTGAAATAAGTACCTGCACTATTACCACTATTACTGCGAAAATAGTTAGAGGTGTAATTTATCAATATTATATTGTCATTAAATATAGCAAAACTATTAAAAACTCAGATTATTAAACAAACGATTAAAAAAATTACAAAACACACCAAAATAACACAAGTCGTAGTAAGCATTATGGCCACCCACTGTTCATATATAAGGGGGTATCAAAAAGTTTTGAGATTAGTTTTGTAACACGCCAACAGATGGCAGCACAAGGTTGCACCACACTCACAACTTCAGAACTTCATAAGTCAGTGTGCCAAAAGACATCGTCCTGTGTACATCGAGAGCTGTGCAACTGGTGCTATTCTGACCATGTGTGTTACTGTGTTTGTGATTTCATCAAGGACAGAAAGTCAGAACAAAGAGCGAACGTGAAATTCTGTGTGAAACTGGGCAAATCTACCACCAAGACGTTTGACATGATTTGGCAACTTTATGGCGATGCTGCAGTGAGTCGTTCGTATGGGGTAAGGTAGCTGTCAAAAAAGATGTGCGTATACTAATAAACATTCTTACATATTGGCCTATGGTTGTGCAAAAATGCGGTTTTGTAAATTCTCGTATAAGTTGAATCATACATAAAATATGTAGTGTGTGTTCTTATGTAAGAATATGATTCCAAAAACTTATTATAATAATAATAATAATACGAAGCACGATTTTATGCTTGGGGTTTCTCCATTATGAATACGAATTGATAACCGTGACTCTACTGTAAAAAATACATCACAGGCGCGCAGGCTTTATGTATCGAGCAGAAGATACATCGATTTCACAAACTGCTCCTGCGTTCGTAATATAGTAAGAAAATTATATTACAACACAATGTGAGAGATAAGCTATTTATCTGATTTCGTCCCGTCTCTGTTGCACTCTCCTCGTCTGCCATCTTGCTGCCTCCAAGTCAAACACAGTACAAACGCATGCGCAGTTTGTGAAATCAATGTTTCTTCTGCCAAAGCCTACGAGCCTGTGATGTATTTTTGACGGTAGAGTCACGGTTTTTAATTCGTATTCATAATGGACAAACCCCAAGCGTAAAATCACGCTTTGTATTATTATTATTCTTATTATTATTTATTTATTTATTTATTTTTATAAATTTTTTTAGTTATGTTGGAATCGAATTCTCACTTAAGAACATGCAGTACATATTTTATGTATGATTTGACTTATATGAGAGTTTACAAAACCACATTTTTGCACAACCTTAGGCCAATATGTACGAATGTTTATTAGTTCACGCGCATCTTTTTTGACAGCTACCTTACCCCATACGCTCAAGGTGTTTTGAGTGGCCAGTGCGTTCCAAGAGTGGAAGAAAGGCGACAAGAGATCAGGAAGAACTTTAGTGAGCTTAACCCCCGAAATTATCTAAACCATTCGGCAACTTGTGTATGATTGCTTGTAGAACAATCCACAACATTGCCGCTATTGTCAGTGTGTCATATCCTCCTGAGACCCGAAAGAAAAAAAGTTTTCATATTTACATTTTTCTAATACAATATAAGTCTGTGAGATGTCAGAAACATGTCTCACAGATTTTTTTTTTTTCAAAACTGTCATTTATTTATTAGTTATAACATGTCCCTTGTAATGGACACTGGGTCTTGCTTTGCCGATAGAAGTACAATGAATTTTAGTTCTATTTAGTAATATATAATATAGTTATATAATTATTATATAATATAATAAG
>JAOVVA010000041.1:17163596-17184272 GCA_028565275.1 Leiocassis micropogon | reverse complement strand
TAAAATTAAATCTATTTTTGGAGAAAACTAAAGTGTTTTTTGACCTTGCATACATGTAAACCTGTTTTAAGAGACTTTAATAAGCAAAGCCCTGCTTCTTACTTTATTTACATATGTGGCACAAAATGCGTAGGCAAAAATGTATTTGGCCTCTGACTTAACAGTACTTGCGTATACACTGAATACAAGAACATTGAAAACTTTTTAATTAATGTTAAGAACTTGCAGAAATTATTTCCTACTTTAGTGCAGTGATTGTTCTGGGCTGGTTATAATTGACTACTAACTTCAAACCCTATCACAAGAAAAAGCTAAGTGGTGTTTGGTCTGGTTCTCTCTGATTTTCTGTTGTTAGTTTTGAAGACAAAACTTGAGTCTGAAAGAGAAAAAATTATCAGACTTTTGGACCACCCTGCAAATTTACATACATTTGCATCTGATTGTATTTGTGATGGTCTCTTATTGTGTCTTTCTCTCTCTTTCATTTAATGGACAGTTTTCAGAAGTACTGAAGAACAGAAATACGCCTACACTTCAAAAGGGGGCCTTGTTAAAGATGTCCGATTCGAGACGGAGAGCCATCAGAGGCAGTCAGGATGAAGCTGTTGGTCATACTAATGGAGTGGGTGGGCGCGGTAGACCTGAAAGGGCAACGGACACGGGTGAAGAAGACGAAGGTGCCGGTCCATCAGGGATCCAAGAGGAATATGACGATCCTGCCCAGCGCAGGGAGATCAGAAGCCAGTACAGGGATCTCATCAACTCTGTTCAGCGTGAGTTTCAGCACTGAGAATTTTTTTTTATTTTTTTAAACAAAATGATCTTGGAATTACTGTTAAAGTTATTAAATTAAATATCCTTTCACCTAAACTAAAGTAATTTTCAGGTATTTTTTTTATTTGCAGAAAACCGTGAAGATATGCTAAATCCTGCCAACAATAAACTGTTTGATGTGTTAGAAGAGGCCAACAAACTGTTTGCTAATGGTAATATATGCACTTTTGTCTTTTACCGGTTTATAATGTTGTGACATTTTCCCTCAGCTCTGTAAGTGTATTTTAAAAATGTGTGCTTCAATTCATGTCATGATTGTGGTCTGAACACTTCTACACAGTCAGGCAGGCTCGGGAGGCTGCACTCGATGCTCAGCTGCTTGTCCTAGCCACAGACCTGGGGAGAGAAAAAGCCAGCCAGCTGCATGCTGAGGGCTCGGCTTTTGACCCGTCTGCATTTGCAGAGCATTTGGTTAGTTACTCTTCCTTTATTTACATTTTCAGAACAGATAACTTACCAATGTGGCTTCACTGAACTCAATTTTTTTTTTTAAAACAGTTGTCCTTCATGGGTCTTAATCGCTTGGAAGAGGAGGAGCAGAATGGTGATGCCACTTTGGATGGATATATGCCTTCAGATGCCTGGCAGCGACTTTCCAAAAGAGCAAATTATTGTTTCAAAACAGCCCCTTCATTCCATTATATGTGAGTTTCCTATTTTTTTTCTTCTTTTTTTATTTTTTATTTTTCATAATTCTTAGTCAATCACGATAAAAGTGTGGTAGTATTTCACAGCTCAAAGTTAGAGATCGATTTATATGATTTTTATTCATTAATATATTCATTTATTTCAATTTTTGAGGTTTGGTTCATTTCTGGCTGAACCACCACCGCCAAGGCAGCGGGTTGAAAGACAAAGGAAAGCTCCTAGCAAAGAAGCGAAACGAATAATGCCCACTCAGGTCTGTTTTATTTTCTGTCTGTTTCATTGCTTTGAATGCTTTGAGTTCAAAGCAAAGAGATGTTTAAAATGTGCTTTTACATCACAGCTAAGGCAAATGGAAGAATCACATCAGGAAGCTACAGGGAAAGAGGTGGAGAGGATTTTTGGGTGCCTTCAAGGTTACTTTGCTGATGACCGTTAGTACATATATATTTTTTTAATCATTGACAGGTATTGATGATTTAATGCAGTTTGTTCAGTCTGGTCTGAAGCTCTACTGCAGTTTGCAGGTGAATATTATTTTTAAAAACATGTTCTTTTAAAATATTTTGCTTTGTTTTTTCAACAGCACAGTCCCCCATATTGTATTACGAGTTTGTTGTTGACCCTACCTCCTTTTCCCGGACAGTGGAGAACATTTTCCACACCTCATTTCTTATTAGAGTGAGTGTTTTGAGATTGTTTTGTGAATACATGTTGATTATTAAATGTACATAGAGGAACTCTTTCCTCAATAAATAAATAAAATTTGGCTGTTTGGGACACAAATTACTTTAAAAAAAATGTTCTATTCAATCACACACGTATTTATTCTCAGGATGGCATTGCAAGGATTTATCTAAACAGTGACGGACTTCCTTGTATAGGTAAGATTGCATATCTGTCAATCTTGTATTGTTTGTTTCTATTTTTGTTTCTGTTTTTTTTTCGCAACTATTTTATTTCAGTTACATTTGCATGGAGTCAAAGGGAGGTAATGAATAAAAAAAACACAAATGTAATTATGCATAACAATCAATGCTCCACCATATATTTTTTTACTAGTTTTTAAGCTAAAAAAACTAGGTCCTAAGCTAAAGACGCAGTCGACAAAAATCAGGATTTTTTTTTGTGGCCCTGTACACCACCAAATTGAATTTAAAATGAAGCACTTGAGATTTGAGTGAACAAAGTAATGCATAAAACATTCTGGACTTGCAGCTATCTTCAACCATATTCCCTATTTTGAGGGCTCATAAATAATGGAACAAACGGATGACGAGCAGTTGCATGACTTGTTGTAAACTGTCATCAATTTATGCCATGACTAGTTAAGCAGATATACAGCCTGGAGGTGGTTCTGATTTGTTACATTTGCTCAAACCCTCTATGTAACCATCTATACAAGTGAAGGAGGCTATCATTAGGCTGAAAAAAACTAAACACCAGAGAGACAACAAAAGCACTGGGAGTGGACAATTTGTTCCAAAAGTTTGGAACGTTCTTATAAATCCAAAAAAGAAGGAATTACCTGGCAAATTTGAAAACAGCAAAGGGCCTGAAAAATCACAGAAGACAACTAAAGTGGATGACCACAGAATGTCAGTGACATTTCATGAAGGACCAATTCAAAGAACCAAGTCAATTGTCAAAGTCAAAAGACAGACTACTTATCGGAAGGTCCCAGGTTCACACCAAGTTGCCACTGTTGGGCCATGCTCAGATGTATAATATGTCATTGTCAAAGTCTATGGTCAAGCTTTATGAAGAAAACACAGATGCTTTACAACAAGGGGCAAACAACTGGTAACACTCAAGAGCAGAAAGGTCAGATTAGACTGATGAAACCAGAATTTCAGATTGATGGGAATAGAAAAGCATGGAGAAAGGGACAGCTCATGATCCAAAGCATATTACATTATCTGTCAAACATGGTGGAGGCATACAGTGAAAGCTACCCAAGGCAAAGAAATGGGATGCCCTTGGCCAAGTCAGTCAACTCCACTTGACCCAATAGATCATTCTTTTTACTTACTGAGAACAGGACTGTAGGCAGAAAGACAATAAACAAGCTCCACCTGCCTTCAGAGGAATTTGGTCATGTGGATGGGTTCAAAGAATTTTCAGCCAAGTATCATTTCATCCTGAATAGTTAATGCCACACTTTTGTTAAACCCATGAAATTAAAGCTAAAATTATTGACTTCACTCACTTCTTAAGTGTTTCATTTTAAATTCAGTGTGGTGGTGTACAGAGGGGTTGAACAAAGAAAATAAAACTTAGCTTTGTTCCAAATGTGATGAATCTGACTGTGTTATTGAAGAATGACAGGATGGGCGGGACATGTTCTCTCTTCTTTCCCTTATTTATTTGGCCCATGTATACTGTATTCACTCTCCAGTAATTTGTGTGCATGTATGTTGCATTCAGCTCCAGTTGAGGAGGGCGAGTTAGAGCCTGGTGGTGCCAGCACCCGTCATCAGTGTGTCATCTCAATCAGTCCAGCTAGCTGGAGGGTAAGTTGCTCTAGCTGGAGGGTAGTCATGCACATGCATACAAGTGCCATTAATCATAACTGATGTCATGCTGTAGTTCAGCTGGAATTCAGGAATGTAGGGATATGTCCAAGTGTGTGCATTAAACATTAAATACCTGACTGTCATGTGAGATTGAGGCAGAGAAACTTAGATGGTACCCTTGGAAAATGTACAGCACCTTCTGTATTTAGAAACATCCCACACCTGTTCATTTCAGTGAATGATACATTCTCTATTCTATAAAACCCCCATAGACATGCTTGTATATCTGTTGTTTGTTAATATGTTGTATTTTACAATAATAATCATTTGAAATTTTGTATATTTTTTTCTATTATTTGCAGGAGATCATTGAGGCCTTTGATATTAAGGAGGCATTGATTCCATCCCCAAAAGTATTGTCACAAGAAGGCTGATTAAAGAAATGGAACACAAATTTGTTTTTTTTCGTGACTCACTTTTAAGTAAAATATTTTAGTTTTATTTACAATTTTTAAGTGTACATGATGTATGTAAAATGCACTGAAGCTCAGACTGTTTTTATATTGTAAGAAAAGTGTATGTTACAATGTTAATATTGTAAAATAAAGTTTACATGGTTTTCAAAAACAACTGTGACCATTTTGGTCAGGTCAGTGGCTGACTTGAACAGTGTGACTTACGTTATAAACACTGTTTACAGATTTTATACATTCTTTGATCAAGTGATGCCACCCAGTGGAGAATAATTTTATAACTATTTATATAACTATTAAATGAACATATTCATTCTTTGTATTTTAAAATGGTTTAAATGCTTTTCAGTAACCACACAATAATCCATACTGACAAAACAAAAAAATGTTTGCTTTTTTAAATGTTTGTAAATAATAATAAAAGATCATTTAGCCAATCATTCAGATCTTTGGATTTGAAATTTTAAACTGAGCTCAAATGCATTCTCAAATTAAAATTTTATTTCTCACGTGCACAGTCATACACAGTATGATATGCAGTGAAATGCTTATACAACTGCCTGTGACCTTTAAAAACAAGATTATCAATAAGAAATAAATTATGGAATATAATAAGAATGAAATATATAGCTATTTTCTTATTTCTTTCAATATTGTATTCAGTGTAATGTTAAGTGATCAGCGTAATATGCCAAAAAATTCAAGTGGTATGTCTGGTAAAAAGCAGGTACGTACTGCTCTTTTACTAGGTAAAACGTACAGTGAAGCATGGTAGTGGCAGTATGGAGGCGGCTAAAAAGCTAGTTAACAAACTCTCACTTCTGAGCATGCCAGTGACCTAGGCATTGAGTGGCTTTGGGAAGGTCATTACGTGATTCAGCAAAAATCTGAACCTTATAGAACATCTGTGATGTGAACTGAAAATTCAAGTTCACAGATGCTGTTCGTGCAATCTTATGGAGCTTGAGAGGATGCACTGAAGAAGACTTGAATCTGTAGTTGGTGCCAAAGGTGCTTATATACAGTGCTGAATAAAGACTAAATGCTTATCTATATGGGATTATAGTGTTTCTTTTTATTTATTTATTTATTTTTTATAATTGTGCCAAAACAAAAATCTAAATTGTTTTTACTTTGGCATTATGGGTTACTGTGTGCATATTAATGAGCAGAAAAATTAATTTCTTTTATTTTACATTAAAAGTTTCTTTTAAATCAAAAACACATTGAAATTTGCAAATACAGAAATTACCTGATTACTTTCTGAAACAATTGTCCAAGATACAGACTAGTTAACTTAATCTAATTTGTCATTGTGTAGCCATTCTGTTGCAACCTATAAGCTATGATGTTTCTAAAAATTTTTGCATGGTAAGAGTAATAAAAAATTAATCAGTTTCATCGTTCCAGGTCTCCAAACGCCTGAATGAGCTTAGTTTAATCCTGCTGTATATAAAAGCACTAAGCATTTATAGAATATGAGTATGAGCTTTGTTTAGTCCTGTTGCATGAAAAAGCTCTAAGCATTTATAGAACATATTCAATATTTATTATTTTATTATTGGTTTGATGGTTAAGGCAGCATCATTTTGGGGGTTGTGGTCCCTTTAAAATTTCAAATGCACTGTCTTTTCATCTCTCTCTCTCTCTCTCTCTCTCTGCTTCACTCAATCCTGTCCCCATCCTCTTCCTGCTGTTAATATTTCTATGAGAAAGAGAAGAGGTATTTTTTTACACACTCCCAGTGCTACAAGCCACCATTTCTTTATTGTTCCTGAGGAATTCAGCAATGCTCTCTCTCTCCTCCTCTTTCCTCTTTGCATTCTTTAACTGGTTATATTGTTGCATTCTTATATAACACAGCATGGAGATGTTCGCACTCTGATCAGTGCTGGAGATAAAGCTTATTGGTCACACACTTGCATGCACACACCGATAGGGTTTTCTCAGCCTTACAGACTTGCACTCAGATGAATTCTAGCCAGCCCTGCGATGCCATCTCTCTGTAGTGGCGATGCAGTTCTGCAGAGATTATTTCTGCAAGCCTTGTAGTGCAGCTGTCACCTCCCCTCAGGAGGACATGGAATACAGGATGGGGAGCTGCATCGGAGTCGCACGCAACCAGGTAACACCTCCATCACTCGCACCGGCACAGCAAGCAACAGATGATGTGGTAGCGAAGGGAACAGAGAGATGCAAGACGTTGATGGAATATTGAGATATGCCTGTGATCGTGATCGTGCAGAGCAGGGGTAGGGGTGGTGCTGGTGGTGGGCTGTTTGTGCTGGAGTAGAGTGACGTCACTAAAACAGGGAAGGAGAGGAGTCATGTAAGTGAGGCTGCCACTGTCTGCACGGGAGAGATGGAGAAAGGAGGAGGAGGAGGAGAGGCGAGCAGAGGGAAGAAGGAAAAGGAGGAGGGGCTGAGGGACATGGAAATGGAGCAGCTCATTGCACTGGCTTATCTGAAAAGGGATGCTCTAGGGTAATGACTTTAGAGTGAGAATAATGTGCCTATGGACTGATATCCGAACAAAAAAAAAAAAAAAGAATCTTGTATAAGAGTATGATTGTATGATTTACACGTGTTTCGAAGATTCTCTGAGCAAGCAGTGCACTTAAAATTTTATTATTATTTATTATAAATCATTTTATTTTTAAAATGAGTCAAATGTCAGGCAGAAGCTTATTGGTTTATTGGTTAGCACTGTGGTTTCACACCTCCAGGGCAGAGGGTTCGATTCCCGCCTCGGGTCTGTGCGCTCAGTGGGTTTCTTCTGGGTGCTCCGGTTTCCTCCCACAGTCCAAAGACAAGTATATTAGGTTAACTGGCGTTCCCAAATTGCTCGTAATGTGTGAATTAACATGTGAGAGTGTGTATGTGTGTGCCATGTGATCGATTGGCACCCCATCCAGGGTGTACCCCACCTCGTGCCCTAAGTCTCCTGGGATAGGATCCAGGTCCCCGATACAGGATAAAATGGTATAGACGATAAGTGAGTGAGAATGAGTGAGTGAATAAAATATTATGAGGATTAATATCTGTAAGAGTAAACATCATTTTTCTTTTTGAAGTTTTAAAGTTTACTGGTATTTCTTTAGTAAAGGGATTGTTAAATATATCACATGGAAACCTAGATTTAATTACTAGAATACTAAACCTATTCCTGTAGAATAATAGTTCCCAACCCTGGTCCCAGAGGACTGCACATTTGAGTTATTTTGCTCTTCTGCACCCACTTCTATTAATCAAAGGCTGTTAATTAGCTAATTAATGAAATCAGGTGCTCTGGGAGCTGAGAAAACAGCTAAATGTGCAGTAGAGTGTCCAGGTTAAACAAAAAAGTTTAGAAATTAGTGTTTAAGGAAACATGTGTAAAAGTCTTGATCCACCCCTCATGTCTTCATATAAAATAAAATAAAATACAAAATAAATTAAAATATTTTCCTGTGACAGGCTGAACAGTGCCTAAAGATACTATTAAAATTAAATTGGTTGTTAATGAAACAAACTCATCTGTTCCAACCACTCAGCATTCAGCTTCACCAGTATACTAATCACCGGCCTGATCATCTGTCATCATCTCCACCTGTTTCTCACTGGTTCATGCTGTAGTTAAGTTTTTATGTTTGAATGATTCATAGGTCACCATGTGACTTAACAAACAACTATATTTCTCTGAAACTGGTCAGGTACAGATACTGGACTAATAATGAGAGCCCTTCGGAAAGCCTGGAGAACTATTCCTCAAGACTACTTTAAAAATACAAGAAGGTCTGGCTTTCTGGAAGCAAAATATGAAGAAACGAGGGCTAGCTCAATACTTTTTGCACAGTACTGGTTTTCTCCCAAAACAATGTAGACAGATTTTTACCCTGATAACCTCCTGCATTTTCTTGCCAAATGTTTCCTGCTAAAACATTTCAGTTCTAGCTTCATACTCAAGTGTCATTTCCTCACACAGTAAATGTCATGCTTTGATTAAGTTGTTGCTCGCTGCAAAAGTAAAGCCAATCAATCCCAGCTGTCAGATTGTCCCTGATGCGCTTGCATTGCTGCTTGTGCTATGGCAGCAGTGTTCTAGTTTTTCAAGCAACTAGAACAATAGGATCTTTTTTTTTCTAATAGAACAAAACCAACTGAGTGGATCAATGAATATTTCAGCACTGATTTGACAGTAAACATTGATTGTTTACTGTACAAATGATATAAGATTCTATTTTGTCAAATGTGATGATTTTACTCAGACTGTGAGATTATAGAGATTGATTTTTCACAAGCTTATTAAAAAACGGATTGTTTTGTACTGATCATTTTTGTTAAAGTAGGTGATTATATTTTATTTATTACAAGTTAAATCAAATCTAAATTAAAAAGTCAGTAAATTAAAGTTCTTTTACAGAGCAAGATCAAAACAGCACGACAGATTAGAGACGTTATGAAGGCTTTACACAGTATAAGTAGCAGACACATCTCCGTATCAACTGTTTAGAAGATTATTGCAAATTTTGGACGCTTTCAGCACTGTTTTACAATGTTGAAAGAAATAATTTTTAAAAATCTAGACCACCAAACTATAATATGCTTAAAATATTTAGGACTTCACTTTACTGCCCGTGACTCTACATTATTGGATACCTTATGCCTTGCATGCTTCAGTTTTTAGCCCGTATTACTGTATGTAAGGATCTACTATACTTTCTATTGACAAGTAAGCAGTAATTGCAATGCGAAATGTTGGTTTGTAGGATAGTCGTGTTTAATAGTCGTGGGGTTGCTTTACTGTGCTGACCACAAAGAGTATCATGATTGTATATCTGCAAAGCCTCTGCATGCTTTAATGACAAAACTTTGATTTATGTTTAAGCAGAGCTGAACTGGAAACCTGTACAAACAAACCATTCATTTTTCTGCCCCACAGTTTTACATTTGTGTTTATAACCACACATTCTTTTCTGCATGGAAGTGACCATGATTATAGCTAAATGGGTGAACAGTCTAAAAATAGTCGCATACACGGAACAGAGATCGCACATGAGCGCCAGTGTAGATCTGATTTCTGGTAAAAATATGGAAAAGCTGTAATGGTTTGTCAGTGGTGTGGCACTAGGGTAAGGGTAGCATGCTGTGCCACTTTTCAGCACTTACACTGACACCAGAATGAGGTGAACTAAGGGTGAGATCACTGTGGCATGGTGTTTGTTTACATGTTACCTAGTGGCTGTCATGTCCACCTGACTACCCATGATAGAAAAGACCCCCCCCCCCCACTCCCAGCCTATACTCTGCCCTCTCACACTTCCCCTCCTCAGACTTCACCTATTCAGTCCTGTGTACAGATACAGTGCTCCTCTGGGACACGGTTCTCAGGCAGAACAACTAGTTTAGATACAAGGGTTATTTTCATAGATCCAAACTTTGGCTGTGTATTTTCACCAGTTTGATGGGAAAGTACGGGCTGGGGGCAGAACTGCTAAAGATTCTCTAAGGTAGGTGAGTATTTTTAACGTGAACAGAATCAGGTGTGATTTACAGTTTTTCTGTATGTATACATACGTTTTTGTAGAATTTAACGGTTGGGTGAATGTGTGCTGTCATTTTAGGCTAAGAAATAGATGATGAAATTACCGTACTAAAACCATAAGGTTCTGATCAGTTCTCACAAATATCCTCATAACAGGTGTCTTTTGTTTACCTATATTAAAGAACAGATGTTATTTGTGATGTTTGACATGCAATTATTTATCGGGTTGATGTGAATTATTATTGAATTAAGATGGAAGATTTGGGGACAGCTCAGCATTACCTCGCACCACAGTCAGTTTTTATTTAATAACAGGCTTGGCATGCTTCTAGATTGTCAGATAACCATGAATATAATCATTATGAGCCATTTGCAATAGACAGATGACTGTTGCACAAGGAAATGATCATGCAGCTATAAAAGAAAGCAGCTTATTTAGGAATGAGATGAAAGCACATGACCGTGTTCCAGAAGGAAAGACAAGTGCGGCTCACGCTGGGATCGAGATGGCAGGAGGAGGGTCTATTTATAGAATGTTTCAGACTCAGATCTGTGCTTGCTGGCAAGGCCTTGTCACATGACCATGCAGGCACACAAACAATCCAGCAGTTCTGCTGCCTGAAGTGCTGCGGGCACATGTAGCTATGAGTACGTGTTACTTCTGATTATATGAAGACAGACCGCTGCACTGATATCACCGTTTGGGAGGCCGATGATATTTAAAGCAATAAATGCTGCAGTAACACCATATGACAAAGCTTGAAGAAAAACTGCCAGTCTGTTTAGGAATCTCAGTAGGGGGAGACAGCGAGCAGTGCTTAAACCTGCTTTGTGTCGCTCATTATGGACCACTTTCAGAGAAGTATGTGGTGCTTACTCTGTGGTTAGATGAATGGCCTTTTGGGTAAACAGAGTTGTGACTTTGCTGTGTGGCTATAAGGGGGGTAGGGTGACTGATGGTGTGTGGATTGCAGTGTGTGTGTGTGAGGCTTTGGACACTTTAATGAGTCTACATGTGTGTGTAGAGTTCTGCTGGTCAGAGGTCACTGTAGTTTTAGAGAAGCTGGATGGGGGTGTGGGGGTTTATAATCATCACGCACATTAAAACATTCGGCCCAGATGTGTAACCTGCTTAATGCTGCTTTATTCTCCCAGGATGTCTCATGTATAGTGTGGGGTTTCCCATGTAAACTGAAAGAGAACTGATCACTCACAGGGTGGATTAGAGATCTTGTGGTCTTGGAGGACACACTGTTCTACACATTTTAGCACTCATGTGCAGTGGCAACCAAATGTTTGGGCACTCCTGGTCAGAGTTTCGTTAATATGAATAGTTCAGTGTGAGTAGAAGATCTCCAAAGGGCAAGACGCTATTATTTTTAATATGATTATGAAACAAGACTAGTCTGTTGCTTTTGCTTTGTATAGCTTGTAAGTAAAAAAGGGAAGAAGCATCATGCAAAAATTTGGCCACACTAAGAGATGTGAACTCTCATATATAACGTTCACCAAGGTAACATTTACCGTAGCCATTTATTATCTCTTATAACTGTGACTTGTTAATTGTCATTGTTGTTAGTCATTGAAAAGCCAGATGATGAATGAATTTATAAATACTCTGATAAATATACTCAAACCCTCGTTTAACTGCAAAAGACACTTCAGGAAGTGTTAGCAGACAGCTGTGTGATCTACTTCACAGCGACACTCGCACAAGCATGACCTTCATGGGACAGTCATCAAAACCAAAACCTTTTCTGCATTCTCACCACAGAATTCAAAGTTGCAAATGTACATCTAAACAAGCCTGATGTACTATAGAAACAAGTCCTGTGGACTGATCACTTTGAATAAAACAGTTCTTACTAAGTACAGGCCATGCATGGTGCCCAAACTTTTGCTTCAAGCCTGTTTCATTTTTATTGTTTGAAACTATAAAAATGTTTAAATAAGTAGATATACTTGCTTAAAATATTAAAGTAATGAGTCATCTTTAATGAAATGCCTTTTGGAAATCAGGTCATCTTTTACTCATTTAACTATTTACAGTAACAGGAATTTTGACCAAAGGTGCACATACACTATGGTCAGCCACTTGTCCTGTTTTCCCAGGACTGTCCCTTTTTGAACTCCCTGGTCTGAGAAAATCTATGGTATTTCCCAGAACACACAATATGCAGATTTTTTTATATTACTGATTTTACAGCTTTTCCCCCCTATATATGAGATAAGATTCACAAAAGCTATCTAAAAATGGTTGCTAAGAACAATAGCAATAAACGCAAAAAGCTCCCATTCTCCAAAAAATTGGTAACAGATTTTTGGTGGTCAGTCAGTTGGTTGTGTCAAACTTTTTTGTAAGAGCCAATTGTGCATGGCCAGGTGTATTTGGTCCATGTTTAAGGTAGGTGGGCCGCCTTTAAGCCCAATTTACATGTTTTTCAGTATGTGATGTACATACCCTCATATTCATACCATATAGAATTATAATAGAATTTCTAGAATACATTTCTAGGCGGCATAATGGTGTAGTGGTTAGCACTGTCTCCTTGCACCTCCAGGGTCCGGGTTTGGTTCCCGGCCAGGTTCAATTCCTGTCTCTGTGTGCATGGAGTTTGCATATTCCCCCCGTGCTTGATGGGTTTCCTCCGGGTACTCCGGTTTCCTCCCACAGTCCAAAGACCAGCAGATTAGGCTAATTGGCGTTCCCAAATTGCCTATAGTGTGTAGGTATGTGTGTGTGCCCTGCGATGGATTGGCACCCTGTCCAGGGTGTACCCCGCCGTGTGCTTTAAGTCTCCTAGGATATGTTCTGATCAATTATGTGATTAATTATTTACAAGTACTTTGCAAGATTACAAACTGAAATTTTTGTTAATACTTTGGGACAGCACTTGTGTACTTTGTTCTAGGAGAAGGTGCTTGCATCATGGGCCTCTAATCTCAACACATGACACACTCACAGATGCGTGCACACATTTTTCCTTTTGTTTGCACGAAGCTTAAAACACCTTCAGATACACGATAAGAGAGCAGTATCTGTCACCGGCTGCTGGTTTCTTTTCCATGCTCATCATTCCTCTTGTTGGTCCTTCAGTCTGGCAGAGCTGGTGGTGTGCGACAGTGGTGAGATTTGAGCCTGCTCGCACTGCATCATGGGAAATGAGAACAGTTCTGCAGCTTCGCCGGTAAGAACAGAGATGCTATCAGGACCTGCTTTCTCATGCTGCATAGTGTAGTAGGTTAACAGCAGTGTGTTCGGTTTTAAATGCTGCTGGCGCACTAATAGCCATGCTTATTGGGTTTTTTTTGTACTAGAAGAGCCATAAAGACATTTGTGGCATATGGTAGTGGCTGTTTACATTCCCACACTAATATGCATTTTTGTCCTAGTCATGCCGCCCTTGAGATAACAGAGCGAGCTGGGAACAGAGTGATCTATGGTGCTATGCTGTAAGAAATAGCCCAATATTTGTCAGATATGGTAAAGCTTTTTTTCACATTAACTATTTTTGGGTTATTGGTAATGGACATATACAGTTCTTTGCAGTTCTAATCTCAACTTTAATATGCATCACAGAGAGCTTGCATTTGTAACTTTGTCACGTGTCATGCATCTCTGACATTTAGTTCTAACAAAGTTAGATATTAAGCAAAATGTATGTATAGTTCTTAGGTTAACGGATGAAAAAAGGAAAACAACTTTCTAGAATTATTATTCTGAGGCATTATTTTAATATGATGTCCTTGAACTTCAAGTTAGTGCATGGGTGAATTTGCAAAAAACAATTATTTCATTTATTTAATTCATATGCTTAATGCTGTTAGTTTTTAAATAATTAATTAATTAAAGGTAATTCTGGTACCTTTCAGCACCAACAACCCCAAAAGTGTAAACTGACTCAAAGCATGCAACCTTTTCTCCCCCTAAACTTATCTTTCACACCTGCTTGTTCACACCACAGGAGGGCGCAGCAGACAATGTGGTGCTCTATCCTCCTCAGGAAACAGCATCTGACTCCACACATGAGGTACTAGTTGGCTGCTCTTGGGTGCATGGCCTGAGAACTGGGTTTTGTGAAGTGTGTGTGTGTGTGTGTGTGTGTGTGTGTGTGCGCGCATGTTCAAAGTGTTGATGTGTTTTAGACAGACTGGGGTTGATGACAGTAAGCGATGACTCTTTAACTGATCAAATAGCAACAATTACCACAACACAACTTGGCTGTGCGAGACATTTGTGAGCTTTTTTTAGCCTTCAGAGTCAGTGACGAGGGACGCCATAAAGAGGGCAGTGGGATTATTAGGAACCGTAGTAATTACTGCTCTGGGAGTTTTATATCTCAAATCTTGGGAAACATGGTCTAATTTGGTGTGTGTGTGTGTGTATGTGTGTGAGAGAGAGAAACCTGATTCCCACTAAGGAAACACTATAAATGAGACCTTTGGCCCATTTCCCAGCATTCACCTGCAGCAGTGGTGTCACCGCAGCTCTCAGTCCACTCAGCAGGAAGAGACAGAAAAGGGCAGAAGTAGCAGGAGGGAGAGAGAGAGAGAGAGGGAGAGAGAGAGAGAGAGAGAAAGAGAGGTAGAGGGAGGGGCATAACAAAGATAGGGGGAGGGATAAGAAGAGAGAAGAGTGCTATGTTGAAAGAGTGTGAAGGAGGGGGAGGGCTTTTCCTCAAGTTGCCTGTGTTTGCTACTGCGAGTCTAGGAGTCCCTTTACAAGAGCCGGCACCTTTACTTCAACCTGTTTAGTGTTGTGTGTTTTTGTTATTACATATACGCACACACACACACTCACACTCACACTTACATATTCACACAAACTGTACACACTGTAGGTATAGTGTGTGTACAAACTTGCCCTCAGAAGGGCAGTAGGAAGGGAAGAAGAATCTGACTGAGGAGTGTTGGGAGGACACATGTGCTGCAGTCCCGGGTGGACTGAGTCACAACACAGGGCCCTGTCGCACACCTTTCGTTGACCTGATCAAGACTCCACGTGTGTGTGTGTGTGTTCTCGTCTAAGCCCAGGTGAGTGTGTATATAAGCCAAAGGTGAGTGTGTATATCAGTTTGAATATGTGAACAGAAGTATACTGTGGATTTTCATCATTTGAACAAATTTGGAATGAGGGATCATCAGGTTTTC
Organism: Leiocassis micropogon; assembly: GCA_028565275.1. Lineage (NCBI taxonomy): Eukaryota > Metazoa > Chordata > Actinopteri > Siluriformes > Bagridae > Leiocassis > Leiocassis micropogon. The sequence continues at coordinate 17,169,129 of JAOVVA010000041.1, read as the reverse complement.
CAACTGTGACAATACATAACACTGAGAAACAACTTGCATGTATGGAGATGTTTTGGGGTTAGAGTTATTGCTGTTGCCGTAGTAACCAGAGGCTTGTTGTTTGGCAAGGAGCTACTTTAATGGAGGATAATGGGCTTATAGGCTATACATGCTTTGGGAGGCTGCATGGGGTCTTTTTTTTTTTCAGATTTGCCAGTACCTGAGGGTCAAAGCACAAAGCCACTGCCCACATTCCAGCTTTAATTCTATTTGCTGTATCAGAGCAGTGCCCGATGCCTAATGTGTTCCTAATTCTAATTCCTAGTTCTAATTTTTATTATAAAAAACTTATTATTTGAGTGATATGTGTTACGTTGTGGCGACACACTGGCGTAGAGGTTAGCACCGTGGCCTCGCTTGTCCAGGGTTGGGGATCAATTCCTGCTGACTTGTTGTGCATGGAGTTTGCATGTTCTCCCCGTGCTTGGTGGGTTTCCTCTGGGTAGTCGGGTTTCCTCCTACAGTCCAAAGACATGTAAATTAGGTTAACTGGCATTCCCATATTGCCTGTAGTGTGTGTGTGTGCCCTGTGATGGATTGGCAACCTGTCCAGGGTGTACCCCACTTTGTGCCACAAGTCTCCTGGGATAGTCTCCAGGCCTCCGTGACCCTGTATAAGCAGTCCTGAGAGAATGAAGAAGAATTATGTTGTTGTGTGCTGACAAAAAGTTGTAAACTCTCAGACAGTTCAGACAGAAAACAGGAAGCTGCTATAGTACCTTGAGAAACTCTGTCTCTCTCTGACTCTCTTATGTGATGCTTTAACCATTTATGTGTGTTGACATTCCGCCTAAAGCATATAATTCAGTACCAACTATATAATAATAGGAATGGTATGTAGTTATGACATGAATGTAACCTTGGATCTGGGATGTTAAGACGGTAAAGATCATGACTATACGTTTGCATTTACCTAGATTTATATGATGACGTTTATTCTTTTAGGATGGCTAGATAAGCAAATAAAATACTTATATAAAAGCACCAGTATACTGTATACACAGTACACAGTAATACTCTGATGATTGAACTCCAGCTGTGTTTGGGTCTGAGTGCTGTTATACAATTAAAAGTTTTGATGTTTTTGTCAAGCTGTTTTAGTAATTGAAGAATAAAGAACTTACCATGAAAGAGCGGTTGCTGGAGTAACACAAGTCATGCTGCCATTAACCAGGTGTGTAAAAGGAGCCTAGCTGGGTGAGGAATGAGCCTATGAAAGTACAGGAGACACAAGGGACTGGCATTGCGATGTACACAAAGAGAAAGATTGGAAGTCTTGTGGTACAGGAAATATTTTTACATCTTGAATGCTTCGTTCTGGTCGAGTTACGGTTCGAGATGACTAATATTTTCCTTTCGGATGTGAGTCTGGGTCAAACAAGTGGATTGTTTTTTCACACCACCTCCTGGATGTCAAGGGTCTGCTATGAAAATGTAGCTCATTACAGTGACTTATCCATCCATACTGTATGAATTTATATCAAATTTGCATATTAGAGTGACAGGGATTAGTGAAGTGGGCATACTTTGGATTTGAGTAAATGCTGACTTAAATTCAAACCTTGTGGCTTCTCTGGCTGCCCTTTTCTCATTTTAAGTGTATTTTTGAACAGATATGTAACTTGAGATTTTTGCATCCTGAGAGATTTTAGTCACTGCTGATTTTTAGCAGGTGTGTTATACAGGTGTCATGTACAGTTACTTAAAAGTAGTGTGTTATGCAAGTAATCTTAAATCAACTTCATTTAAATCACAATAACTATATTACATTTTGTGGTTACACATTCATAACATGCATTCTGCTCTGTGGCCAAACTTAACAAATGACAAAAACACAAATCAAATAAATGCATTTTTAGTGTAAATGTTATGTTATAAAATGCATTTTAGTGTTAGTGCAAATAGCCTTTAATTTGTATAGAGATTCCAACTGAAAATCACTAGTAATCAATGTGAATCTACTGAAGTAATGTAACTGCTGTAGCCTCTCCAACATATTAGTAGTCACAACCATAATACACCATCAATACTGCTTTCTGCTTTCTCGATCTGTTAGTTAATAATAAGATTTATCAGCTTATCTGTCCATGTGCATATCCATAGTTATTGTAATTGCACATGTAATTCCATAGTTATTGTAAAAGTCCTGGTCCTGTGCTTTGCCCACTGCAGTGGATTGCAGATTAGAAACTGTACTTATGGTCAGATTTACTCTGTCATTCACTAAATATTTCAGAGGCCTCTGCAGTAGAATGCCGACATATGATTAAATGTTTGTAAATGGTTCCATGGTTTCTGGCGAAGCTGCATAGTTAAAGGAGGTTGTTTTATAGCTTTGGGAAAGAACAGAAAGGAAAGTAGTCGAACCGGCTCAGCCAGTTTGCCTAATCATCTCAATCCCCTTTTCAGTGGAAAAATAAAAACCTGAACTAGACAGTCTGGAGCAAATAAAGCATGTGTTCTTTCTTACCCAGGAATTGGTATGATTTGTCTATGACTTTGGTACTAATGTTTAACAGGAGTAACCTGATGTTTCTTTTTTCTTGCTGCTTTGAGTGCACCGTTTCGGATTTGAGGTTTATGTGACACCATGCTACGAGCATGTATTTTAGATTCGTCTCTTCCTCTATGATGGAATGATGCCAAAAGATCAGGGTGTGTGTGTGTGTGTGTGTTTGTAAACCATTTAGGTCAGCATTTAGTTGACACAAGGTGTGTTTGTCTATTAGGCTTAAATGCCATAGCTTCTGTCTGTAAAGATCGTGACGTGCTCTTGTTTGATTTACACAATTAACCAGTTTGTGAGTGGTGAGTATACATCTAAACCATTACAGGATCTTTTGTATGACCAGCTCAATAAGCCGAGGCATACTTCACAAAACAAATGATTAATCTCATTGAGATAATTGAACAATTGAATGGTCAGTCATTGATTTGAAATTCCTCTTGCTATTAATGTTTTTTTTTTCCTTCTGTCGATCAGGCTGAAGTTCCCAGTGAGAAAGTCAGTCCAGAGGCTGAGAAAGCCACCAGTGTTGAGAATGGTGTAGTCCAGGCTCCAATCCGCAGTCTCAGTCCTGTGCCAGAGACAGACACACATACTTACGAGGACGGAAGCGAGAAAGAAGAGGAACTTGAGTTTCCCCATGACCTGCTGCCCAGCACCGATCTGAGCTCTGAGCTCAACATTACATGGGGAGCGTCACTCAGGTAGGTCTCTAGCTTTCTCGCACTCGCTCGGTTATTCTGTTTCAAACATAGACACACATATGTGATGAATAGTATGTATCAGACAAGGGCTTTCTGATGACTTGGAATTTGAGAAAATGCTTCACATCACAGACTTAACAAAAGACAGGTTTCAGCATGCCACCGGTATGGACATATCGCATGCAAATCGGCATCCCATTTTTGGTTTGCATGCGTAACTCACATGAACAAAAACATTTTGTGCAGTGATCACCCTGGGTTAGTGTTCCTCTAAAAAAATAAATAAATAAAAAGGATACATGCCCTTTTTTACTTTCATACACAGTACATAGTGCATGTCTATTTGCATTCTTTATTTTGTCTCAGCAACGAAACAAAAAGCATTTTTTGTTGTATTTTTTATTGTATTTACTACTGATAATCTATGAGGAAATAATTTTAATGTTTTCTGCGCAGCAATTTTTAGTCTGAATCACACAATGAACAGAAAAAGGGAAGCAACAGTGTGCGAGATGTTATATTAAAAACATTATTTAAGTAGGTTGAAATCATTCAGTTAACAATGCTATAAATTATTAACCTTTATGTTACCCATAAGGCTAGATTTATTTGCACCACATGTTACATGTTACCACACTCATTCTTAAAATAACAAAAATATATATAAAAAAATCAGCCACCCATCTAAAGGATACTATGTTAAATATATTTACAGCATTTCTGCTAGGAAGTGTGAGGTTTTTTTTTTTTTTTTTTTTTGGCACCTGGCTAAAATCCTAGCGTGCTCTTACACTATATATTTTGTAGTTGGCTCATAAAAATGCAGTTCTGGTATGCTGTATTTCTGAGTTTGATTGTACCAGTGCCTCAGACATTTAGACCAAGCCCGTGTCTTTGTACACAGTGTCCTTTTCCTACTGATAAAGAAGTACAACATTCACAGCTCATTTCTCATAATGACCTTGCCTAGATTTAAACAGTAGCTCTTAAGTTAGACCGTAATAGGAGTGATAGTAGTAATTGGGTGTGAGACTGTTTGTTGTTTTGGCTCTGTACTCCAGCATATCAGATTAAATTTCATTAAGCAGCATTTATTTATCGAACTGTATTAGACATAGCACTGGCAGTTGGATGTACTTTCCATCCATTTTAGGTCTCACTCAGAAAGCTGGCTCTTAGCTGCTTGGTTGTTTATTGGTCAGCTGTGTTTTTCAGCTTTTACAAAAGAGCTAAGAAAAGATCTGGAGTTGATGATAGATGTGGTCTCTGGAGCCAAAAATGGTAATACCACTAAAACACACCATTATAAAAAAATAAATAAAAAAAACCTAGGGAAAAGCAAACAACAAAAACAAATCCCTGTCTTATAGCCAGTTATTACATAATACATCCATATTAATATAATTGTTGTAACTTACTGATGTGATTATGACTAGCAAAGAAATATGATCTTGAATTTGTTTAGGAATATGATTGAGAATAAACAGATATATGATCTGTTAAGTTAATAATTCAGTACAGTCTCATATGACCTTGTAATGTTTACCAAAATGTGTCATATTAAGTCAGGTAACCTAAAACAAGAAGTAGAGCTCAGTTCGGTGCTATGGCCCATATCATGCAGTAGGGGAAATGTATCAAATGCTCAATTTGGGTAAAAATCTGATGATGAAACATACCTTAGCTCCCTGACCCTTTAACAGAACTGAGAAAGTTTTAATCAAAAATGTTGTTTGTAAGGCACTTTAATGAAGACTACAGAGGCTGCTTATTTCAGTTGTGATAGAAAAACACATTTGTTCGCTATAAAACCATGGTGAAGTTTTTAGGGGTAGCAGAGAAATCTTGTGTTAAAATGAGGCTGAGGGTTCCTTCTTTCTTATTACACCATAGAATCCGCATTTAAATAAGGATCCCATGTGTCTAAAAATAGAAATTCGATAGATTTTCTGGGGTGCTCCTTGTAAACAAATTTGCTCCTTGTAAACAAATTCGCACTGACCATATCTTAGCAACTGCACGTGATAAAAGTCAACTTTAAAAAAATGGAGCTTATTGAATCAAGAATCTGAAAGTATGTGTACCTCAAATCACTCAAAATGCAACTTAATATCTGATTAGATTAGATTTGATGGGTCATATATAAGCAAACCACTCAAACTGATGTCGGTAAACGAAAAGAAAAGTCTTACTTTACCTTAAATAAAACACTTATTTATCTTAAATAAATAACTACTTCATCTTTACCTAAATTATGTTAAAATCTGTAAATTGTACATTAACA
>JAOVVA010000041.1:17143680-17158497 GCA_028565275.1 Leiocassis micropogon | reverse complement strand
AAATAAATAGATAGATAGACAGATAGATAGATAGATAGATAGATAGATAGATAGATAGATAGATAGATAGATAGATAGATAAAATGCTTTATTAATTCTGAATCGAAATTGTATATTCTCTATGTTCTATATTCTCTCTCTTCTACATTATTTAAAATATGGAAGAGGTGCAGTGTAGATATTCCTATTTCCTTTATGTTTCATATTATAGTTGATAAGTAATTTCTTGATCAAGTAGAGCCTATATGGGTATACTCTCTCTCTCTCTCTCTCTCTCTCTCTCTCTCTCTGTGTTTGTGCAGACTAAGGCAGTTTCATAATGGTGGGATTATTAGATTATTATATAAAACTATTTAGACCCTGATGCTGATTTATATAATATTAAATCATTTGACAAAAGCAAGGCAGGAGGAACATTTATCATAAATCCCAGCCCTATGGGTAGTGTAGCTGTGTAAGGATAACAAAGAGTGATTGGTTGCCCTGAAACTGACAGGTGTGTGCCAAGTCATCCACAGGCATGCATGCGCGCACACACACACACACACACACACTGGTATGCAAGCACGGGCTTGCCATTCACACCCTTTTTCTCCTCTCACATCTGGCAGTATGTGTTATGTGTGAGATCTTTTCGACTTTAGGTTCAATAAGGCAGCTTTTTTTCAACACAGTTTCTATGATAGACAACAGTTCACGGTGTTATTGTAAATGAGTGCCACAAGGCATCCTTCTGCTTATTGTGAAAATTGTGTTTTTATTTGTTGTTGGGAATGATTGATTGCCATATATACTGAGTTTTAGTTGGTAGAGAAAGATGTGCTAAGTTATATGAGCTTCACTATGTGAATGTCTCTTTAACAAGAAGGCTCAGAGGAAGAATTACTGAGGCTGAAAGGACAGAGGCAGGGTGAGGGCAATGTATCTAAACAAACTGGTGCTATTGTATTGGCCAGTGACTCAGCATCTGTGATTCAGCACCAGAAGCAGGAGCATGAGGGTGGTTGTAATGTACAGCTCTCTCTCACTCTTATGCTTGTTTCATGAGCATCTGTATGGCTGCGCTTGTGTTGGCAAATGAAAGGACTTGGGCAGAAATTAATTGCTTTTGTGGCCAAATAGTTTCTGCTTGCTGCCACTTGGAGTGCTGAAAACAGCTTGTTGTGCTGTGGTTGTGCATGGATTGTTTTTGCATTGTGGAATGGCGTGCACTGGTTTTCGGATTTCTGACGGCGTATTTGTTTTAAAATCTCAACCATTTATCTAGATTGTTCTCTGTTACTGAATCCCATGTAGCCAAGATGGAGAGGCGGTTTCCACAGAGAGCTCATCAGTTCCGCAGCTCCAGTCAGCTGGACCGATTCAGGAAAATGCACCATCACAGCAGTCCTCAGCAATGTTGTTGGACCTTGAGCTCCAAGAAGCCTTTCAAGAATGTGAGAAACAAATAGCCTCTTTTGGCATGTCCTCACACTCAATCACTCCAGGCAGCACAGATCAGATTGACTGCTGTCTGTCAGAGGATGCATCCGCAACTGTTAATGAGGAACTCAAGAGTGCAAATATCGAGGAGGATCCTATGTCACTGCCAATTTCACTCGCAGAATCTCAAACAGGATGCGACCTCGGTTGTCATGGAAATCCTGGAGCGCAAACTACTGATTTAGCATCTTGTACAGAGGAGGCTGTGTTTAGCTTCAGAGACTATATATTAGGGAAAACACTGCCAGAGCAGGCAAGGGCTAAAGACGCCAAAGAACACAGTGAGAAATTGCACAGTGAGCAAAAGGAAGATTTGCAGAAAGAGCCTGAAAGGGAAACAAACATTGACATAACGAAAAATGCAGAGAGAAACAAACATTTGATAAACAGTGAAGCACCAACAGAGGCATTTACAGAAACTGAAGTCAATACAATATATACAATACAGGAAGTACCAGACAGTGTCAGCTCAGAAGTTCACAAAGACTTGCCACATGAGGAGGATAAAACTACAACAGGTCCTGTTGAAAAGCCTGAAATAGACACACAGATTATTACCACTACAGGCATGTATAATAAATATAATAAATTAACAGAAGATGACACTGATTATTGTCCTGCGGCTGAAAACTTCGATTGGGATAGGATACAACTAAACACACAGACATTGATGAGGTCAGAGACACAAGCACAAATTATTACTCAAACCAAAACTCAGTCAGAAACAAAGCCTGATCTTAAGACAAATGCAGATAATCAAATAGAGCTGTTAGACACCCTTGGACAGCTGGGGCAACTCTGCTCCATACCTCCAGGGTGTTTATCTCATCAGGCTCATCTTACCCCACCTGAGGCTACAGCAACCCCCACACTGGACCATCTGCAGGGACGTGACCAACAGGGTAACCGTATTGAGCCAGATGGACCCTCTAAGTCAATATCAGAACATGAAACCCTAAACCTCAACTCGACGATGGAAGTCGAACATGAGAAATGTTTACATAAGGGATCTACTGATAGCACTGTGCTTAATTTTAGAGATGGAGAAGCCAATGAACATGAGCATGAAAAGAGATGCAGTTCAGAGGCATGTCCAGTGAAGAAGGAGGAGGAGGTGGAGGAGGAGAATGTGTTTTTTATTGGCGGTGAAGCTGGCACACACACACGAGTGCGGGGGAAAACGCGCTCTCTGAGCAGAACTAGTACTAAAGGGATAAGGACGGAGGAGGAGAGTGCCCTTGAGGAGGCTTCAGCATCAGCCGCTGATTTCACACCGCCACTGACGACATCCACGGTACCAGAAGTGATAGAATGTGCGGGAGTGAGAGAGAAGAGAACTGAAGATTCAGAAACAGTGAAAATGACAGAGAAAGGATATTTAGATGCAACTACAGAATTACGGGAATCACAGGAATCTCTGTGTTCTGATGGAAAACTGAGTGAAATGATGGCAGCAGAAGTGCACTTACATTTGCTAAGCTTGCCAGAGACTAATAACTCACCTGCGAAGCAAGCTAAGGAGGAAGAAGCAGCATCTGAGGTGAGATGGAGCAGAAAAATGCTACAAAACTCAGATGAGGATGAAGAGATGGGAGGAGGTCTGCTAGTGGATTGCTCTCTGGGGAGGGACACTCTGTCTGCAGCTGGCGCGAAAGAAACAGGCACATCCAGTGTCAGGGACATGAATGTGGTCACTGCTACACCAGAGTTTACCGACAAACATGATTGTACGAGAAAGGGCTCTGAGTCACTGGAGAAGAGAGGAGAGGGAGGAACAGAGGAGGGGAGAGAAAAAGAAAGGGGTGGAGCAGAGACTTTATTTGGAGAGCAGGCACTGCCCTTGACAGTGACAAAATCTTTTTCTCTCCATGACAACGGAGTGACACTGGTGGAACCGCAGCAAAGGGATGAACTCGTCACTTTGGCCACAACAGACGTAGCTGACACAGCTTTACCTTTGTTGACCGGCAGCAAAACAATTGCCGGCAGCTTGATCAACCCCTCCTCTCCTGTCTTTCTTTTAAACTCCACTGAAACAGAGAACAAGGATGCATTAGAGAAAGAAGCTCATCTGAAAGAGGGTTTTGATGCATTTTGTGAAAACCAGCCAAACAGCAATATTTCACTTCTGCCTGCGGCTTCAGCAGATGGTAAATATCTTGCTGCACAGACCAGCTATCAACAGGTACAGAATACTTCATGGATTCAAACTGAAATTAGCAGCACCCAACAAAACAAGGCGTGGACAGGAAACGACATATGCAATAAAATTGAAGACCAGCACCCATCATCTACATCTCAGCTGGAAATGAGGAGCAGCACTCGAAGTTTTGACAATATCGATGGGGGAACTGGGGGCTTTCAAGATGACAGGCCACGTCAGGTGACTGGTTTTGCCTCTTTGCCACCGCTAACAGTTCATGAGAATCTGTGGCACCCAGTACACGAGACAAGCTTTAGCTTTCAGGGGTTATTTAGCAACAGGGAAGCAGACCCACCCCAAAAAGCTGATAATACCAAGTGTGAAAGTACCTGTGAAGCTGAGGTGACGGAGGAAACCATGACTGTAAAAGAAAAGCCTGAAAAGCATATTGTTGGCAAAATAGGAAATGATTCAAAAGATACAACTTCTAATAATATCACAATGAGGTCAGAAGAGTCAATGAAGAGTGTGAGTACTAATAAGACGGAGACCTCTGACAACAATGCGGTGAACCAAAATCCTGATCCGCTTTTAAAAAACAAAGAAGAGAATCAAGGAAAGGATAAACTTGTAATGATGACCGAGAGCACCATTGAGCAAAAACCCACATTAAAGGATACTAATGAAAAAGCAGGTGAACTGCAAAATACTGTTCTGGAAGATGGTGGAAGTGACAAGATGAAGCTCGTCAATCTTTCTGACCCTATTGTGTCTGATGTAGAGAAAAAATCTGAGGTTGTGCTCACCACCAAAGAAGTGGATAGAAGGCAAGCTACGTCAGTGGAATATGATGCGAAGGAATCTTTTGAAGACGATTTGCATAGAATTTTGTGTGACAGTGTTCAGCAGGAGTTCAAGTTAAAATTGCAAACTTCAGAAAATGTTGCTCAGGAACACAGTATAAAATCTGAGGAAAAATCCCTCTCCTGTTCAGATGCAAACAATCTGCTGCCCAGTCACTCTCCTGACAGCCCAGGCATATCCAAGAAGGACTTCAAATCAAATACCGAACAACCCGGTGCAATTTTCAATGGATGTCCTCTAGCAAAATTTGCAGAGCACATAAGTGAGCTCCAATATCAGACAGACTCCAGGCATGACAATGGACCGGCTTCAGAAGATGCCACGGGTGTTGTGAGTACAAAAGATCCCACGTTTACTGCTATAAAAGTATCCAGCCTAGTGGAAGGGAGTGTACCCTCTGGCGGTGCCAATATTCAAATGGCTACTAAAGTGCCTATTGTGCTCAGGCCTCCTGGCCCTATGATGAGTCACTGGGAGGTCATTAATGACTATAATGTTTCTCTCCCAGGAGAGGATACTAATTTGACTAAGCGCAACCTAGATGGTGATAAGACCTCCAAAGATGGAAAACCTGAAGTGGATATTAAGCTTGAGGCACTTGAGAAACTTTTAATTACTTGTCATAAAGAAGAACCATCTGCTGCTGAATGTTCCAAAACAGAGAATATACTGTCAAGCCAGTCTTCTAACATTACAGACATATCTACACAGGACCAGATATCAAATATTGCAGTCTTGGGGGAATATTCTCAATTAAAACCTGAAGAGAAGACAAGTGAGCTGCAATATCAAACAGATTTAGGTCATTGCAATCAAGCAGTCTTAGAAGTTGCGATGAGTGTTGAGTCTACAAAAGACCTCACACCTCCTGAAATAGATGTATCCGTCATGGGGGAAGGGGAAGTTTTATCTCCTAACATTCAAAGTGATCCTAAAGTACCTCCTGGCCTGATGATGAGTCACTCGGAGGTCACTAATGAATATAATGTTTCTGGCTCAGAAGAGGAAACACAGTGCAACTATAATAAAATCAGTACTCTGAACAATGTAAGTGTGGATGCAACAGATATGAGAAATGAGATTATGAAAAATGATACTGTAGAAAAACTTGATGTGGCTTCTGACTCTGTGGCGACAGAGAAAAAGAAAAATGAATATGATAACAGTTCTTTATTGATGAATGTGTTGGTCCAAGATATAATAACAGACAGTGATTCTTCCAAGCAAGATATCAAGTTGGCTTCTAAAGAAGTGGATGGTACTACTTTGCCAAGAAATAGTGATGAAAATAAGAATATGATAAATTCAAGCCAGTTTACTATCGGTTCAGACCCTTTTCAACAGAATTGGAATTCAAATACTGTGATCTTGGAGGAATGTGCCAAAACAAAACCTGAAGAGAACTTGATTAAGCTGCAATATCAAACAGATACAGATCGTGACAGTGGAGCAGTCTCAGACGTTGGCATGAGTATTATGTCTACAAAAGACCTCCCATCTCTTGATATGGCTGCATGTGGTATAAGCGAAGGGGAAGTTTCATGTTTCAATATTCAAAATGATCTTATAGAAACACCTAAGGAGCATTCTGAACCTCGGGAGGCAAAGAGAGAAAAAATGGGAAATGATAACAGCTCTTCCTGTATAAATGAGTTAATTCCAGCTGTAAAAACTGTATTGGCTTCTCCTGTGCAGGATACCAAGTTAGAATCTCCAGAAGTGGAAGGTGCTAATTTGGCACTTGGCAGCCTACATAGTGATGAAAATGCAAATAAGGAGATTGATTTTATGGTACAAAAGGAAAAAGCTGAAGTGGTTCTAACAAGGGAAGCAGGAAGACAAATAATTCCTCATCATGACAGGGATCAAATTATGCATACAAAATATGAAGTTAGTAGTATAGCACTGGGCACTGAGCAAAGAACACAATCTGTACCTCTCATTTCACAGCACTGTGATGACAGCAAATTCTATGACAAATGTGATGTAATCTCTAAGCCAGATACGTCAGCAGCAGATAAAGTTTGCCTGTCATTTGGATATGCCAGCTCTGAATCAGAGGACAGAATGGCTAATTCTCAGGCCTCACCATCTGCCTATGCAAAATCTAATTTCTTGGTAGAGGCTGAAACACCTATGGCTAAGGAAAAGTGTGAGATTGAACCTTCCACTGTGATATCACAAGACTCAAGCCTCACACCTGCTTCCTCTGAAATCAACCCTGTTCTAAATCAGGTGCTGTTAGAGGATACAGACCGTTTTAATAAAGATGATACAGTTAGAATAAATAAAATACTTCAAGAACATATTGAAGAAGAAAATCAGATGATTGAGTTGGAGCAAATTGAAGAACCTGCATGTGTAAATAATACTAGTCTATTTAAAGGACAAACCGAATCAGATAAACTTTTTGTTTCTGAAAATAAAATGATAGGTACATTGGAGGATGGACTGTCTAAAAGCCTTAAAGATGATATAAACACAAACAAGCAAACAGTAACATTAGATGAACCACAAAAGATCAATCAAAATGTAGCGATAGAAGCAGAAAAAGTACAAACCGATGCTAAGCAGAAATTGATAAAGGTGGATCAGATGGAGACATCAGAAGAAAAAAAGAACAATGAAGAAGAAAAACACTTAGATGAAACAGTACCAGAAACAACTTTGAAGACTTGTCTTTCTGATTCGGCTGTAATCCCCACAGAGTTTGCGGAAGAAGTGCAGAGCTTTGGTACGGATTTGATTGAAACCACTCATCCATCCATGGATCAGGACCTGAGGCAAGTGACATGCTGTGAGAGAGAGCAGACACAAGGCCAGATAGTATTTAGTAAATTGGATTTGGCACCTGGTTTAAATATTAAGTCCCAGCCTACAGAATTAAAACAACCACAAGAATGCATTAAAGCTGCAGAAACAGGGGAAACTAAAGATTTAGAAAAGTATGATGATGTTTCGCTAAAAGAATTAAAAGTTAGCTGTCCTAGTTATGAAGAGCACAACGATGAGATTCGGGAAATAGCTGAATCTGAGACCTCCTGTAATAGTTTGGGGAAGTTGGAAAATGTCACGTTGATGACGAATCATGACAATGTCATTACCGGGAGAGATGGGTGTCTTGATGGTAACACAAATCAAAGTGAACCCAGTAATAAGCAAACAGACTTTGAAGATGTCTCTTCTATAGTTAAAGACATGAATGAAAATAGCGCAGAAGGTAGAATCCTAGCAAGTGCGATTAAGGTGGACGATCAAGAAAATAAGTTCCTGACTATTTCGGCACAATCTCTTGAAAATACAGAGCTTAACACTGAGCTGAAAGAATTGTCAGCGCCTGTCATTCAAGCATCACAAGAAAGTAAAAGCAAACCTCATGTGGGTCATATAAGTGACTCACAGGTCAGTGTGGATACACCTGGACATGTGGAGGAAGTCATACCTGGACTTTGTGAAGCTGTGAAACTTACCAGTGATTTCTCTAAGCCATGTGAGAATTCTAGCACATCCCATCTCGAAAACAAAACAGAGGATCAGTGTCTCAGTGCCGTAACCTTTGGCAAGAACAAGTGTACTGAAGAGTGCGCTAGTGTCCAGGCTGAGATGATACTACCATCTGTTTACAGATCTCCTGTTGAGAATGTGGAGAGTGAGAGTGTCGTTGATGCCACTAAAGACGTGGATAATAGAGATTCTGAAAATAAAGCTCAAATCCACAATCTCGAACTCCCTTGTACACCCCTCCAGTGTGATACTTTGGAGACGGACCACCATAATGAGGCGTCTATGGATATCAATCATTCACAAAACAAAAAAATATGGCAGGACACATTTAAATCTGAAGCACAAAAGATTGAGTTGCATGGCCTTCCAACAAGTACAGGAACTGAAGAGGAGGCCAAAAATATGAAGACACAACCAGCTATTTCAGGAGAGGTCAAGCAGATGGAGCACAGGAAGGAAGAGCTAAGTGGATGCAAAGAGGAGGGAAGAGAGAATGAGACAGCAGAGGGCAGGAAACTCACAGAGAAGTCTGAAAGGCCTGATACTAGTGCTGTAGTGTGTGATCTTACAGACATAAAGGAAGGAAATGAGAGAAGATTGCCTGAACACAAAGAGGAGGACTCAGTTTCCTTCACTGTCAAAACAGCAAGTGGTAGGACTGATCTTCTGAAATCGAGTGATGGATTACAGACTGAACCAGAAAAAGAGCCCTCATCAAGCTCCAAACTCACTGCTATTGCCACGGTGTCAAGCTCACAAAAGGACCTTTCCCAGACATTACTCAGTGCTAATGCAGACTCTGCTCATGAAGCTGCCAGTTCATTTATTCAGACGATGCGTGAAAATTCTTCCGATGTATTGAAACCAGAGCATAGCTCAAAAGATGGAAAAGTGGACTTTACTTTATCCGACAAAAAGTTTCAGAAGGAAAATGGTGATAGCAATAAATACAATGAACAAGTATCAGCAGATGAAGACAGGTCAGGTACTTTGAAGTCTAGTGCATTATTGGAGGTGGATATTTCAGACAGTCCAGGTGCAGCTGTTAGTCCTGTAATCGAACTGACTGAAAACACACTCAGCACAGAAGCATCATGTGAAACTTCTGACTGGCTCAGAGCGCTGAAACAGGCAGCCTCTATATCTCAACCGCAACAGAAATATAAGCTCGAGACACCTTGTGGATCTGCGGATAACAGGTACTTGTAGCCTGCTTAGGAGAGAATTTATGTAGTGATTATTCATATAATTTTTTTTATCCATTAAATAAAATGTTTAGCAGATATACAGTACATTTCCAGTTTTTATCTTAGTTCCTTAAATATTTGTGGTAGTTAAAATGACTTTGGGTGAAGAAGTTAGGAAGCATTTTGAAGGTTCCAATCTGACTGTATCTTTGCACTTTTGTGTTTTCATACATCTGTAGGCTGGTTTTTATCATGAAGCTGTCTGAGCATTTCAGAGCTAGGAGTGCTTCCTGTAGTAAAAAAATATATTAATGCAACTCATTAAAAGTTATTTGATCGTTATGTTTAAAAAATGTGAGTAAACATGGTTATAAAGTCAGTCAAATGGCAGTCATTGTTCTTGGCTGTGTTTTATGACAAATATTACCCCACTCTCTAGCCAAGTCTTGAGGTCTGGCTTCAATTTACATAAGGTTAGGAAGTATAGACATGGGATTTGTATAAGTTATTGTGGTGGTTTTTTAAAGGTTGCACATCTACTATGGCCCATTATCTCCTGAAGGTGATCTCAGCAATGACATCATCTCATGCCCTTTGTGGCAAGAAAGAGCCTATTCATATGGACACCCAACAGAACATCGCCCTCACAGAGACTATAAACAATTGCTAATGCAATCGTTGTATTGTAATGCACTCTTGATCAGTTCTTGACCTGTTTTTCTATGCTTGTTGTTTCTCCCTAGACCTTTTGAAACGCTTGATAAACCTCAAGCTGAACCAGAGTCTCTTTCCCCCACTAAAGAGAGTGTGTCTGTCGTAAAGGAGCACCCAGAGGATCCACCAGACAGCAGGTATGAACTTTATTACCTTATTTTATCACTTTTGCAAATAGTTTTTTTTCCTTTCTTCTTTTTAAAAAAAAAATCCTATAAGCTGTTGATTGTTTTTGTTAGAAAAAAGACTAGATTCAACCTTGTATTTAGGTTTTCAGTATTGATTAATTACTCACTTATTAATGGTATGTTTATTTCTTTCACTCTTTACCGACCTTGCAAGAAAACCACATAGCCACACCATAGAGCACTTGCTGCCTGTCAGTCATACCCTTTGACCCAGAAGTTTACTAGGATAGACAGACTGGGGCCAACGAGTGACAGACATTATAACATCTTCAATCCTTTTCATTCGTAAAGATACAAAAGGTTAGCTTTTTAGTTCATGCTGGTAATTACTGGGGTTGTGTTCTGGTGCACAAGTGGTTTTAGCGTACTGAAAAGTAGTACTCTGATTCTTTCTGACTTTCTTGCATATGTGGTCCACAAAGAATGTAGGCTACACGTGTGAATGTGTGTGTGTGTGTGTGTGTGTGCGTGTGTCTTCTGGCGAATTTGAGTGCAAGAATGTGCAACCATGCATATATATATGTTTGCTATTTGCGCCAACACCCCTCACATGAGGTCATTCCTAGAGGCCTATCAGTGTAGAACAAAAGGGATGGAGCAGTAGCACACTCAAGACCAATGTGAATGAGTGTGAGTCAGAATGTGTGTGTGTGTGCATGTGTGTGAGTGAGAGAGAGAGAGAGAGGGAGAGAGAGGGAGAGAGAGGCTTGAGGTATTTTAAGTGCAGTGCCTAAAGGGAATACCCTCCATGCTGTAGTGTGTAGTCTGTACTTACTAAGGCTAGTGGACTCGTTGCGCTCCAAAACTTGGTAAGTTCTGCACTCATTTCACCATCCCTAAAGTTTATTCATAAACCTTCTTTGATGTTGCTGAGGCTCATGGATACATTAAGTGCTAATCATTTTCAGGCCACTACAGATGGAAAGTGGGAGGAACTCTATGTGGTGTAGAGAAGCATCTTGCTTCTGTCTCTGTCACTGCTTCTCGCTCTCTCATTCCTGATTTCAAACAGATGACTATGCTCGGTATGATCGCCGCTGTGAAACATCTTTTGGGATTTAAATGTTACTGTCAGTGAAAAAAAGCAAAATAAATATGACACTAAGATTTTTGCATGATAAAGTCTCCGTCTGTTCAGCTCTTTCCACTCTGACTAACATAAACAAGTGCTACCAAGCCACAAGTGGATATACACATGCTCACCATAACAGTAACAGATGGTGTTCACCTGCATGTAAGCAGTATCATTACTTTTAGATCTCATTGACCTAAACACATATTATCTATGACAGTTGTTCGGTATGAATTTACTGTTCTAGCTGCTTGATTGTTTAAATAGTTGCTTATATTTTAGAAATAGTCATCAGAGTTTATCATAAAAGGGTTAGGCAAGATAAAAGCTTTGTGTATTCTTTGAAGTAAATTTAATGTATTTGTATGGAAACCTCAGTCCTGGAAAAGGAGCTTTTTATGTTTCGTTACCACAAATTTATTGCACGCAAAAATATACTCTAATTGTATACAGTTTGTTAATATTTTGAAAATTTGAATACTCTACTAAAAGGTTTGCCTAAAAGTTCCAGTCACATTACTCAGAATTCTTAAGGGGCGCCAAAATGTTCGATGCGTAGGAAAGCTAAGTTTTCTTAATGTAAAGGGAAAATGCCCACACAAGAGTGATTCAGAAGAATCTTTTTAAGAATCAGAGGTATTGTGGTAATTCATGGTCACTCGGGGGAAAAAAAAACTTGTCTGGAAAGCACAAACTAAAAATATGTAAGCCGTTTTATATGGCTACTCAACTATAATTCTATATATAACTATAGAACTCAACGATAATTGCCTGGAATTGCTTCTGGTGGAGCATAAAAATTGTGAAAACTGCTTTATACACTAGTTGCATTGTTATGTGCCACCTCCTTTAGCTACTTTTATTTATTGCAGTCTGTTTGCTATTAGACACTGTCTGGGCCTCTAGACCTATTTTAGAAAATACAGCTGCTCCCAAGTGATTACGTTGTGTGAGAATATATGTTAATATGTATTTGTGTGTATGTCTCAGAGAGAGATAACGTTGCTGCGCGGCATCTTTTACAACCTCTTCGTTTGTTCTTGCAGTTATCTTGGCATTATAGCTAACTTTGAGTGAAAGTGTACCTAACTTACATGTTTATTGAGATGTTATACTCATATTATATTCATGTTATATGAGATGCACAGATCTGAGGTAGTTTTATAGGTCTTGGTTGATTAATACGGGATGCAGTGTATTGGAAATGCTGTAGTATGCTATGCTAAGCTATGCTATGCTATGCAATGCACAGTTGTTGAAGGAGTGTGGATGTCTGGAGAGTGAGACGCATAAGTGAGGTATATTTTTAGAGTGTGGCGGGAGGCTGGCCCTCACTATGAGCAGCTGGAAGACCGTCTGCTGTCTACCCAGTCGGGCTTTTGCCATCATTCTTTGTCTAATATCTATTATGATGTATGACTTTTTTGTATCTTACATTTTATTTATACTTTGGATGTGAGTCAATAGCATGCAATCACTTGATACAATCACCTGACCTACAGTACACTTACTGTATGACTAAGGTTTTATGCAAAATATGTGGTTTTATATTAATTTTGTCAAAAAATATATTGTACTAAAATATGCTGGCAATTCATATGGAATTACATTCCAATACTCTATTCCAGTCTAGGATTACATTCTAGACCAACATGTGGCACTTCTCCTCTTACCAGAACTATCAAGAATTATAAAAGGAACAAGTGAATCAGAAAGGGGTAAAACAAGTTATTCGAAATGCCTAACCTTATAGAACCTTGACTTTATACAGAATCTAGGAAAGTTGTAGATAAGAACTAATTAGAGTTGGTGCAGGTGAAAGTATTCGTCCTATTAGTGAGAATATCATAGTAAAAATTATAATTACAAGTACTGGCCAGCCATCAATGGCACCTACATTTCAAATAGCAATAATCTGCTTACAAACATGGTGGTAAGAACTACAACTCCCAGTGCATATGAATCCAATCTGATTTTAGAGAGTTCTAATGGAACACACTTGGTGCTTTTTACCTACACGGTATTAATAGTACTCCAGAGAATACACCCATTTCGACTTATAACGCTCATGTTACTTTATTCCAGACCTTACCGAGCATTTGATATTGTGATTGCTTTCTCATGTATGACCTATCTGGTTTTGCCTTATGTTTACGATTTCAGTCTAGCCCAGTTAATGCCCATTACAGATCAACTGAGAGAAAAAGAGAAAAACAAGCTTTTTTTTTTTTATTAAGCAAAAAGTATTGCAAATGAATAGATATTTTGTACATTTTTCTCTCAGTCCCTAGGGTGTTAAAAAGTACATAGTATTTTTTTTTGGTTTATATCAGTGTGAATTTTATGTGATTTTGCAAAAAGCGGTAACTCCACAATTTTGTCACAATGGAAAAATCAGCCTGCAGTTGTTTTGTGGCAGGTTAGTATTATTGTACAGTATTATTGTCCTCAGACGTTACTGGCTCTAAGGTCATAATATAATGGGATGGAGCAGATTAAACCAGACAAAGGAATGGAACAGCTTCTCACATAGCACATGTGTCTCATGCGTCTTGTACACAAATCACATATGTGATTTTAAGTGTTGTAAGATTGTTTCTCTGCTTACTTTCTTTTTAATTGGGACTGAAATACATGTTTGTACTTCAAACTAACTTTACAACAGCGTTTACACTTCAGTATCCCACATAGCTTGATTAAGTACTGTATATAGCTTAAAGTTGGCACAATGTCCATATTGCATAATTTCACAGAATGTATTGTGGGTGTTAAGGCATGCATATTTTCATTTATTACTGCTGGAGTCACTGCAGTGGAAGTAAGAGTGCAAGAATTTTTTTTCTTTCCTTCAACGTTCTCTAAAAATCCAGTGAATGCATTTAGCTCTATCAGCTTTAGCTGTGTAAAATTTTGAATCTCCAAAATTGGATGTGAAAATCCCAGATGAAATACTCATACCAGCCTCGTTGGCACCATCCATTCATGGTTAAAGTCACTTAGATCACATTCTGATGTAACACTAAGTAAAGCTCCCAACTTGTATTTGCATAAGTCACATGATTGAATAATTGAATAAATGAGCTGAGATTATTGGTGGTTCTAAAAAAAAAAAAAAGTGGATGTGAATGTATATAGAAATCGTATGGCTCACTTTGCACCCAAATTTTTTTGTGTAGAAATGTATTTGACTTTTTTCACTTACAGGAGGTCAGCTGGATATAGTAAAAACAAGCTGTGGCTGTAAAGTGAAACATATTTTCTTCAAGCTCTCCTTACTCCTTTGTGTGTTGTTCAGGTCACTGCTGTCCGAATCGGCTGATGGGAGCGAGGCGGCCTTTTCCTTCCCTCCACCCCCTGATGAAGACACATTGCCGCCTGCTCTCCATGCTCACCTGTTCTGTGACAGCTCTGAATTCCCCACCCCGCCACCCACGCCACCAGAGAGTGCTCCTCTAGAGCCCGAACTAGAATCTGAACCTCCTGTTCCTCCATCTGTTCCGGATCAGGTCCCAGACGCTGCAGAACTCCTCCAACCTCAGCAACAGCAGTTAGGACCTCCAACCAGGTACATCGCTCTTCCGTCTCTTATTAATCAGTTACATTTATTCTCGTGTGAGATGTGCTCATTGAGAGTGCAGCTGTGGTTTGGGTTCTTGGAATATA
>JAOVVA010000041.1:17087089-17126408 GCA_028565275.1 Leiocassis micropogon | reverse complement strand
TAATTACAAGGTATCTAAGCTTTAATATTGTATATATGTATGTATTTATGTATGTATGTATGTATGTATGTATGTATTAAATTATGATGCCCATCATCAGGATTTCTACAAACAAATTAAATAGTGTACAGTCATGTTGAAAAATGAGTACCCCCTCTTTTAATTCTATGTTGTTTTGTGTAAAAACATAATAAAACTCATCTGATCATAGTGGATCTTGGTATTAGGCAATTAATAAAAGAACCTCAGACAGCAACACCATATACCAGTGCAATTATTTATTTAAAAAAATGAAGCCAAAAACAAACAAAAAAACCCCATATGGGCAATACTAAGTACCCCTTTACTGCTTCCACAGGATTTAAGAGAGATTTGAATGCTGCTAACCATCTCAACCCTTGATTAATTGATCATCTGCAGGTGTGCAGACCTCTATAAAAGCAGACGTTTTGGCACTTTGTTGGTCTGGAACATTCAGTTCAATTCAATTTTATTTGTATAGTGCTTTTAACAACTGTCATTGCCGCAAAGCAGCTTTACACATTCAAAAGAATTGATTCAGGTTCAACATTCAGGTGTGTGTTTACATGATGACAAGAGGAACATAAATAAGCAATGGTCTTATAGAGGAAAATTTGGCTGGAATCAGTCTGGAAAGGGTTATAAAAAGCATTTCCTAGCATTTGGGAGTTCATTGTTCTACTGTGAGAAATAATATTCACAAATGGAAAGCATCCAAGACAGCTGCCAATTTTCCCAGGAGTGGACGTCCCAGCACATTCCCCTCAAAATCCAGACCTTACAGGCCTCACTGAGCATGTTAAATGTTAAAGTCCATGACAGCAAAATTAGAAGAGGACTGAACAAGTACGATTTGTTTGGAAGGGCTGCCAGGAGAAAACTCTCCTATTTAAACAAAACATGGAAGCATGATTTGGCTCACAAATCTGAACAAAGCACAAGGCTTCTGGAACAATGTCCTGTGGACAGATGAGACCAAAGTGGAGTTGTTTGGCCTTAATGTCCAGCACCATGTCGGTGGAAGGATGTCACATTTACTGCACACCTTGCAGTCAATAAGTTGACCATGAACTCCTCTGTATATCAGAGTTTTTTAGAGACAAATGTGATTCCACCTGTTCGACAGCTAAAGCTTGATCGAAATTATGTCATGCAACAGGACAGTGATGCGAAGCACACCGGTAAATCATCAGAGTGGCTAAAAAAATAAAAGAATACAAATAAAGTACTAAAGAAACCAATTCCTTCAAGTTATCGTAGCTAAAGGTGGATCTGTAAGCTATTGAATCATGGGGTCCTTAGTATTGCCTACATGCACAAAAACACAGAATTAAAAGAGGTGGTACTAATGACTTGACATAGACACAAATTCTACAGCATGTGTGAAGCATATATGAGCAGTATGAAAAAGAATTAAAACATTATTTTTTGTTTTATGCTCCAACAGACTATAAAAGAACACAATTATAAAACAATTCTCTCTTTTATGCTTCTGTTTTCCAGACTCCTCTCCTTTGCCTGCCTCTACACTACAGGATTGTGCAAGTGAGGTGCTAGAGCCTTCTTCATTCCATGCTCCCGTTCGCTCTCTCTCAATTGTGTTTGATGAAGACAAACCCATCGCAAGCAGTGGCACCTACAACATCGAACACATCCTCACCTCTGAGCCCTCATTGGCACCAGCATTTAATACAGAGCTTGAGAGTTGTGCTCCCTTAACACGTTCACTAAGCTTCCAGTCTGGGGAATTAGACAGCTCAAGCCTTGGAGATAGGCTTACAGGGGGAGCCACTAACAGACCAACTCATCCTCGTTCAGAGTCTTTCAGCGTAGGTACAGAGAGCGCCCCTGGAACGTTACGACGGGTCAAAAAACCTCGACCAGGCTCTTTGAAGAAAAAGCCTCTTTCTAGGCAGAACTCAAACCCTGAGAGTTCCACTTCCAGAACTGCCTCATCCAGCAGTACCCCAGAGGTCAAGAAGAAAGAAAGGCCTTCTGCAGAAAGTCCTCTAAACACAAAAGAGGAGAAAGATTGTCCACCGACCTCTCCCAGCCCCAGCCCAAGCCCTGCTGGCACTCTCAGGAGGACCAGAATCAAATCTCGTGTAGAAAGTCCGCCACCTGTAGTAGAGGAGTGTAGCCCTGCACAAGCCCCAGTGGCGGCAATAGGACAGGAAGAAATTTTGCCAGTTCCTGAAGAGGATTCCCCAATTCCCCCCAGTGCCGCTTACAAGTGGGACCCAGATAACTTTGAAAACATTGACCCTTTTTGCACAGGTGGCAGTAAGCTTGCCAACTCTCCTGTCTTGGGTAGGAAAGCAGACTTCATCCCTGTCCCAGACACCACCACCCCTGTTCCTACAGAGGAGACTCCTGTTGCTTCTGCACCACCTTCAACACAAGAAATCAACATTGAGGAGCAGCCAATCACCAGGCGACAGTCTGTCAGATTAGAATTTGATTATTCAGAGGAGAGTGCAGATACACCAAAGGACAGTCCTTTGCCGCCCAAAAAACTGGGCAAGAAGCAAGGGGCCAAGATGCCGCTTAGAAAACCAAAGCTGGGGATTAAGAAGGCCCCCCCACCAACTGAGCAGTTAGACAACACACCTGCTACAGTCCATCCAAATGACAGCGATGACATTCCCATCCCCAAAGCATCCTATAACTTTGATCCTAGCAAATGGGAGGATCATAATTTCAACCCTTTCTCATCAGGGAAAGGCATCTCTAACTCACCTCCCCAGTCCAGGGCAAGCTATAATTTTGATCCAGACTCGTTTGTTGACTCTATTGATCCCTTCAAGGCATCCAACAAGATGGGAAGTTCACCTCCGAAGGCAGCATCTTTAGAAATATCTAGCAATGAGAATGAAAATGACAATGACAATGTTGATGAACTGGAGGATCAAAACCAGAACAAACCAGCCAAGAACAAGAAAAAGCCCCTTAAATCGTAAGTCTAAGCGCAGCATCAGATTAATCGTCTTGTTTAATATAAGGATGTATTATATTGATCTTATTGGGACCATGTGTGTGTATGTATGCATGCATGTGTGTGTAAGAGAGGGAGAGAGCGAGAGTGAGAGAGAGAGTGAGAGAGAAATCAGTCTGTCACACCTTTCTGTGTCACAGGAAATCAAGTGGTTTTTCTTCTCTCTGTTGTCCTTTGTAAGTAAAATGATGGAAGAATAAGCGATCATTATAATGATAACATACATCGCCATCTGCTTTCTGACCACAGCATTTTTTTTTGTTTGTTTAAATAGGATTTCATTTGCTCTAATAGATAACTGTTTATCTTTAACTCAGACATTGGTCTAACTTTTAAACCATGTTCACACTATCTAGGTCATGACACACACACACACCACGAGTAAAGAGAGAAATGAAAAAGATCATAAAAATCAGATTTTATGACATGCTGATGCTGGTCAGACATATTGGATACTGGTTGCTTGTTCTGGCTGGTAATCAACTTTAAATAAGCCACAGAAAAGTAGTATTGCTAACCCTTAACTGTGTCTGAGGCAGGACCTGTACAAGACTAAGTAAAGTAATCTTTAATTAATAGGTTTACTTCTGTTCTGTTCTGTGAATCTGGTGTTAATTTTCCACTAGAAATTTAATTTGTGAGATGCCCCGCAATAAGAAATAAATACATTTGAAAAAATGTAATAATATGAAATTAGCAGTGGGGCCAATTTCCTAATAAAAATAGATGACAGTTAAGAACTGAACATGATATACACATAATAAACTAACAATCGCATTGTGTATGAAAATGTAGTTACTAAAACTTCAATTTACAAATATAAACCAGTATTTGACTCTTGTTTTAGGCGGTCAGTGATTTTAAATTCAGAACACGTAATATTAGGTTCTTCTCATGTTATGACGTGTTATGTATATGTTGTAAATAAACTAGCTACTTTCAGTATGTATCTCTTAGTTTGTGAATAAGAGAAGAAAAAAGTTGTGATACTCTTGTCAATCAGGACAAAGACTTCACTATAAGTTGTATTACAAAAGGCTGCCTCTGTTGCAATAGTGTATAAATCTAACATGCATTTGGATTGGAGGTGCAGCTTTGGTGAGTACAGTGAAAATAATGGGGTATATCTTCTTTAAAATCACTGACTATATCTTTAACAGTATGTACTGTTGTGTTCAGAAGTACACAAACACCATGAGCATGAATGTAATGCCAACATTGGGCTTGAAGTGAATTTTTTGAACTGGTCTTTTTTCTGGGTTAGACTGATTGTCCAACGAGCATCTTTAATAGAAGAAAACCACAAAGATTTGATGTACAATACAATTTATTTTGGGTTTTCTGAAATGAACATAGGATCAAAAATACACAGAAAGCACTTCCAGTATTTGGTTGGCTGTCCCTTATCAAGCCTCACCATTAGTGGTTGTTTTTGGTAGTCACCAGTAAACTTCTGGCAGAATTCTCATTGGATACTTGACCGCTCTTCTTTTCTGAATTGGTATTGTTCAGTTGAATTTGAACAGGTTGACAGCAAAATGAGATAAATCTATTTTTCCAATTAAATTTTTTCCCCCAAATGAAACAAGAAGTAGCATACAGAGAGAAAATATTTTTTGGATGTTTTTGGTGTTAAAAAGCACAAATTCCATAAAATTAGGCCAAAATTGTTTTAGTTATACAAGTATGAATTTTGTATGCTTTTTCAAAAAGCTATAATTTCATCTCCCACAGCTTTTTTCACGATGGATATATCTGCCTGCAGTTGTTTTTGTTTATTATCAATAATATGTTGGTTGAGTTTTAATGAAAAATATAGCAAACTCACACTTTCATTATGATAGTGAATCAAGCGGAAGACAGCGGCAGCAAATTAGACGAAGGAAAAAAAATTGAGTTTTGTTTCTTACAAAATCTTTTTAACAACAAAGATTGTAGAAGATCATGAGAAACATTATAAACAATACAAAAACTTCAGTTTATAGCATTGTCAGCTTTTTCCTCTACCAGTTTCAATTTTACTCTGGTAGATGATAAGAGCACCATATCATTTTACAGGTACGCAGTCTTTTTGCACATTGTCTGACTGCACATTTGCCTGTGGCCCCATAAGGTTATAATCAGAAACCCAAATTTGGACGAGAGTAGCAAACAAATGCAGATTCAGCTAAGACAACAGCTTTCCACATACAGTGTGCATATCTCAATTTTTGTGTGTCTTTAGAGTTGTAAACCTTATTGCTTAATTTTAAATCTAAAATATTTATATAAAGTATATAATGGCTCCCAAATGCACCAAACCAGGGCTAGTGATAGTGAAGTAAGAGTCAACTAAGTCCTTCATTCAGCCTGGAGAAATATTCCTCAAAACTAACATTTAAAAATGCAAGAAAGTCTGGCTCTTTGGAAGCAAAATAAAAAGAAATGAGTGTTGGCCCAAGACATATGCACGGTACTTGTATATAACATGGTGTTTGTACAACATCAAAATTGCACATCTTATTTCACAGAATGTACCGCATATGTTATGCAGTGCATAAATGTACTCCATTAACGTTGGGGTGACTGCAATGGCAGTAAGAGCATGTAAATATCTTTTTTGTGTGGCTTCAGCTGTCTCCAATATTTCATTTGGTTCACCCACTGCAATCCACTGCTTTGCACAGCTCGCAGTTTCATTTTACTGATCATGGGACAGAAAGAAGTGATGGGATTGGCTTGTTAGTATGTGTTGGCTTTTGATTTCGAAAATACGGACACCATATGGTGTGTTTTGTTAACACAAGATTATAAAGTGTTTTTCAAATTCACAATTTCATTATAGACGTATAGCCTGTGTGCCAGTTAATAATAATTTGCCAAAATAAGTACAAATACAAAATGGCATTTATCATGTTTTGTTGTCAAACTGTTCATTTGTTGAATTTCTGGTACACAACCGTCTACAAATGATTAATAATAATAACTGTAAACCTGGTTATGTTGAAGCATTCTGAGATTGTCCTCCTTTTTCATTATTCCAGTCACTATGTGCAATGTACCAGTGCCACTGGCAGCAATTCTGCCTCTAAGCATGCTACCACCACCATGATTAACAGTTGGATTAAAGATGTCTCATCTTTATACCTCTAAACATACACCTCTGGTCAAAATATTCCTTTATCCATGCAACTTTAGTTGAGCATGAAGGTGTCAATGGAAACGATTTTGAAGCAGCACCTTTTTTGACACTGGTGTTCCAGTAGCTTCCAGTTTATGGCAGGCCTGTGCCTTGATGGTTTCTGGGTTTGTCCCTGACCAACTGAATTAATTTCCAGAAGTGGCTACACCTCCCAATAACCTTTGATTATGTACAACTGCTATTGGAATTAGTTGTTGTTTAGACATTGTTCTAAGAGACAATCCTGACTTGTATAAATGTATTATCCACTTTCTCCGATCTTCACTGTGCTCCTTGGACTTTATCATTGTTCTGTGTTGATCAATCCAATCAGTTTTTTCATACAAACCCTTTTTATGTCAGAACATAAAAATTAACAGCTGTATTTAATCAGGATCGCTAACAGGATGGCTGAACGCTAGGGCTTGGTGAAAAAAAAAGAAATAAGATTATGGGACATTCAGCACCACTGTCTATAAAAATGAAAGTGAGTTTATGTTTATCTTTTTGAGCCTGTATGTATCATTCTGTGAACTCATAATAAATGTGCTTTAAAGTTGTAGGGGTTTTAGTCTATGTAAGATTTATATACTAAAATAATTATTCCCCAGAAAAAGATGATTGAAATCCCAATATTGCCATTACATTCATGTTCATGCTAAGTATATGTAAACTTCTGACCACAACTGTACTTACACATACTTTATAGAATTATTAGATGTTGAAAACCATTCAGAAAAAGTCCATATAGCAGGTATGTCTTTAAAGTTTCACTTATTTCATAGCAATCAATGCTGAATCATTTAAGTCCTTAAACTTTTACTAAAAATAAAAAAATGAGGCATTTGACTTTTTTAATTTATATTGAAAATTAACAGTGTTTAGCTTCCGTTCTGATGCCTTTTATGTTTTTTGTTTATTTCACAGTAACACATTTAGAGTCAAGAAGTCACCAAAGAGGTCACCTCTCTCTGAACAGGTTGCACAGGTAATAAAGAATAAGTATAATAATTAATTTAAAAAAAGAATATACTAAAAAAAAACTACAGATAGAGTGCAGGAGTTGTATCTGCTCCTTACCAAGTGGTCAAAACATAAATTCCTTAAAATTACAGAATTGTTGGACTGAACCGTATAAACCTACTTTGCTGTCAGTTGTTTTTTTTTATTGCCATTTCAATCAATCTTATTTACTAACAGTTCAAGACTATGTTGTGTTTTTGCCTACCATTCCACTCCCTGAAAGGTTTCCTCTGATGATGCCATGCCTGATCACCTTCAGGACCATGCCACAGATGAAGAGAAACTAGCCTCCTCCACCAATCAGAAATGGGCAGCTCGACATGACATGCAAGTGGAGTTGAACTCTGATGTCCAGGACTTTCCTCAGCCCTCTGACCTCACTGCTTTTGTCAATGAGACCAGCTTACCCACACAGAGCCATGGTGAGACAAACAGAATAGATGTGTGTGTGTGTGTGTGTGTGTATGTATATGTTCCTTTCCATGAACATAAAAATAATTCACTTTTACAGCAAAATATAAAAAAAATATATATATATTTTTTAAGTCAATAGTGTTTGTGTTTGTAGTATCACACATTTTGGTTTTGGTGTGAAAAATAAAAAATGATTTATTCAAGAAGTGTTTCATTAGATGCTGAGAATCTATGGGGAATTTGTGAGAATCAAGCATACAAATACATTTTCAGTCATTGAACAAAACATGTGCTTTGATAAAATGCGGAAGGTCTGATTAATCTGTGAAGTGAAACATAATGAAAGCTCATAAGATCATAAAATTCAGCACTAAATTATGGGTTCAATCGCACCATTTTTAGCTAATGTAGAGATTCAGACAAAGCTTAAAACAAGCGATAGCATTGGACTACAGATATAGATCTGATTATTTAAACCCTTGAGTGCCCATCACCTGTCAACAGGTTTATTCTCATTCTCTTAGGTACACTCTTCTAGTTTGAGATTTGTTGTCATTACTGAATATTTTATAGTAGCTACTGAATCATTTGTTTAAAGTGGAATAAATGAAGAGCAAGGCAGGAATTTAAAGGGCTCGTGCTTTAGGCTGGTAAATTAAGTGTTAAATATGAGAGTCCTTGAATTGAATCCATATGACATATGAATCCATATAATGACATACGGTATAGGTTATACTGTTTGTGCTTCTCAGTTACCTTAGGTAAACAGAATTTTGCGATTCATTAAGTTATCAAATTTATCCAATATTTATCCAGTATTTATCTATACCATTTTTTCTATAATGGTTATCATGTATACAGAGTTGAGGGAACGCCAAATAACCTAATCTGCATTTACCTAATTAACCTAATCCTAATGTCTTTGAACTGTGGAAGAAAACCGGAGTACCCGGGTTAAACCCACCAAGCATCGGGAGAAACAAGCTCCAAACACACGGAACTAGTTTAGATAGTTTTTTCATTTCTGTTAATTGTAAAGTTACATTAGCTGTCTCAGTGATAACAGATTGAATGATAGCACAGATGACCTCAGGTTGAAACAGCATTATTTATTCTCACTGTACCCATATCTGGGTCACTGTGTGTGTGTGTGTGTGTGTGTGTGTGTGTGTGTGTACTTATCAGTTGCACTATAGCAATATTGTCCTACTTATGCACTTACTCCATTATTGTAAGGCCAGAGGGCAAAATGGGTTGGTTTGCTGATTGCGTGTGTATTGACTGCACTGTTATCATCCTTTTAATCCAGTTATTGCATGGGGGTTGTGTAAACTCACTTCCTATTTCTCTCTTTCTATTTACAGACTACGAGATTGAATACATGGAGAAGATTGGAACTTCCACCCCAGTAAGTAACTGTATTTTAATGGTTAACTAAACATCACACAGAGAATACAGTACCAGAAATACTAAAGTCAGCGTGTCAAGGTGTTTATTTATCTGGGTCACTTTTTGTCCACCAGCCTTTGTCAGTGAAAAAGCCATCCCTCTACCTAAATCTGGATTTAGGGACTGACACCACAAACCAGGGATCCAGTATGCACCACTCAGGACCTAACTCCCCCTGTACTGGGTAAAATATACATACACACACACACACACACACACACACACACACACACACACACACACACACACACACTATGTTTGATGTTTATGTCACAGTCTTTATGAAGACCTTTCTTTGATGTAATTATTAATGCAGGTAATGCATTTTGCCATTTAAATCCAACCCTAAATTGAGCAAAAAAAACAAACAAAAAAACCCGTTTACTTCTGGGAACCAGGTAAAACTGTCAGATATTTATATCCCTGTGGGTAGGATACATGCAGCCACCATGCTTATAATCTCAATCTTAAATAAAGTTTAACCCACACCTTCTTTGTAGGAGTTTTGAGGAAATGGAGGCTAAGATTTCAATGGAGGGAAAATCACCTGTGCTGTCGTCTTGTGGTGCTGCCGAGCCACCAATGTTGGAGAACAGCAAAAAGAGGGAAATCCATTCCCAGAGCCGGGCACAAAGCAGTGAAAGAGATAAAATGGTTAGTATGATTAATCAAACTTTCGCAATACCGCCAGGCATTGTTATGAAATTTCATTTATTCATCTGTACTGTATGTCTGTATGTTTGGAAATAACACGATTTTGCACCATAACATCTTTTTTTGCACCATAACAAGTTTTTCTGACTGTTAAAATAGCTATTAAAGCTCTATTTTTATTAAAACCTCTAGAGGGAGACAAAGGACAAGTTTCTCTCTGCCTGTAGTCTTTTTGAGTATCTTCAGTAGGTTTAGCCTTGAGTTAAGCGTTTAAACAGGCTACTATCATTTTGGTATGGCATTCTGCTTGCCCTAACCAACTAAAAAACCAAACAAACTAAAATCAAAATTAAAGTACCTGGCTACATTGGTGAGACATTTCTGACACCCACACACCTTCCTCCTCTTGTCCTCCTCCGACTGTAAACTCCATAACAGTCCCCCTCTCAGGGCCCTGGGGACACCGCAGATCTGTCTCTCATAGACAGGCTGAATGAGTCAGCCACTCCTCTCAGCTATCTGGAGCCTGACCTGGCAGAGACCGACCCCCCTGCCTTCGCCCACAGACTGCAGGTGTGTAGAAAGTGACTGAGCCCCTTTACTCTCATTCTTCCCCTTAGACATCTTCTGCTGGACTGGTTGCCTGGATGGTGGCATCTGATTATTTCCTTTCAGCTTTGTATTTATTTATTTTTATTATAATTTTACATTTTGTTTTAGTTGTCCATGCGCTGGTATGTCTGTCTGTCCTCTCTGTCTTTCACATCCGTCTGTATTAGTTGTTCTTGGGCTGAGATCAATTTGTGATCGTAAAAATACATTGTTAATGTACTAATGGCACATATGCTATAGATGTGCTACAAATTGTATAGGCTGCCCACAACCATTACCATTTTTTGATTATGACTTTAATGTGACATTTGTTTTAATGTGTTCAAATTCAATTTAATTACCTGAAAATTTAGATGTTAGAGATGGACTTGGCCTCAGCTCTGAACATCATGATGTACCATTATATTTGCATGTGTAATACATGATGTATGTCTATACTGCGTTCATATGTCTGTGTGTGTGTGTGTGTGTGTGTGTGCGTGCGTGTGCGTGTGAGTTGTAATGTATTCTGCTGAGCTCAATCAGTTCAAATAAGAGGTGAGAGTTTGAACTCTAACCCCTCTCTCCCTCCTCGTCCAAAACCCTTCCCCTTGCGTTGCTGCTTTTCCTTTTCCCTCTTCCTCTTCCTCCTCCTCCTCCTCCTTGTGATCCCCCTGCGGCCCAGGAAGAGCTAGTCCTCGCAGCTCTGAGGATTGAGGCTCTGCAGGTAGCCCAAAACATCTCTCAGAGCCCTTCTCTATCCACTGTTTCCCCTCAGGTATTGCACTGTGCCATTGTGTGTGGGTGTGCTGGGGTGTGTTTGCGTGTGTGTTTTCCATCTGCGGTACCAGAGTGTTTGCAGTGCTGTGTGTGGGAGCACGTGTGATACCTTTACCTGACTGCATCCCGGTGTGAGTGCATACCCACATACTACCTCAGCATATTGTGGGAGTGGCCCAACACTCACATTCATCCCTGGTACCTGTCATGTGACTTCTCTAACCTGATTCCTGCTCCCTGACTGGTGCTGCTCTCTCCCAAACCTACAACCTCTCTCTCTCTCTCTCTCTCTCTCAACAGAGAAAGTCACATGTGTGTCTTCTATTAGGGCTTTGTGACAATCCTGCATGTTTGCCTGGATAGGAGATGCATAGAGACAGTGATCAATGTTAATTGGGATGCTGGGGTTTAGTGTATGTAGTAGTCTTGTCCAAATCCATCCAGTTGACTGTGTAGACTGGAAAAACTCTCCACTTGAAAATATCTAAACATTTTTTCGTGCTTAATTGCTTGTCACATTTTTGTGTTTTGAATTACAATTCTGTCACTAATTGACACTAACACACTGGAAAATAGTGGTATGTTTGACCTGGATGCTGTTAGTGTAATATTAGATAACCCTGAGAGTCTCACCGCTGGTTTGGTTGAGACAGCACTCTTACTGACTAATATTGTTTTTTTTTTTTTAATCTATAATCATTTGCTGACATGCACTTTAGGCAAAAAACAAAAGGACAATTTTGTCATTTACAGACAGATTTATGTTCTCCCTGGGTCGTCTCAAATGGTGGGCGGAGCCAAGTGTGGTATTTTTTTAAATTATTATTTTTAGTTAGTTATTTATTTATTTTGCAGGGATTGGGATGCGGGAACGTGATGTGAGTTTGTTGCATGAATACAATTGACACAAACATAATCAGCACTTGAATCAAATCAAGCATTGCTCACTTAAAGACTGGAATTGCCATAGCTATTTACCAGGAATTATTTCTTTAACAATGTTCACACCTTAAATCCGTCAACGATCATAAATTCCTGTGTGATTGTCATACGGAGTCTCACAGAGTGAAACATTAAGTGTGCTTTATTACTACCCTAATATGTACGCCATCCAGATGTCATCTCAGCTGGGCTGCTGAGCCAGCTCAACCCATTAGATTTACTGTAGCAGCAACAGCAGCATAAACAGTGAGCACATCTCTAAAAAAAAAATACACACAGACACAACAAAGTACAGTATGGATGTCCGTTTACAATGCAGGTTGGGTATTTATGATTGATATGTAAATAAGTGAAAGGAAACCTTTCTGTTTGTGGGCTGAATTGCAAGTTGTAGCTGTAATTCATGTAATTCAATCATTTTATCTCATTCTTTATGATAAGTAACATAATCATTTCTCATGCACATGGTGACAGATCCGCTCTGTTTTTGTTTACAGTTATCACTTTCTATTGTTGGAAAAAAACTTTTTCCCCATTCGAATTATACGTGATTTTCTCTCCGCAATCAAAGCACAAGAAGCACAGACCACATTCTTCTTTTTTGGTCATTTCCCAAAACACATTGAGTAGCATTAGCTCTTAATATTTAATAAAAAATATTAAGAATGAATCTGTTTAAAAAATCACTAGACTTCTCTGTGCCTTGTTTAAAATCTTCTTTTTGATTAAAGCTTTATACTATAACATTTATTTGACCAATTTATTGTCATTTGTTTAGTTTACACGTCATCACTTGCAATAATTTTAGCTGATGCAAAGTCAATGTAGGGCCTCGTGCCTCTGTTTTCACGCTTTCATTGAGACCACTCTATGTTCTCCCCATTCCGTATTCAAGTCTCTTTCTTGCACGCTTCACAGTCTCGGCTCAAGAAACCCAGCCCACGCCGCTGGAATCGCAACAGTTCATCCACAGCTAAAGTAAGAGGATTCAGACTAGAATCAATTAACTCCCTCTCTTTTTCACACTGGGTTAAAACCTTTCTTCCAGAGCTAACTCCTACATGTAAAATAATCCTTGTATCCCACATCCCCTCTGTCATTTTATTTAGTACATGTACAAGCACCACAATCTCACTCCCTTGAGGATGCTGCCCACTCTTTTAGGTTAGTTTAAAAGATACAACAGTTACAATAAATCTCAAGCATGTGCATCTAATACTGAATATAACACCATGGCATACAGCATTTAGTTCCCCCACAGAATACATGGTTATATATGTATAGTTTACGTCCTGAGGATTCTGTGTGTTCGCCCTTAAACAGATCATTACTTCTAACATTTACAGTATAAAGTATGTACTGTATAGATATGATTCACAGTACCATTGTAAAATTACAGTGGCAAGAATTAGTATGTAAACCTTTTGAAATTTCATATTTTTCTGCGTTAATTTGTCATAAAATGTGATCAGATCTTCACCTAAGTCAAGAGTATTGACAAATATAATGTGCCTAAAATAATAACACACATTGAGAACAACCATAAAAACCTCATAGTGCTAGTGGAAAAGGTATGTGAATCCTTGAGTAAATGACCTTAAAAAGGCTAATTGGAGTTAGGTGTTAGCAAACCTAGAGTCTTGTTAAGAAAATGAGTTTGGAGGTGTGGACTAGAGCTACTTTGACTGATAAAAACCACTCAAACTTTTAAAGACTTTTAACTCTCACAAGAAGAATATGCTTATGTGAGCCATGTCTCGCCAAAAAAAGCTTTCACAGGATCTATGATCTATGATAGGGTTACAAAGCGATTTCTTTAGAAAGACTTTAGAAATTCACCAGTCTACAGTTAGGCAAATGGAAACACTTTGGGACTGTGACTACCAAAAAGTGGTACACATTATATTTGTCGATACCCGTGACTTAGATGATCAGATCAGATCACATTTTATGACAAATTAATGCAGAAAATTATGAATTTCCAAAAAGTTCACATACTTTTTATTGCCACTGTATGTAATCACTATTTTATTGAAAATACCATCCTAAATGCCTAACAACATCTAAATTCAGTTCACAGTGTTGTGTTAATGATTTCAGCTAAGTAGCGGTGACATTTCTAATTTTACATAAACAGCTTGTACTGTGCATCACAGATGCAGTTTCTGTTGATATCTAGAGACAAGGAAATGCATTCCAAACCCAGGGGTTGCATAATTAGGATTGGTCTTTTGATAGCTTTTCTTTCCAAAACAGCAATGAAATTATGATAAATATGAAAGTTAGACATAAAGTATATGTTTGTGTCCTGTCCATACCCTTGTATCCTTTGAAAAACTGGACCTAAGCCAAAAAGTCTTCTAATCCTCTCCTTTTTTGATTTTCTCCCAAACAGCCGGTGGGTTTTAACTGGAAAAAAAAATCATTGTTTTCATTGTGCCTTTCTAGTTATGGTTATTATTTGATTTTGGAAATTAGGCTTTTAGAGAAGGTTTTTTATCAGCGTACGGTTGTGGCAGGTTTTCCTTTTCAGTTTGCTCAAACCATAAAACCTGTTTAGTTTCAATGTTTGTAAAAAAAAAAAAAGGTGCTGTAAGACTTCAGGATTTATGAAACAAATTTTGTTCCACAACTGTGAACTTCTTTCTTTAGCGTTTTATTTTTTTTATGATTTAATGTGATGCAAACTGAAAATTGTGAAACTGAACTTGTAGGATCTGTGTGAATCTGGGGTTTTTAAATTTTTTTGGGGAGATAATGATCAAATTTATGCAGGGCTAGTTGGTCTATTTTGATATAGACCAGAAATGTGCATCTCATACTGTAACTTAATTCATCCTCGTGCAAATCATTATAATTAACTCCTTTATATACCCGTTGCTCTTTTTAACTGCTCCAGCATGTCACTAACACATGGGTAATTCTTTGAGCCTTTCTGAATACCCTTCCTCCCTGGCCTGGACCCAATCACAGCTATGCTCTTCCACAACGAGCAGCTGCTTCCTCCCATCTTGCTTTGAGCCTATCATGGCCTCTTAGCTGAAGCTCAACAGCAGATTGAAGCCTCATCCTCACTGCACAAAGCTTTAAATCCGAGCTGAAATCCCGCTCTCATTGGCATTGTGGCTTTGCTGTGTAGAACCTGTAGACGATGTGCTGCCTCATGGCTTGGTTCAGAATCCCTTTAGTATGAATGTATGACTGAAGAGTGTAAATCACTAAGGATAGAGGTGTGCGAGGGACCATTTAGAAAATCTCACTCCTGCCTGCTCCTGGATAAATTCTGACCAATACTGCCCACTTCAACAGACACTCTTGACCAAGCATGATCCTCTGCTGCAGCTTTTTTTTCTGTTCACATTATTTTCTAATGACCTTTGTTGATTGAGTTTCTGAAACTATAATAACTAATTAAAAAACTCACAGCAACCCTGAGTTGAATAAAGCAATTACTTATGGTGTATGAATGCAATACATGTTGTGCTGTGTAAGAACTTAGAACACACCTATGTTGCATAAACATAGCTTTTATTTATTTATTTATTTATTTATTTATTTATTTTTGGTCCCACACTTTTCATATCTGGTAAAACCACATGTTCCCACAAAATTTAGGGTAGTGCTTCTGGGGGTGCCATGTGATCCCAGTCCCGATGCACACCTCTAACTGAGGCTACCGACAGTTTACCTCAATTTCTGTGTCTATCCTCCCTCCTAACATTTACCACCTTTCTGAACCAGGAGAGAGAGCTGGCCTCCCCTGGAGACAGTGGTGTGTCCAAAAGCTCCCTATACTCCCGGACCGGGTTCAGTGAAGCCGAAAGCCCTTACCTCCCCCAAGACCTGGACCATTCACTGGGCATAGCAAGAGAAGAGGTATATAATTATGCATGTCTCTATTGTCGAACATGTATTACTACAAAATATATGTTTCTATAATAAATAATTGAGTGCACTGATGTACTTCATAAGTAAAGCAACGAAGGCTTACATGCATCAGTTCTACTGTCTATCCAGTCTGTTAATAATGCAGTTTTCCAATAAAAACAGGATTAAGGATGCATTATACTACCCTTAGAATTTCTCAGCCTTATATCTAATTCATTATTGTATGGTCTGATCCTGCACATCTATTCCATTTCGCTATGGAAAATATGCTGTTGCTTGCATCATCAGATTGTTGCCAAGGAGAAAGAAGTGCTGGAATGGCAGAGAAAGTATGAGGACAGTCGGCAGGAGTTGGAAGAGATGAAGTAAGAGAGCACCACAATACTTGGCACACAAACTGTTCTTTTGCCCATGTTAAATCAAATGTTTTGTGATATACACGTTGGTAAAAATGACATAATACCTCAAAAAGAACTTGTCCTTATTTAGTAGCAATAAGCTTGCTAGCTGAGCCAACACTGTCCAATAGCTACATGTTTAGTTTTGCAAATGTTAACTCTTTTGCAATAGATATTCATCTTTTTGAGTTAAAAATCATGTTAGACAAGGCCATATATCTTTTAGTTAAAAATTAAGTGCAAACAAAGCAGCAAACGTTATTTTAAGTAAACGTTTAGGTTTGCTAGTAACCTCTGATAGTAAGCTGACACTCGACTATTAGACCAAAAATGCCCATTTTCAGTAGGATGTAACACCCCTCACGCTTCAAGATTGGTGGCTGTTGTGATTGCAAGAGGGAGGGAGTGAGACAACCATAAAGTGTGGGAATTGGCAGTAACTAATCTGGGTGCTAATAGGACGCATTTCTATTTTTACTCGGGTACAAATAACCTCTGCTATAAAGGCTTACTTTTTCGGTTTGACTGCACTGCAGACTACATGGTGTAGCCAATGGCTCTAGTAATCTTTTTATGACCAACACGTCAGCCTGAGTGCATCTGTCAATCTGTTTATCTCTCTCCAGCCTTTTCTAAAAGCTCAGGCCTATGCAGGAAGCCAATTAAAAAGGCCTAATGTGTGGCTGAGACAGGGAAGGGACAAAACCAATAAGGTGGAGGGAGGTCTTACCTGGCATAGCAGACATACCTGGCATTTTAAAAGGAAAATATGTACACTAGTTTTTTCACTCTGTTGTTCAGTCAGCCAATCATGTGGCTGCTGCCCAATGCATTAAATCATGCAGATACAGGACCAGAGCTTCACTTAATGTTCACATTAAACATCCAAATGGGGAAAAATGCGTTCTCAGTGACCTTGACCATTGTATGGTTGTTGGTACCAGACGGGCTGGTTTGAATATTTAAGAAACTGGTCGTCTCATGCAAGACTTTACACGAAATTGTGTTCAAGAAACCGTAAGTGAGCAGCAGTTCTTCCTCGATGAAAGATGAAAGGGGAGAAGGGCTAGACTGGTTCCAACTGACAGAAAGGCTGCAGTAACCCAACTATCCATTTCTACAACTGTAGTGAGCAGAAAGGCAAGAACAGTAATCTGAGGTCATATTGGGAATGGTTTCACCAAAACTGGCCAGTTAATTAATGCAAAGGTGAGATTTTTCCAATTTCTAAATGTATTGAAGCTCTTGAGCTGTACCTGCATGATTTTTATCATGATTTTATATTTATGTGTAGCAGCCACATGATTACGGTTGGCTGATTAAATTATTGCAAGAGGCCAGACATGCAGTTGAACTATTTTGTCAAACTCAAAGTCTATATGAGTGCAATACACTGGATCTAGCAGACCAGATAGTCTCAAATGAGATTGGACAGTAACGGCATATTGCACTATAGTAACATTAAAAAATAATAAAACATTGTATTGTAGCACAGAAAAAAAAAAAAATCAGGAATGTGGTCGATTATTTAACTATTTCTGGCCCAGGCATGTGCTCTAGGCTGAAGGGGAGGGGAATAAAGACAGGAGCTTACTTTATTAGACTGATTAAGCTTAGCATAAAGAAGACCTAGAAAGCTAAGGGGAAGCATTGCTAATCCATCTGCTTACCGTGCTGGCAACCTGCTTTTCCCAAAATAAGCTGCCCCATGGGCTTTTGACGACACACAGGAGCTTTCCAAGCACCACCTTTGCTTGGGGAAATCAGGAAGAAATGGCAAAGCATAAGCATACTGTAGTGAGAAACAGCTACATTAAAGCATCGAATCTGTTTTCGATCGATAACTGTGTGCTGTGAATGATGCACTTATTAAGGTTTCTCACCAAATCAATTTAAAACCATTTCTTCCCTTGTTTGCAGGAGAATAGTCTCAGAATATGAGAAAACGATTGCACAAATGATTGGTGAGTATGCAGTATACACCTGAACATTTTTGGTTCCTTTTCCTATATAGCAGCTCTACTGTTATTTTCTTTTCTTCTTTTTTTAACCTTTTTATTTTCAGATTTTATTCCATATATTAGATTAGTCACTAATTTCTGAATCATGAAACATATATGCGGTTTGAGATACATTATTATTTTATTAATCTGGGTGATGTTGGACTGGGGGGCAATTCTAAGCACAGACTCTCTTAGTTTCACTCCTCAATTTTTGTCTTGTTGTTTTGCAATCACTATTTCTTAAACCGCTTAAACCCCTTGCGATGCTATTTTCACCATAGTTTTATCCTCCCTTTACATTTTATCTTTAGTATATGATAGCTTTTTGCTTTGAAATATAATACCTTCTTCAACTCCTCTTTCTTGCACATAATGTTTCCAATCCAACCTTGAAATTGCATTTCTCACTCAGTTCAGTTTCGCTTTTCTTCCCTTATTCCACACTTAGTGTATTTCTTGCATATTCTTTTTGCTTATTTTATTACTTTACCCTCGCAGATTTCTTTTATCGATGTAAGTCTGTTCTTTTGGGTTATTTTATCTTCATCTATGGAAGATTTACCTGCATCAGTGGAAGGAAGAGGATTTCGTTTTATATCTGTAGCACACTTCCTCCCACATATCACTCCCAGCTGGCTTGTTTTAACACAATCCCTTCTTTCTGTTTGCCTCTCTCCTTTGCCCATAAATACCTGATAAACCAATCAGGCATGCCTGGTAAGTAATAAAAGGACTCTTCTTTTTTTTCTGTATCTTAAGCATTCAAATACATCTGGTAGATAAAGCAAGGTGGAGTCTATCCATTTTTGTCTCCCTACGTGTTTCATTTTTGTTTATGTATATATTTCCTTCATTTCTGGGTGTTTAGATGTTTTTGTGAATTAAAATCCAGGGCATTACTACGTACACTTACAGTTCATATGATGTTAAGGAAACATAAAACATAACTGTACGATTTTGGAATGTTGTCAGCTATTCTGCCTGTCAGTAAACTTTGTTTCTGTAAGAGTCTCTTGTGTAAAGAGAGGTCATATGATCCTCTGTGGTGGTCTCATCTGTCACCCTTTGTCTCTTTGGTTGCCCATCATTTACTTTGTGTCTCGTCTGCATGCTTCACAGGGGAAATGCGGTTCAACAGAATGTCATCAAATATTAGCGATCATCATTAATGATGCAATGCGTATCATGTTTTCCAATTCTGAGTCCATTTATAGTGTCTCTGTTTCTGGCCTTCCGTTTGTCTACTCAATGGGGATTTGACTGTGTGGAATTGAGTGTGACTGTGTGATGCTTAATTATTTATGACATTTAGCAGTATTTTTTTTCTCATAATTGTCAGTATTATGACAATAAAGCAGGGTTATTAAGCAGAGGTCTCATTACTGTGCGTCTGTGTGTATGTGTCTTAGAGGATGAGCAGAGGGAGAAATCTCTATCCCATCACACCATCCAGCAGCTCATTCTGGAAAAGGACCAGGCACTGGCTGATCTCAACTCAGTGGAGAAGTCTTTGGCTGATCTGTTCCGGCGCTATGAGAAAATGAAAGGCGTCCTGGAAGGGTTTCGTATGGTGAAGTCAAAAGTCTGCTGATAGACACTTATCATTAGTAAATTAGCAAATGCATTCTTTCTGTCTTTTATTTCTGTCATCTTTCTTCAAAGTGGTTTGATAAGGTTTAATAAATGCACATTATTTTTCCCATCGCACTTCACAATATAGTAAACAGGCTACCTCATCCAGTAACTAATACAGTGGAATAAATTAATTTGCCTTTAACAATAACAATACAATAAAATTATAAATAGTATATGTACAGTATATATCTAAAAAATATAATTACGCACTGAAAACTTACTAAACAGACTGAGGAATTAGTCAATAAAAATGCATAAGACGACAGAAAATGTATTTCTTCTAAGTGCTGTGCATCAGCATTTTATTTATTCCACTGAAATATTGACATATAGGGACAAGTGAAATTTGATCTTATATCATTACAGTACATAAAAGGCACCACACTGGGCAGCCAGTGAAATTTTGAGTAAGTGATTGGATATCACATAACCACACCATTTTTTTTTTCAGTTATAATCCTCAGCACCAGATAAAGACTTGCATTGATAGTGTATGACTGAACTAAAATATGTCCATGCACTATCAATGCAGGTACTTATAGTGCATAGACGTAACGACATATGTCTGCTAATGCCAAATATGCGAAGACAATAAAACTTACACAAATTCATTTTTTTACTTTAGAATGAGGACGTGCTAAAGAAATGTGCACAGGAGTATCTGTCTCGAGTGCGTAAGGAGGAGCAGCGTTACCAGGCCCTGAAAATCCACGCAGAGGAGAAACTGGATAAGTAAGTACACTGCAGTGAGAAGATCTAAATGTTTTATTGCAGCATTATTTTGATTTGTCTTGTCTACTGCTGCCTAATGCATGCCCCTAATGGCTGTTAGTGACTAAATGATTTCTGTGGAAATAAAATCTAAAAGTAATGTGGAGCAGCAGTGCCTGACTGTGGAGCGCTTTTTGGCATCCTGTAGGGCGAATGGAGAAATCGCTCAAGTGCGTGCCAAAGCAAAACAGGAGCAGGCAGCATACCAGGCCAGTTTAAGGAAAGAACAGATGAAGGTGGATTCACTAGAGCGCACCCTGGATCAGAAGGTTCGTCTTCATTGCCATACTTCTTTACTCGGTTTTTAAAGGCAACAATATTGTGTGAGCATGTACTAAACTAAAGCACTGCAATGTGAATTTTAATCTAAAGTGATAATTTGCAGTGCAGTGACAATTTAAATGTAAAATCGGTATACAAATTTATGTATACAATTTATATATCAAGTAATTATTTGTCACAATATGTGCTATTTTTCACAGAACAAAGAGATTGAAGAATTAACCAAGATCTGTGATGAGCTGATTGCGAAAATGGGGAAGAGCTAGCTGCCCTTGCATATGATCCATGACCAGGACAATATATGAACTGAAAGAGAGTTGTGCTGATTTTGTCCTATTGACTGCTGGACAGGACTACAAACTGTTCCCTAAATCTTAAACACTACTGACATTCTTCAAGAAACGGGGCTCCTGTTGACTAGGAGGATACACTATCACACCACTGTAATTACTAACCGAGCATTTTGATGTTTTAACGTGCACCAATTTTCCTGCAATAGAGGTCTTGTGGATATTTTTGAGATGTATTCCCCATCAGTACAGAAATTTTATGAGAGTTTGTTTATGTCTGAGAAAAAGAGAGAGCGTGAGAGAGGATGAGTTTAATTGCTATGATGCCATGACAGCCACTGATGGAGCTGACTGTTAAGTTAATTTCTGTGGTTAAACCTCTTTGAACTTGAAATCACAAGTGAGAAGAAAGACATGTCTATATATGATTATGAAATGATTATAAATATGCATGTGTTCATTTCTTTTTCCTTTTTTTGTGAATATGAGCTGAAAATAGTGTAGGTACACAAATGCAGGTTTTGATACGGTTTAATCTGCTTTCACGTGTATCTTTGTAGATACTCTCTAGTTTTGTTGGCTTTTTGCAAAAATCATGTGCAATTGTATTTTTTCTTTTTTTTCTTTCTAATTTTATTTTTGTATGTCAGTAAGCTTAATGTCATCTGTCTCTGGTACTAAAATAGCTAAATTAATTTGAATAGGATCGTCTCAGTCCTGCTCTGGTTGATGTGACACAGTAGATGTTTCTCTAAAGAGGAGATCTACTCAAGCTACACAACACCTGCTTAAAAAGTGCAATAAAAGATGGCAATAAACCTTGGTGCTTCTTTGTTTGATCCTGCATAAGCCAATCTACACTACAGATAAATAAATGAAATGCTAACATAATATTTCTTCCTGAAAATTAAAACAGCATTTTAATTAAACTGTGAAGGACCATCGTTTACTGTTTGCGTACTTGGGAATTGTCTGTATACATCTTAAAAGATTGATATACAGCTGCTGAGATTGCAGACGGTTCCTTACGTCCAGCAAGCAATTATTTGGTTCAGGAGTTTTCCTGTTTGTTCTGGATTTGCATTCAAATATTTGTAATTTTATCAGTTTTTAAATGTTTTTATTAAATATGAATCCCTACTGAGCCATTTAAGGGCCGTAGGAAAAAAAAAATTAAATGTGAAAAAAATACATATACAGTAATAGATTTTTTTTCCTTCCAAGATATCAAGTATATCCGGGTCAGTGTATGAAGACTTACAAGACAAGCTAGACAAGCATCCTTTTTTTTGTTTATTTCTTTGTGAAGTAATGATGATGATTATTTTACAAAATAATGAAAACAAAAAACTTGTTAAAAACTGCCAACTCCCCTGTGCGTAAGGTTTAGAAATCCCACCTTCTGCTTATGATTGGTACAAGAATTTGTTCTATGATTGGTTACAACCTAAAGCGTGAAGGTGGGGCTAAAATCACTGTGTTTTTGGCCCAGTTTAGCACAATATTTTTTAATGATTAATTTCCCACATTCTCTGCTGGTTACAAGAATTCAGTACCAATTATTGGTTAGAAACCTACTGGATGGAGACGTGAAACCATATTTTTAAGCACAGTTTAAAAGACCTGGAAGTATATGAGTGACTCTCATATTCTTCTGCATGTTTTTAAGGAGAAAAATACTTGTTTTTCCATATACTTCGTTCCTTTAGGGGGTCTGTAGAATCCTGTCACTGAAATACTAGATAAATAGAAAAGGAAAGTGGAAAAATACTAGGGAAATGAATGAATTTTCCATTCAAAACAATGATGTCTTTCCCAAACCAGTGGCAGCTTAGTAATGTGTTATCTGTTTCATTTAAGTGTTTTTTTTTTTTTTACATTCAAGTGATTTTTACATTTGAGAACGATCAGAAAAGTTTGCTCAACACACCTTTGGACTCTACTAGAAAATGCAGTCTGTGGTCTGTGCTGTACAGAGCAGTATACCTTAAAGAGGGTGGTTTTCAGGAGTAAAGTGTAGATGAGACTGCTGGAGCAAGCAACAGACCATAAATTGAAGAATATACTGTATATATATATATATATTATCATCACCTTTTACCTGAGTTTATTTGAACACGTATTGGGGGAAAAAAACTAAAAACATCCTCTTGGTAATATACAGTATAATATTTAACTAGGACAATTATGTTCAGCTGCTTAGGATGATTAAAAAATATAATATTTAAAATTATGGTTCACTATTTTGGTGGGATTCATCCTGTCGAGCTGGTAATCTGATTCTCATCAGTACTACTGTGGTATTAGCTCTCTGTCTTAGACTCCAAGGTTTAGACATACTGTAAACAACTTGCTTTTCACTGATCAGTCTGGTCGACTCAACACCAACAGCAACATGAACGCTGTCCAAGGCTGCTGCCTGCTGTTTGGCCTTTTCCTTTTACTTTGCTGTGGTCACAGTAAGTATTTTTCTTCCTGTTTTGTACTCATTGTATGTCTACTTATCCTTAAAGGAAGACCAAAGTGGGCACTTTTATCCCGTAATCTTTTTCAGCCTAGCTCTCCATCTGTTGTTTTTCCTC
Organism: Leiocassis micropogon; assembly: GCA_028565275.1. Lineage (NCBI taxonomy): Eukaryota > Metazoa > Chordata > Actinopteri > Siluriformes > Bagridae > Leiocassis > Leiocassis micropogon. The sequence continues at coordinate 17,102,530 of JAOVVA010000041.1, read as the reverse complement.
ATGCCGGCTTCAAGTTTCCTGTCTCGCCAACTTCCTTCATAAAGTCCTTTAAGTGCCTCTCACACAATGACGCTCTATTAGATAACATTGTCGTTTGTTCATATTTTTTTAATTGGACAACGTGTTAATGGACTAATGGCAGAAGACAAACCATGCCATTAAAAAACCACAGTAACTCAGAGAAGCTCAGTGCTGTCTGAAAAGTGCAAAAAAAAAAAAGAAATCATTTTATTGATTGAACCAATGGGCGACATATTTATCTAGTTCAGAGATGTTAAATCAATTTGCATTGCGTGGTGCAATAAATGTCAGGTTTACCGGCTGCCATGAAGATATTGATTGTCAGATTTATAACAGATTATAATGTCATGGAATGGTTTTTCAGTTTTTGTGTGTTTCTGTACTTATGATGATTGAGTTGTTTCATGAATTCATGAATAAAGCAAATTTAAATCATCTTGGGAAAATTTCCTGACTAATGATAACTTCAGGCTAAACCACTGATAAAAACATAGTTGAAGGCTAGTCTTAATTTTTAGGTAAAGATAAGTATAGTAGATGAATAAGGCCTGCATTGTCTGTTTTGTCTGTCTGTCTAGGTGAGGCACTGCAGTGTTACACCTGCATGGGGTCAACAGATGAGGACTGCAATCGCCAGGGATCCAAAGCATGCCCACGTTACTCAGATGCATGTGCTATTATCAGAGGAGATGGCAGTACGTTTTACAATTGATTTTACACAGGACTGATTTCTTGCTAAAAATGCAAGTAATATTGAGGAATCTATTATTGGGATAGATATTTAAAGATGTTGTCTTGTTCAGCACTTGAGCAAATTTTTTGAACAACTGTGTGTGTGTGTAAGAGAAAGAGAGAGAGAGAGAGAGAGAGGCTTACTCTATCCAATTACCCACATTAAAACATAATTATGCATACATTGTATTGCTTATATTCTTTTGTAACAGACGGTGTGCTGAAAACATGCTCCTACAAATCCTTCTGCAGTCAAACTAACAGCCAAGGTGACAGAGTTGCAGGGGTGAAGGTGCACTGCTGCTACTCAGACAACTGTAACGTGATGGGACACGGCAACCAGCTCTGTGGAGGCTTTAGCTATCTCTTAATCCTTCTGCTACTGTTTTGGCATCTATTGTCAGAATAGAATTGCCGGCATGAGTTACATGTGCTTTATAAACTCATTAGCCTTTGAGTGTATGCATTTCTGATCATGCCTATTTAACTGAATAATATCACACAAATGGACTCCATATGCAATATTCTAAAACAACCCAGTCATTTCTTCCAAAAGCAAAAATACTTTATTCACTTACATGCTCTTAGTGCTGCGCATCTAATGCATCATCTAAATAGCTCATAGCCTTAGATACTTAAATGAATTTTATTAACTTCACAAGGATCAAATGAGTGTTAAGTAATTTATGTTGTGGTATAAATGCAACTGCAGAATATTAACTTTATACTACATATATATTATATGTGTAAGTACACATGCATACACATCAAGCTGTCGACTGTTAAAGCAATCAACTGATTCTCCATCTCCGAAGGTAAATAGACCCAAGCATCATCCATATGCATAGTAAAAAACTTAGTTGTTCTATGCATTTGTTTGTGTAATGTCAATAAAGGCAGCCATTATCTTTCCTTTTTCCCCAGTGGAACTCTTCAGTACATTCAACATTAAGAAGGAGTGTTCAGTATTTAAAACGTTGAATATTTTAAAACGTTGATTTTTTTTTGCCACTAATATAAATAATTCAGTAACTCTAAAAATCAACTTTATGTTTTTTTTTTGATATGTGTATTTTTCAGTGTTTGCAGATATGCTCTCAATACCAGTCTGATAATGCAGACCTGGTTCAAAGAGTTCAACATGTAAATTGCTGAATATATTTAAGTAAATGCTGAAGCATTAAATGAGATCTAATATTCTATTAGTGACACCTACTCATTAGACTCTCTTATTAGAAAATTAGGCCATTTTTACACATAAATATGATAGACACTTTGTCTCATTTTGCTTCTGAGTGACTTTTATAGTATTAACACTAGGGGCCAGTATAAATTCACAAATGTTATGGTTGATGTACTGTGTTCTGGCAAGTGAAAGCATGACCTTTTACATGATCTCCTACTCGGTACAGGAAAGGCCATTATTCTGAACTTTCATATGGCAGGTCTTAGCTGGGCAATATGACACATGGTCTAATAACAGCAGTATAAATATCACTGGTTTCAACAGCATTATTAGCATAGCGCGGGGTGTACAGTACAGCAGACTTTTCTTTTATTCTGTGTAAGTTGGAATATAGGACATTGAAAAAAAAACATGTGTAAAACAGTTATTTTTGGTTTTCGCTACAGTATACCATTTTCCCAATGAAACACTCCTACTGGACACATCCTACAGTGATATTTCAAAGTGCATCCTGCTTAAGGTCTGCAACACTAAGATAAACTCCTAACATGCCTTACAGTAAACTACATATCTTAGCTAGTGATATTAAACAGAGCATGGCTCAGTTAGCATAATAATATATGCATTACAATCTGATACAATAACCTGCAATATAATACATTATTTATTTTGTACATTTTAAGAATTTTGTAAGCCATTAAAAGTAATTGTAAAAATAAGGTTCTACAAAATATAGAGTCAGAAACATGTATTCACTTCAGACCCAACAAAGACGGTGGATCAACCTGAGAACTCAAAACATACCTAACCAGATGCGATCGATGTGTCTGATTAAATAAATAAATAAATTAATTAATAAACAGGTCGTAGTTCAGCAACTCCCTTTAAAAAAAAAAACAAAAAAAAAACTATAACAGCCTATTTAACTATAGCAGAATCTGAGGTTAGTTGTGGTGAAATGTGTGCATTTATTTATATAATTTACCTCAATGCAGCTCACTGAAAAAGAGTATTCGTAGACCTGAACATTCTTTTTCCATTTTATTTACCCTCCTGATTTAGATTTTTTTTTTTTATGGTAGAAGTATGCAATTATTAAAAAAAAGTGCAAAAGTTTAAAACAGACATGTCATCTGCTCATGACACTAATTAAAAGTGGTAACACAAAGCACAACAAATTATTACAAATTAATGTTTTATTTTTACATAGCTAATAATTATTAATGGAAAACCATAAAAAGGATACTACAGTACAGTGATGCCATCATTTGATCTGGATAGTCGTCAGTTTTAAGGAACTTCACCTTCACTTTAGAAGAATACCTGTGAGTCGATTACTTAGGGTACCTTTGAATGTTTTTGTAGTTACTGTATGTACAAATAGGTATTTTGCCCCAGGCAATACTCCCATCATCCAGGTGTTATTCAAGATCTAGTTTTAACAAAATGCAATATTTATCTTTCAGATATTTAGTGTAACTGTTATTAGCAGTTACCCATCTACAATATATATTATAAACCATAAAATGAAATGGAAGAACAATTGTAATCTTTCTCTCTAACATTTTCTTTATGCTTCCTATCCCTTGAAAGAAAAAACACCAATTCCTCTGGTCAGGGTTCTGACATCTTTCTTTCTTTCTTTCTTTTTTTCTTCCCATGCGGCTTTCTCCTTTGACAGGCAGGTGTGATAGTGTGAGAGGGCTGCCCTGGAGGGGGATAGAGACTGACCCCAAACTGTGACGCTCCAGGCCCAAGAGTCTGAGTGCTCTGCTTACCAATGTCAGAACTCATCAAATTTATTTGCAGCTCATGTGCATTAAGATGTGAGGACGCGGTGTAAACAGGATGATTATGATATTTCTTTTAAATGTGTACATCCTTATTGGAAGTTATTATATCACAAGAATGTTGTATACTTCAATAAATATATTTATATCTGTCCAGAAAATAACTTTTAAAGTAAACGTTAAGGAAAACCTATAAGAGAAGTATCAAAGTATGGATAATTTCAGCACTTAATATCTGGAAAAGTTGTACTTACACACTCGCTGGCCACTTCATTAGGTGCACTTTGCTTTCATAACTTTTATAAGCTTTCATAATTTCCATGCCGTAATTCTTCCTGGCATGGATTCAACAAGGTGCTGGAAGCATTTCCTAGAGATTTTGGTTCATATTGACATCACGCAGTTGCTGCAGATTATTTTTAGCTTTGTAACATGATGCTTTATCCTGTGGTTATAAAGAAATGGACATGGTCAACAACAATATTTGGGTAGGCTGTGGCATTTAAATGGTGCTCAATTAGTACTAAGGGGCCCAAAATGTGGCCAAAAAAAATATCACTCACACTATTAAACCACAAGCAGCAGCCTTTTATGTTGTTTATTCCAAATTCTGACCTAACCATCTAAATGTTGCAACAGAAATGGCAATTCAGACAATGTTTTCCAGTCTTCTATTGTCCAGTTTGGGTGGAACAATGTGAACTGTAGCCTCAGTTTATTGTTCTTAGCTGACAGAAGGGGCACCTGGTGTTGCCTTCTGCTGCTGTAGCCCATCTGCTTTAAGGTTCGACATGTTGTACCTTCTGAGATGATCTTTGGCATACCTCAGTGGTAATGAGATGGTATTTGAGTTACTGTTGCCTTTCTATCAGCTTGAACCAGTCTGACCATTCTCCTCTGACCTCTGGTATCAACAAGGGATTTTTGTCCAGAGAACTGGTGCCCACTGGATATAAACTGTTTTTTAGTTTATCTCTGTTTGTTTATACTTGGCACAAAGAATATGACACATAATGCATGAAGCCCCGCATGAGTAAACAGTGCAGCACAGGATCACATGAAGTTTTACATGTTGTTCATAAGAGTGGCCGCCAGGTTCACCAACAAGAAAGTCCCCATATTTAAGTTTGGAAAGCAGTTCACTCACATTGTTGGCAGTAGAAATCACATTAGATTACAGAGCGAGTGGGAGGTAAATCAGTAGGATATTCTTGAGATACATGGTAAATCTGAATGAAGCTTAAGTATTTGATGGCTCTAGAAAGAATTGACTGATATATACTGTAATAGCTGTTTCATTTTTTTATCTGCTGATGGTTGCCAATATAAATGCATTGTTATTAGGAAAATTGTGTTTTCCATAATTGTTGAAATATGGTGTTGAGTGTGTGCTTCAGTCCTGGTTGTTATTTTATATTTTTTGGTTATGTCTTGCAGAGGTTTGAATTTTCAAGTGGACTTGACAAGAAATCTTGTGCAACCTTAGACTGAAAGCAACTGAGAAAAGATTTAACTTTGATTTAAAACTATCAAAAAAGCCTACATTTAAGTGTAGTCTCAGCACTGACAAACACCTTATCGCCACCTTATCACCACTGGTCAAACGACTGTGCGGGACTAAAAGAAGCTGTTTAGCTGCCGATCTTAGTGACCTTGGTGTAAAATATAGGGTTGGAAAGTCACTGATGTGTTGAGGGGCTAGACCATTGAGTGCTTTAAAAACTGTATGTATTGACTCAATATTGAATGCGTAGCCAGAACAGATGAGCCAAGACAAGGGTGATCTGCCGCCTTTTCTTTGTTCCAGTTTAGAATCTGCCTGCTGCATTCTGAACCACCTGCAGTCTCATCAGAGTACTCCATGTATAGGAAGTTATAGTAGCCAATCTGAGAGGTGATAAAAGCATGGACAACTTTTTCCAGGTCTGTTTGAGATAAAATTGGCTTTAGCTTTGCTATCGACCTGATCAATAATGTAATGTTTAAGCATATTTGAATGTCTAAGGAGTAGAATGATTTTCATTTTTATTAAATACTACAAGGTGCATAATGACTTGTGAAGAGAATTCTTTTTGTTGTAAGTGGAAAAAAACACAGTGGAGGTGGAGGCCTGTCTAATGAATTGGAAATGTTTCTGGTAATTATTTCTGAGCTATGATGTTCAAAGTAACATTTTGCACAAAAATGCTTCACAAACTACTGCAGTGGTTCAAACTTTGCAAGGGAAGTATTATTTTTATCATGCTTATAAAGAAAATAGTATTACCATTTAAGATGACTGTCAAGAACGTATAAAAGTCATCATCACCATGGTGACCACCAAGGAAGAAGTGTCTCGTTTGATCATCTGCAGGTATTTTCTCAGACCTAACTCTTTTCTTCTTAAGAGCATTATTACAGTAAATTATATCTTCCTTCAGCAGGCCCTTGAGCTATATACACATTATAGGGTGGAGACATGGCTGGGGGTATACTGATCATGTACACATTGCCTATGTTTTGTTTCTCAGTCTATTGGGTTTAGGCATTTTGCAGGTTTTATACAAGAGGTATGAATTACTTGATTTTTTTTTTACATCAATAATTTATTTTACATACATGTAAGAAATTAGATACATAAGAAGTATGTGCTGTACTGTATGTACACCGATCAGCTATAACATTAACACTTACAAATTAACCTACAGTATATAACAACTACCTGGTCACAGAATCTTGGGCACCCCGCTGTTGCAGGGCCAGCAGACAAAGAGCCCAAAGCCTACATGCTCTCCAGATCATTTGATCCCAGTTTGATTGAGAAGCCATTACAGTAGGTGTTTCAGACAAACAAATCCAATCAACCCAACTCACAGCACTCAAAAGATCTACTGCCATGGTCCTGGTGGCCTAATGGCAAAGAATCATTAAATGAGCATTACTGTCTCCTGCATTTATTTTATAATTTATATGTAAATGTCTAAAGTTAGGGTTTCAGTAAAATTAATTTGGTTACTCATTACTTACGGCATCATAATTCTGGGCCATTCATAAACGAGTGAAATTTTTGTGCTTTTTCTTTTGAAGGTGAATACTGTATTGGAAAAATGTAAAAATGGACACAGGCGCTTACAAATTTTATTTTAAGTCCATTAGATTATTAGCAAACTAGCTGTGAGTGTATAAATGTGTCTATTTGAATAAATGTTTGCACATGGCATCTTGTAATGGCAAGCTCTGGATGCACCAAATTGAAATCCAGTAGTCACAAAGAGTATTAAAATGAAAATGAATGAATGAACAATTCAAAGCACAAATGTTTTTTTTTTTTCAATTAAAAAGTACACTAAGATTTTATTGAACAGTTTAGGCAATCTAGTAACTAGACAAAGACCAACAAGTAAATCTACAATGTTTATGTTTATACGCAAATTATGCTTTAATTTATTTTCAGTGTGCATCTTTTTGCTTTTTGTATTAAGTCAGAAGTTGCAACACTGTATATGTTCACTAAGCTGAAAAGCATTTTGTAAATGTACAAACTAGTTGTTTGCTTCTATGAAGACAGAACAATCTTTTTTTTATATAATTTAATCAGTATTGCTATATAGTTACAAATACTGAACTATTAACAATGCACCAGCTACCTATCAAAAACACAGTGTAGTTAAATATATCATTATAGAGTCCTAATGCATGTTCTATACTGTACCTTACTTCAAAAACAATGCATTCTTTCGGGTCTCATCCTACCAACATTTAGCTACATGTACTATATATACAGTATATTATGGAGTCAATCTGGCAAAAATAAAGATATGAAAAATGCAAGAATGTTTATATACTTTTAATTAGTGCCTTTATTTGCTACAAGCATTGCACTAGAAGCTGTGCACTGAGGAGGAAGCACTAGTTGGAACAATGCATCATATTGGCATCCAGTCGAACATGCCAAATATCTAGATTAGGGCCATGTCCTGTAGTGAGCCACATCAAATGTCCTCTGTCTCCATGAGACAACAAATGTGTAAAAAGGAAGTAGAGCAAATAAGATTATAGTTGTGTTTATGAGTGTGAGGGCCTGGGTGGCTGGCCAGGGTTCAAGCTGTGGTCACCGATTCTGAGGTTTCTATTATTGAGGTCTTTTTGAAAAAGCTTCATGAAGCAGAATTAAAGTGAACTACCATTGAGGATGCAGAGCTTTGCAACATGTGGAGAGGGTTAAGCAGAGAGTGACTAGAAACTGGTGGAAAGAAAGGATTAGTGAAAAGAATAAGGAGTGGTGGGGGTTTGGCAAGGATACAAGGTGAGTTGTACATAATAAAAGCAGTCCCCCACCTCAGTTATTTTGAAATGTGTCTAAATGGTTCTGTGGTGCTGTTTTTCTAGGAAATAGGATCAGAATACCTTCTGGCTTCTTTTTGAATTGATTTTGTTCTCATGTAAAATTATATGTCTGTACTATTTGCAAACCTTTTTATGTCCTGCAAAAAATTTCATTTCACTTTTTTATTTATATTGCACCTCTGCACAAAGTCAAAAAATTGAGTGGAGGATAACTATGTCTGGAGTATAACTATACATTTTCATGGTTAGAGAAAGTAGGGATTGAAACAGGTAAGCGTCACCCTACCGAAGAATATTTATATACAGTTTTTGTCCTCAGTTGTATTTTGAGTTCCCAAATTTTCTTCTGATTCTGATTCATGATTCATGTCAGATGTATGTCCTCATGACTTGCTTAAAATTAAATACACTTTATTCACTCTCTGTGACAGCGTTAAGAGTGATGCAGAGGTTCATTACTAACTATTCACAAGCTAGTTAGCTAGCTAGCTAACAAAATGATCCCTTGTTAAATCAATTACTCAGACCCCTCGACATTAAAGTCTAGTTGTGTTATTGACAGGGCAATTATCTTGAGAGATGTACTTTATAGTGTTATGCAGTAACAGTTACATTGTAGTAAAATCCATTCCAAAGCTCATTAGCGATGACAATAAGGAGTAAGAAGATTTTTATTAAACATTTGCTTAAATCCTGTAATCTAGTCTGACTGTTGGGTGTTGAGTGAAAAGTTTTATGCTAAAAATCCGATGCTGAAGAAGGCACCATACACCATTTTTTCTTTAAATTGAAGACTAAAAAACAAGCAAACAAATCTCCTAAGCACTTGTAACACTTGTAACCAATCCAGTGTATTATTTTTATTATTCACTCACATTTTGGCCATGTACATATATTGTGTTGATGCAGTGGCAGTTTACAGGCTTAGGTTGATCAATTCAGAGACAACATAAAACAGATCAAGCATAAGTCACAGTCAAAGAATTTCTAGCAAGAGTCATACACAAAAAGCACACAATATATAAATAGCATGGGAGCTTCTAAAGAAAACTCACAAGAATGTTTTCTTCATATAATCATTGTGAGCTCTGTTCATACCCAGTGTTGATTGCTATCAGGCGTGACTAGTTAGAACCCAGGTTAGTTGGAGCGTGCATTCTACAATAGGACTTGTCTGCTTATGATGTCTGTGTATACGGCTCACTTGAGGCTGCCGTTGCCCGTTGGATCTTGAATCTTTGTTGATTTGTGAGTTATTTTATTACCTCTTTCAACAAGACTATAACCGACCACACGTTTTTTTCTTTGTTGTTGTTGTTCATTATAAGCTACCGGAGCTCATATGGACCTCAATGGCAAACTAAATTAATGACAAAACACATTAACTACTGTTTTGATGTCTGCTGTCAATAATCACGAACAGTTTGACTGATGAGCTTTATTAAAGGTGCTAGTATAGTGTTTCTAGGGGAGTGGTGGCTAAGGCTCTAGGTTGTTGGTTTGGGTGAATCTGAGGATCCTGTTTTAAGCCCCACTGATGGTGGTTACCACACCCCGATACTACCCAGCCACTGCATGCAGTGCCGGTCCTTGGACTGGATAAAAACCTTTGCCAAATTGTGTGCAGATTGGATGGTGTGCTGTGGCTAGCAGAAAGACACAAAAAAGACAATTTTTTGCCCTAAAAACTCTAGTGTATATTTTTCGACAAAATGGCACCAATCAACCTAAATGACAATCACCTCATTCTATCCTGATCTAACCAGTGCTTTAACCACTGATAGACCTCACCCACAACCTCCTGTTTTGTATTGGCCATTTATAATGAATCTGAGATGAATGAAGTCACAGGTTGAAGTTTACAGAGAAAGTAACCACACAAAGCAGGTAATCACTAACAGTAGCAAATGCAGTTTTCTTTAGGACAAATTAAGCAGTATAAGTTGTAAATGCTAAGGCTAATCACAAATATTGCCCCTGCTATATATATATATATATATATATATATATATATATATATATACACACACACACACATGCAGTAAATTGACCAGTAAACAGTAAATTGATCCAGCCTCTTCAATAATACTGCATCCGCAGCATAAAAAAATAAGGCTGGGCAGACTGACAATTATACTACCACTATAGTTTGTATCAGTACAGGTTTCACCAAAGGGAGCATTAAGGACTCAGGGTGATGCTTGTGAGCATGCTTTTGAATCCCAAAATGAGAACTGGGAGACCCTACAGCAAGGGTAATCAATCCTATCTGCAAAGGGCAGTTGTGGCTTCAGGTTTTCATTTCAACCAAATAGGAGCCACAACTAATAAGATTTGAAAAATCAAGATCAAGTGTTTAAGAAAATTGTATCCGGTGCATTTCCAGCTCAAAATTAAACCCTGTAGCCACACCGTAAACATCTTTTTTTATAGTGGGACACTGCATTTTTTTTCTTTGGTATAGAGGAGGTAGAACCTTAGACTAAACTACACTGCTCTTTTGCCATTAAAATATGTTTATACATAGATGCAACCTCACGGTCAGCATCGGCAGTGTTCAGATTAACCTTAAACCTTTCTGTTGGTTTCTGCTGCATTTTAGTCTTAAAATTTTCATTTGATATTCATGAATTCAAAAGCACAGTAAGAGAAGTGACCTGCATGTAAATGATTGTTAATAAAAGCCTGTTAATTTGTTTGTAGAGTTTTTGTTTAGGGTAATTGTAGGCTTTAAGAATTATAAAAAGAAGGACTTTTGTGGACATGTGAAGCATCAGAGCAAATCACATCAGAAACTACTGTGTTCTGAGGCCGAGGGAGACTCACTCAGCCATGCTGTGCAACTGGGATAATTAGTTTTGGAAAGGAATATCAGCCGATATAATTGAGCATTCTCCCCTAATGAAGATCCTCCATGTTGTCAATGACAAGGCGCTAACTGATGGCAGAAGACCGATTTGACAGGAGAGGCTGAGAGAAGGGTTTGTCTCAAATGTAAGTGCCGAGTGTTTTGATGATCAAATTTTCTGCTGAAATCTGTCAAGAGTACATTTTCCCTAGTGTTGCTTTCTATTGCCTTTGTTGCTCCCTGTTTCCTGTGTCGGTGTTTTTGGTTTGTGATTTATATTTAGTTTGTACTTTTTGGTCTGCCTGTTTTTGGATAAAAGAGAAGTCCATAGAAAGACAACAGAGGGCCAGGAGGGCATTATAAAGAGAGATAGAAGGAAAGACCAAAAACCAGAAGGGAATTAAAACGAGAGATAGAAATAAAGAATGAATACAGAAGGGAATTCCTGGGTTAAGGCTGCTGCCTTGTGTAGTAAAGGAGCAGTGTAGGGTGTGTTCTGGGTTTCGACTGAGAAATGCGATGGGTTGAAGATTGCGAGAAAGGGGGGAAGGCAGGAGGAGGTCACTGTGAAATTAGTTTGGAGGGATAATAGGGGAGCAAATTGGTTTTGACAAGTTTGGGGAGGTGGAAGTAATGCACTTCTTTTAAAAATGAAAAAGGAGCAAATGCAGGAATACCATGAGATAATAGAGGGGAGTGATAGGGAGGGGTAAGAGTGGGATTATAGTCCCAGAGGCCTGAGGCACAGCCCTGGTGCAAATGTAACTCATGGTTAGAGTACCCTTATCACATCCTCACCTGTACATATTGTCATTGCAAAGAGCCATGCAATGGAAGAGGCTCAGCTGCGAGGCGTAATTATGGTCCTACCAGTGACTACTCAGCAGAGAAAATCTGCTTGATGACTATTTCACATCTAAATGAGGTTTACAGGGTTTGGACTTGCAGAAATATTGCAAAATTAGTCTTGTCCAGTGGTTCATTTTTGCAGATCAGGCTCCAACCTGCAGCACATCGCTCTGCTCTTTATGAGGAGCTACACCCAGCTGTCATCTCCCTCGTTTTAATAAAGACAGTAGTGATTATTTACTGCATGATTCGCTGTGTCAGTGATGCAAGCAAATGGGTTTTTCTGTGTTTGAAGAGAAACAGGGGATTAGTGGAGTGCAGGGAAAGCTGCAGGAGCTAAAGCAGCATTAGGCTGTTGATATTTACCACACAGAGTGAGGCCTGCTCTGTGCCTGAGCCAACCCTGCTGGGGTGAGAACTGCACTGTATGGTAGACTGGTCTGTACTGAGGGAAAAGCGTTATCACAGACCGTGTTTTGTGTGAAATACGTGGCAGCATGGTCCTCTGTTACTGAGCACTAATTCTCAAATAATGGCCGAGGGTAATGGAGCCCTGACGCAGGTTATTGCCATCGGATGTGCTAGGGCCTTGCTTAATATGGAGTACATGAATTAAAGTCAAGCCATTAGGCAAGAGTTCCTCATTTGAGAAATTGCTCCTTTTTTCACTGCTCAGCACTGAATAGTGAGGTGGGAGAAGGTCCAAGGAGCAGACGGCTTTGATGATCTGAAGTGAAAAATTTCCTTGAGCACCTGGAATGGGTTCACAGCAGGAGTTAAGATCAGAGGAGCAGAGTCATCTTTATCAAACTGCCACATAGACTGCGTAATACTTGCATATTTATGCCTTTCAAGCCCTGAATCCTTTCAATGCATGCCAATCAAAATTCATCAACAGTTGCTGACCTCTTAATAAATACTGCAGCTATAGTTTTTTTTTTTTTTTTTTTTTTTGTCTTACGGCAAATGTAGTCACATTACAGGCTTTATTTCTGTATTTCTCTACTATATCTCCTTCCCACTCAGCTGAACCCAGGATGGCAGTGGGCTGGAAGAACATACCGAGATTCAGACAGTGGCAGACAGCAATTGCATACAAGGATAGACTCAAGCCGAGCCTGAGTGTCATTAGTCTGTATGTGTGACTTTGCCTTTTACTGATTATTTGCCATCGCACTGGCAGACTGCTTCGCCTGCATGCTTCTGCTACGTAGGCGGACATTGCAATTAAAAAGAATCTACTATTTCCATGAGGATTCTTTGTATAAGACCCTGGGCTGTCTTATTATTTATTATAAAATGAATAACAGTTTTACAGTTTTAAGGTTTTATTATGCACTTGATGTTTAAGAGCTGTCTAGCAAAATTACACTGACAGAAAGCAAGGGCAACTATGCGCTCACAGAGTTAGACGATGCATTATCTAGCCTTTAAAGGATACTTCAAAACATGTTGCTGTTTAAATTATGTAATATTGTTTTTTTTTTCTTTTTTCATAATTTTAAATTGCATCAAGAATGCCTTTTCCATATACAGTACTCTCTTAAGTTGGATAGCGGGTACCTCATTTATAAAAAAAAAAGTCTGTGATCAGATTTGATTTTTCACTCACACACACACACACACACACGCGCACACACACACACACACACACACACACACACACACACACAGAAAATTTAAGATCAAATCTGATCAGATGACTGTTTTATAAATGAGGTTCCTGGTATCTAGCCTCAGAGACTATATTTATGAAGCATTATAAGCACCATTATATCAGTATATATTATATCAGCTTTTCAAAGGTCAGTTGAAATTTTCACCCATAAAATGTCTTTTGCAGACAAGTGTTACCTTTTGCTTTGGAGCTGCACTGCAGTTGCTGAGTACTTTGACTGTACCATGATTAGCTACTTAACATGCCATTAATTAATTGGCAAAAATGCGCTTTGCCACATTCACATGACTTAAAAATGATTTATGGTAAGCAGGTCAATATATAGGAAGGAATTAGGAACATTTCTAATACATGTAATAAAATGTGTAACTTTAGGCAAATTTAGGAAACTACTGTTTATTCAAATGTTTGATTCTTTATGCAAATCTCTGTAAAGAAATGAAACCATGTCAGTAGTTCACTTCTTTTCAGCTTACTTTCATATTTGTCAGCTTGCATTTCAGGTGAGAATTTATTGTAGTGTTCTCACTATGATTATGTCTATATCTGTGAATGTTTCTCACTTAAATGTGGCACAGGGTAACAGGCAGCTTTATGCAAAATTATGTAAGTAATTTTATAACCCTTTTACATGATCCATTGATAGAGATGATACATGATACATTGTTAGAGATGTGTATAAAGAAAAAATATGAACAGTTTGATAGCACAATGAGATAACTTAATTTTGCAGTTTTTTTTATGATGCAAGAAGTGTTGCAAACGAAATATTTTGTTCATGTTTTCTTTCAGTCACAAGGGTGTTGAAAAGCACAATTGTTTGGTTTATATAAGTGTGAATTGTGTGTGAGTTTGCAAAAAACTATAAATCCACCTGGTGCACTTTTGGTACAATGGATAAATTATCCTGCATTTGTGTTTGTTCAATGTAGTATCAATTGTTTGGTTGAGTTTCAATAAAAATATAGCCAACTCATTCTTTTATTGTGTTTTTTTTGTTTTGTTATGGGAATCAAATAAGAAGCAGTGGCAGCAAATTAAATCAAGTAAAAAAAATTGATTTGCTGCACACAAAACCCTTTTGATTACAAGAATCATGAGAAACATCATAAACAGAACAAAAACTTCAGTTTACATTGTCATCATCAGCCTCCTTCTCTATCAGTTTTAATTTATTTTTTGTAGATGATGACAGCTCCATTTCAATTTGCCAATTTGAAAGAAAATTTGCCAAAATGAGTAAAAATCAAACATGATGTTTATCGCATTTTCTGTTTATATTATACTCTTATTTTCTCCCCTAGTTTTAACCTCTTCCTATTTGTTGTTTTAGTCACACGAATTTTGCCAGTAAAAGCTTTTCTCTTTTTTTTCATTGTAGAAAAGAGGATTCAACAGTCATTTGAGGGTAGATTGGCTACACAAGGACCCTTAGCTTTTACAAAGTGCCCTATTCCTCAGCATTTTCTGATGGGGAAACACTGTTGTAGAGTTTTACATGGATCTTAAGGGCTCAACCTACAACTACTTTCTAAATCGACTAAATGTGTAGGATGTAATGGACAGTCTAGACACTGGGAGAGAGAGTAGATGAGGGCATGAAGGCTAGATGAAGCAGGTTGGAGTGGGCAGCACATGGATATTAAACCACCAATTCCTACACTATACTGTATCACCTGCTAAACTACAGCAAGTAATATTCAGGCAAAACAAAACTCTCTCTCTCTCTCTCATTCACTCACCCATTCTCTGTACCGCTTATCTCTACAGGGTCATGGGAACCACACAAACACACACTAACTCACTACAGGCAATTTGGAAGCAATTAGACTCCAGAGCACTTGGAGGACACTCTGCAAACACAAGAAGAATACGCAAACTCCCTGCACACAGATCAAAGGAGGAATCGAACCCACAACCCTGTAGGTGCACACCATATTATCATTTGAATTCGAAATGTATTTATCCTATCATGCAAATACTGCTTGTTTACTTAAAAATAAGTAAGAAT
>JAOVVA010000041.1:17068678-17086989 GCA_028565275.1 Leiocassis micropogon | reverse complement strand
GTGGGATGATTTGAGTTTTTCTGGTACTGTAACTTTGACACACTTGCTCTTTTTTTTTTTTATGCAAAACCCAGGCACCCACATTAGACCTTTTTCCATCAGAAAACTAGTCAGTTCTTTCTATATAATATCTTTCTATATACCCCCATTCCACTGAGTCGAATATATGTGGAATAGCTGCCAACTTTTCAGAAAAGCTTGGAGTGAGATCTGGAAAATAAGGGCATGGTTTTGCGTGTACATGCACACGACGCCCCCACCGCACAAGCCTAGGCATTTTATCTAACACTAACCATACACCTTACATAACCTTACACCTTAGGTTCTCTATATCCTAGAAGGATAATACAGTATTCGCAGTATTAATACACAGTACACTTCACCACTCTTTATATTCATTAGAACATTAAGGGGATAACACACTTAATTAAGAGAGAACGTAATAGTATGTGTACTGTATGAGGGCTCCTCCATACACTTGTATTGCCAAAGCACAGAATCAAGTCACAAAATAACAACAGAGATAATCTGATTTAAAATATATACATGCATTTAAGAATGCAAACTACTGAAGAAGGAAAGCAAAGGTTGTAATAATAATAATAATAATAATAATAATAATAATAATAATAATAATCACCACAGCATAACTACTACTAACACTACTACTAATACTACAACTAATAATAATAACAATAATGAATGAAGAAAGTACATTCAAAGAAAAATTGTTATTGATACAAAAAAGGGGAGAAGAAAAGAAAAAGAAAACAAAAAATCTTGAATATAAAGTTTAATTGTGCTGCATGTCTGATTGTGATTCTCTCCCTTTCTTTCTCTCTCTGTTTCTCTTTCTCACATTTTCTCTTAATCATGTTTGTTAGCCTTTAAGTGTGTTATGAATATTAAAATGATTAAACTCAATGCAAATATTTTAATGTCACTGTAAATATCGACATGTATTTCCCGCTTTGGATAATACTGTCACTGCCCTCAATCTTTAATGCTGCAGCTGGTGCATTTGCGTGCAGCTTTTGTGTGTGACTGATGTCTTTGCGCATCTGTGTTAATTACAAACGGATTAGACAAATATTATTCCTTAGAGAGAATAAGGGAGCAGAGTCTCATAGTGGGTGCTCCAGTCGCAGTATATAAGTGTATGTGAGAGAGTGCAAGTGGGACATAGTACAGTATGACCCATTCCTCCAATGTCTACAGGTCAGTGTCTATCCATTAACAGGACAATATAAGGTTGTTATTATATCATTAACACCTCTGTAATAGTTCATTAACCAAAATGGTACCGACTGCAATGACTTCGGAGCAGATTTCAAATCGGGAGACTTTGGGAGAGGTTGTTATCAAATTTGACTCAGTCGAATGGGGATATTACTGTACATGCATATGAATTTTCCTCTGTAATGTTATTTATTTATCATTTTGATGTTATCTTTGAATTTTTAAAATAATTTGACTACATAATAATGCAGACATGATAAATATATACAATAAAAGTTGTACTAAAAATAATATGGTGTCCGAGCCTTCAAAACAGTGATGGCTTGTTTAAAGTTTACCTGACAAACACCTAGAGTATGCCAGGCAACTGAAGACATGGGACAGCCCATCACTGAGTTTAAACAAACATGATCTCACACACTCAGTCACATGCTACAGGCAATTTGAAAACGCTAAACAGCCAACAAAACATGTCTCGCACTATGAGAGGAAACTGGAGTTCCAGAAGAAAACCCACCAACTATGGGGAGAACATGCAAACAGACTGGAGGACAAATTCCCCCAGCCCTAGAAATGTGAGGTGATAATGCTAACCACTACACCACTGTACCAATTACCTGAACAACATAAACTAAAATAACTTTTTTCCTGACCACTCAGCCCTTGTGTTCTGTGTGGGGGCGTGAGTTTACACCATTTATGTAAGGAAATAAGTTGAATAATGTTCTTAAATAATAGTGCACCAGTGAATAGATACGCGCGTGGTATCATACATATGTTAGAATTTAGTCACTATTTCCTTCCAGTTTTTGCTGTTGTGTGGGCAGCTGTAATGTACAGTAGGTACTGAGATCAATACACCGATTTAAATTGGTGACTCTTTAAACCCCTAATTTTTCAGTGGCCTGCACACATTTTCTCTGCTCCAACTTCATGTAGAAAGAAATGCCCTCAACACCCACACCTACATGCTTTCCTGCTTTCCTGATGGAGGGCTTGTTTCTGAACGTCACTGTCTGTGTCAGCACTGACTCTTAAGTGCTTCTAACAGGCTATTAGTGGCACTAAAGCATTTTAGCGCAGCCATTGAAAGGCACTAAAAACACAGAAATGTGGTCTTAACTATTGCAGCAATGACCACCAAATCCTGCATGAGATGCGGGTGCATTTCAACTGTGTACTTGTGTGCTAATGTGTCATATGGGCTGAATGAAAAAGAGTAGGAGTCAGAGACAGGTTATAAAGTATGTGCCAGAAGACTGTTACATATTAAGCAGTGTTTGAGAAATGGCGAGGCAGACAGGACTCATATGGGTTTGAGTGAGTGAAGAGAAGGACGTGTGTATAAAAAAGACCATGTTAAAGACTGTTTCTGCCTTTGTGTTCTTCAGATAAATGGATAAGAGGATAGGGGAAGGAAACAGACATGACCCTATCTGTGGAGGATACAGAGAGAAAAGTAGAGAAAAGACAGAAGGAGGAAGAAAGAGTATTAGCGAGCACTAGGTGCCGGAAGAGTAAAGCAGAGAAATGGAGAGAGAAGCGGTGAAAGCGAATGGCCTTTCTGACCTTTGCCTGAGGTGGACATGGTCTGCTGTTCTTGTCTGAATGTCCCTGCCTCCATTTTAGACTCCAGAGATGTGCTGAGGTCCCACTTCTGCCATCGAACACTCAACTGCCTCCAGCCATAGCTGACTTTACATGCACCTGCCCGTGATAGAGAACAAAGCACTAAGGATGTGGAGAAAAAAGAGATTCCCCCCTCCTTTTTTGTGATACACTTCCAAAGAGCAGGTAGGCCAGGCTCGACCGAGTTAACAGCTGCTGGGTAATGCATTTAGAAAGTCATTTGTTAAGTTCTAATTGATGGCTCCACTTGCACCTCCACTCATCCTGGTCAGGCAGAGTGGAGCTGAACCGCAGCAGATGCTGGCAGTCCTATGCGTGGCAACGCTGCAGGCAAGGTGTTCTAGAAGCATAGAACACGCACACACACACACACACACACACACACACACACACACACAATAAAAAGGTAGATTTTTTTTCAACACTATACAATACTTCTAATATTTAAAGACGGACTTAGCAATTTTTCTCAAAACACTTCATTTATTTTTTTCATGAACTTTGCTGAACACATTCTGTCAGCTGTCAATAAAATATCCTCCTATCAACAATACTTTCAACTCTGAGGTTCTCCAGGGTCTGTAAACAGAGATAAAAAAAATAAAAGAAATTAACCGTCAACATTCAACCAATGAAAACAAGATGGAGTGTGTATACTGTATAACTATCAGCCAGGCTGTTAATCTAATCAGTAAGTTATTTTTAAATGCCGTGGCATCCAGGGGGATCAAGTGCAGGAAAATGCTTCAAATGCAACCAGTCCTAGCTGTACAATAATTTTTTGACTCAGTTGTCAAAAGCTTGCAATTTTAAAACCATATTTTTTTTTCATTTTGACCCCTGTTTTTATATTGAATGTAGAAATGTGTCTATATTATTTACCACCGTCTTTATTTTATTGAATCAAAATATCACTGCAATATTGTGTTGTTTATAACAAGCAAACTGTTTCCCATGTGCAGGGCATTGTGACTCAGTGGTTAGCACTGTCACCTCCCACATCCAGGGTTTAGAGTTGATATCATGCTGCTGCACTGTGTGTATGGAGTTTGCATGTTCCTTGAATAGATTAATATTTTTCGGTGTATAATGCAGCAGGTGTGAAAATCGCGTTTAAACCCCTTGACACTTCACTGGAGGTCTGACACCAGTGTGTGTAGACCTCCAGTGAAGAACAACTACTATAGGTTTCTATGGCAGATTCAAGTACATTGTGATTTTGTGATTTGAGTGTAGTTGATTGGTTATAGAATGACAGGCTCTTAATATGTCATAAAAATAATTTTCTATGCACCATTTTAATGTAGTACTTTATGTGTTGTAATTGTGAATAATTCTATCTTTTAGTTTTTAAACTGCGAAAGCAATGGGAATAAAGGAGAGTTGCTGCATTACAGTTGACATAATCATAATTTGCACCCACTAGTTTAAAAGTACCATAACACATACTAATTTAACAAGTTGCCAAAGTGTAGCTCTTTACCTAAAAATAAACACATTTTTAGGTTTTTGATAACATTTGATGACGTGAACAGTGAAATACAACAAAAATAATCTAATCTTGCTGCTATTCATTGATAAATATCACAACCATAAATGGTTAATAAGCCAATGACTTTTTAATTATTTTTTTTATCTACTATCACTGACTAGTTAACCGGATTTTACTGGTTAACTAGTAAAATGTGTCACTAGTTAAGTGACGAATTTTAAATATTATAAAGCGTCGCCATGGTCTTTGAATAAAAGCACAACAATACATATGCTCTTGAACACAAATCATTCTTCATCTGACACTTGACTTGAGGTATGTGTTCTAGTGAGTAATTTGTCATGCCATCATGTATAGGTTTCTTTGGATATATTTCAGAGTGATAAGTGTGTTTGTGTATGATGCAAGGTTGCTTCTGAACAGTAACCTTGCATCTCACACAAACACGCTTAGATTGTTGACTGCTGCCATGCTACATCTGAGCAAGAAATAGCCACCATCCTCAGTGGCTTTGACCTGTGCCCTCTCACTCCCCTTGTTTCATTTGCACCTCTCAAGATGTAGGCCTGGACTTTTCAGCTGGGACCCTTCTTGATAATCAGGCCAGCAGGTGGACTGTCACTAAAGTGTGTGTGTTTGTGTGCGTGCATGTGTGTGTATGTGTTTGAGGGCAGTGGGGGATACAGTGGGGAGGTTAACAATAGCAGTCCTGACAGGGAGCACAGGAGGAACATGTTGGTGGTGTGCAGACTCCCCTGTCACCGACAGCGCAATCATATCACATCAAAGCAAACGGTGGCAGTCTTGCGGCGTAATTCGCACCCTGAGACATGTGTGATGCCAAGTGGCGCATTACCTCACAGCTTCGGTGTCACACACCCATCCTGCACAAACCCATGCTAATAGAACATACATACCATAATCAGACTCGAATTCAGACAGACAGACAGACACAGGGGCACATGCACATGCACACACAAACTTGCCACTGAGTTTGATGTTAAACTGCGATTCTAACACTGAACTACTGTATGCTTTAGGCATCTTACTGACAGTCTTATGCAAGTGGGCTTCTGAAATCTCATTTTTCAACATGTGACCAATGGGAGGTATTTAAATTGGTTTTACCAGTGGGAGGTATTGGTGCTTAGTGAAGTGGATGAGCAACAGTAGAACATGAACTCAGCTTGGATTTGTGCATTTGTAAGGAGGTCAAGCTGCAGTTGGGTTTAACTAACAGCACAGTTGAGTGTAATGTAATTTTAATAGTGGTGTAAATGACCAGAGGCACTTATTTACTTCAATGAAGAGCAGACCACTGGCTTGACAGGCGCTGTTATTTATTAATTCCCAGAATAATCAGTGCCCTAGTGCCAGTGGTTGTGGTGAACTCAAATTGAGGATACTGAAGGCTGTCATTATTTATATGTAATAAATCGAACCTGAACTCTGGAGGTGGTGCAAGGTGACTTTTGGCAATTCTAGCCACTGTGCCTATATATACATGGTTTTTATATCTAAAATATAAAAACCATGCATTCTAACCACTAAGCCACTGCGCCTATAGTATATTTTTATAAAACCTAAAAACCAGTCATTACAACGTTTTCATCAACCATTTACTTTCTATTTGTAATACTGTATATTAATTGTTTGGATTTTTGTCAATACAATGAATATGACATGCATAAGAACATTGCAAGGATGTGACTGTAATGATGATAATGTAAAGAAAAGTGTGTGCTGGTGTATTGTCCTGTTCTCCTGCCCCAGGCACACTGCGTCTGTCAGAGAGTCAGAGAGTTCTAGTGACATGCGAAAGACTAAGGAAGACACAGGAAGATGACAGCTACTGGTCATCCTTTTATTAGCTCACATCAGTGTCTGCTCATGTGACTGTATCTTCATACACGCATTCACACACTGTACTCTAATTATGCCTCTTTCTTATTTCTCTTTTCTTCTCTGACTTTCTTCTTCTGTTCCACTTGACTCTCATTTTCTTTGAGTTCTCTGTTTAGTGAGATATCATTAGCCACGCTGAACTACTGACTTCATTTATGTGATTGACAGTTGGGCTGAGTTGTCTGGAGGTTTGCATATCTCACATCGGCACGCTACCTGCTGCTAATGGTGCCGATCCCCAGACTACAGCTCCTGAATTAGCATCTGCCAGTCTGGGAGCGCGCTAGGCTAATCAGCCTGGGACAGGGAGGGGAAGGAAAGGGAGGTTTAAATTACATCCCTCTCAGTCTACTGAAGGCACACATAAAAGTGTGACATCCCACCATTTTATCACGGAACCTGGAGATGGTTGATGGGCACTGACAGTACCACGCTTACCCCTGAGACATTGAGAGAGCATCTCCAATTAAGAGGCCTCCTATGATTTCTTGTATTAATAATAAATGTTGTGCACTGGCTGTGTGTGTGTGTGTGTGTGTGTGTGTGTGTGTGTGTGTGTGTTGGAAAGTAAACATCTGCATGTATAAGGGACTGTATCTGTATCTGATGGTGTCAGTGTCCATTTGTGGTGAAGGTGGTTGCTGCTCTGCTGTAGTGAGAAATGCCATAAGCAGACCCCGAGGAAACTGTAGCCTCCACAGTGGATTACAGCAGGAAACCTGAAGAGCTGTGACTTATGAGCAGCTCAGGTGAATGCCGGGAAGCTGGACAAGCTGACACAAAATTTTCCAGTAAATAGGTGTTATAGCTAACACTGCTATACTGCATGACCTACAGAAAACCATAAAGTCACTTGGAAGACGCCCCAGAATGGCTAGCAATACACTGTTATAATGATACAAGCTTCATTATAATTATAATCAATAACGCCCTAGTCTGGCATAACTTGAAAATGAAAGTGAAGAACTAATTAATTATATACAGTATTTACATGTGTGTAATAATAATAATAATAATAATAATAATAATAATAATAATAATAAGGATAAAAATTAGTATTGTTATCATTATTATTGTTGTGGTTATTATTATTTAGACACAGTTTTTGTTTTATCCAGTTGTATTTACTCAGTGCAACATTTAATATCCAAGGTAAAAATATAACACCTACATGTCAGAAAAAAATAAATAAATAATAAAAAAATTAAAAAAAAAAATTATATATATATATATGAATTACTGATTTGGAAACAGTATCACCCCCTAAAAATGATTTTTTCTAAATAGCATGCAAAGCCATTTGACATTTGGCCATCAGCTGTAGTCATGAAAAACTGGATCATTTCAGTCTGGTAGTGCAACAGAAGCAAACAATCAACTATGGATGGCAAGGCAATGTCAGAAGATCTTCAGGATAAAACTGTGCATAGGCGCAAGTCAGGAGAAGCACAGTGAAGTCTTTTATGAAGTGAAAGTTATTTGGTACAAAACAGACCCTCCCTGGATCAGTACGTTGCTTCCACAAAAATACTAATCAGAGAGGCTACCGAGAGGCCTACGGTAACTCTGAAGCAGTTGCAGGAATTTATGATAAACAGGGGTTATTGTGTGTATGTGACAATATTACAAATTGTCCACAAATGTGGATGTACAGTATGGGAGTGTTATAAGAAAAAAAGCCACAAGCAGTCATGACTGAACTTTGCAAAAACGCAGGTGGTTAGATGAGACTAAAATTGAATTATTTGGCCACAACACCAAACGATATGTCTGGCGGAAATCGAATACAGCTCACCGTAAAAATATCAGCATGGAGGTGGTAATGTCTTATGGGGGTCTTTCTTTCTAGCACTTGTCACGATAGAAGCAAAACGGATGGGGCAAAATACTGTCAATTCATTAGGAAAATCTGCTTCCCTCTGCCAGATAGTACTTACCCAAACCACACTGCAAAATTGACCACACAGTGTTGAAAAAGGCAGATATCTTAACATGGCCTAGTCAGAGGCCTTCAAATACTTGAAGATTGCAGTCCATAAACAGTCACTCAAGTTCCCAACTTCAGCAGTTCCACAAAGGAGAGTGGGCAAATATTGCAAAGTCTAGATGTGCAAAGCTTTGTGTGCCATTAAGAAAGTGATTAGCGTCACCTGATTGAGTTAACAAGTCATTTTTAGGAGGAGGAGTCCTTTTCCAAATCAGTGATTCTGTTTTTTAAAAAATATATATTTCTTTTACATTTTCTTACTGTATGAACAAAATAAATTACAAAATTGACTAGGATAAATGGTGGGTTCCAAAATTTACACTCAGAAAGGAAAATGCAGATGATTATTAACACAGAATTCTGTAGTTTTATTTATTTAAAACATTTCTCCTTTTAGACTGAAAAGAAGTTATTTCCATTATTTAGTTAATATTCTAGCATAAAGCAGTTTTATAGTTGTTAACAACAGTTATTTGATGTTTTAATGCTAAAGTTCTTGACTATTAATGATAACAGACTTGGAGGAAATGATTTGGAGGAGCAAAGTTTAATTGAAGATGCTGTAATATACAGTATATATTTTTTCATAAAAATACAACCTACTGAGGTGGAGGCAACTGAGTGAAATGTGTCAGCTGTAACTATGGAATAGCTCTGTATATAGTGCATAATGAGGCAAATCTCTGTCTATCTTTGCCAGAAAGCACATTGTGTTTAGAGTCTACTATATTTAGAAAAGCTAGTGATTTTTTAACATCCAATTCTAGTATTCCTGTCTACTACAGTATATCATCTCGTGTGGTTCTTATGACCTCTTCGCACTTATACAGCACCAGTTAAATTTAGCATTCTTTTTTTTTTATCATCATTATTTTCTACATAATTTTATAATATATTTTTAACATTGCAGAACAATGCTGAAGGCACCCAAAATGTTAAATGATCTCCTCCAACCAGCTGTTGTTGAGACATGTCTACTACTTTTAGCTCTGTGTAGCATTTATGTACTGTATGAACTCTAATCTGAGGTGCTGTTAATTTATGATTTCTGAGGCCGGCAACTCTAATGTAATAATCTGCAATAGAGGTAAGTCCTTTCCTGGGATGGTCCTTATGAACACTGGTTTCATCATAGCATTTGATAGTTGCAACTGCACAATTTTTTTCAACTAGCAAGATAGCTCCTTTTGGAAATAGAGTGCTGAGAGAAATCATATGGTCAAGGGCCTTTTGGGTGATTTGCCTGGCTGGTGAGTGTGTAATGCTAGAGCATGGCTGTAGTTTTTTCAGCCTGCAGATGCTGCAGGGTTGGCCATGTGATGTATGTAGGGAGGATGACCTTGGGGAGAACCAAGCATTCTCTCAGCTCCTTGCAGTATGTAGTGTTTCATTTTTGCTGCTTGCCATCGGAATGTTCTTATTTTGTACTTTTATTCTAGTGGAAGACCAGTTTCTTTTGCCTATTGGTAGTGATTCAGGTCTCAACATGATGAAGTCAATACATACCCTGATCTATCTATCTCTTGTTGCTCTTAGTTTTTTTCAGAGGCAGCCCATAGGTTCAATGTTGTCTCTAGTTTGTTGTGTAGGTTTTTCCCCTGCAGCAAGTTTCCCCTGCACTTTGCTTGGTAGCAGGAGGCAGTGGCCACAGCAGGCTCTGACTTAATTTGAGATGTTACTCTGAGTTGACATTGTCAGACTCCACGAAGCCCAATTCCCAGGTTGACTTTTTGTTTCCTTAGGTTACACGGCCATGTTTTAAAGCATTTAGAAAATTCTAGTAAACAAATGAAAGCATCTTATTTTCAATTATTAAAGAAACAGAATATTAAATCTATATCAATGTTAGATATTGACAGTGTTACTTTAGTTGTACAAGTTTCCTTTTAGTTTCCAGCATTTTATCTGAAGACTGCAAATTAATTTACATTTATTATTATTATTATTATTTATTATTATTATTTGATTATGATAATTGCTGTTTATTTATTATTAATTCCTTGCACATTTGGCTTGAAAAGATCAGTCAAACTGAGAAAGTAGATAGGATGAGTGATGAAACTAATGTACTTTTGACTAGGCAATCATCAGACGCTTTAAAACGAACTTTTTGAAATTTGACCTCAGAAAGCCCCTGTGATCTTTTTTCTTCCTCTCTTCTACATTTTGACAAATGATACCTGTCGGTCTGTCAGAAGTGCACTAATTGAGTCCTATTTAAATCATTAGCTGGCAAAGCAGGCCTGAAGTCCCTATGGTCCTGAACAAATTACTTGTATTTGTGTTCCCCAGAACATATCTACTGCTGCTGGGCCATCAGTGTCTCAAGAGATGAAGAATATAGGCGTGAATGTATGCTGTTATTACTTCATTTATCTTCAACAGAGATGAGCCTTAGCCTATTTCACATAGAAAGCCAAGTGATTTAAATGTATGTACAAAAGAACTGAAACTCATGTTTCATTAATATAACTAACAGTAAAATTCTTTAATTCAATCTTTTGAACACTGCTTAAAAGGACCGACATTATCAAAACCATGCGATGAAAAATGACATCTGATTTAAAAAAAGATAAAATGACAGTTACAGTAATTTTTTTATGATAGCTGTCAGTACAAGTTGTTTTATAAGAAATAGTATTAGCTCTTCATGAAAATTCATTCATTCTGTCATGCCACTGACAGCTACTTGAAGTTTGGCTGCCATCTACAACTTCCAGAATTCACTGTCTACAGCCATGGCCACCAAAACTAAATCACCCAACATGCCTCACAAACTCTTTCATGTTTACATTTACCTTATTTAGTTTATGTCTTTGCTTTTGGTTATTTTACTCTGACTTTGATTCTTGATCAATCAATCAACCAATCAATTCATTCATTCATGAATACATTTTTCAATCAATCATTTAGATTTATTCTTCTTAACATTTGAACTTTAACATGTTAAATGTTTAGGAGATGTTCAGAGCGGCCAGATTGAGGTGTTTTGGGCATGTTCAGAGGGGAGATCGTGAGCATATCGGTAGAAGGATGCTGATGTTGGAACTGCCATGCAGGAGGTCTAGAGGAAGACCAAAGAGGAGATTTATGGATGCAGTGAAAGAAGACATGAAATTAGTTGGTGTGAGAGAAGAGGATGCAGAGGAGAGGGTTAGATAGAGGCAGATGATTCGCTGTGGCGACCCCTGAAAGGGAACAGCCGAAAAACAAAAAAGACAAAGAAGAATTATATCACTTGAACTTTCTCAGACAGAAATAGACCCTGGATAAGTCCAATGCAATGTCATGCACTTTTTCTTTACAAAGAATAATTCACTAAAAGCATCATTCTCTGACTAACTGATTTGAACTGAGAATTTCCACTTATACCAAACATGCAAACTTAGCCAAAAGTAAATAGGCAAATAATGTTACCTTTTTTTTTTAACTTAAGTTACAATTTTTGTCATTCATTTAAATACAGTGTGGGGGTGTTTTTTGTGACAATTCTACTTCAGCTCTGCTCAAAATATGTTTTCCAAATTGTATTTATTTTCCTAAAACAAATTTCTGATATTTTGTAACCATGACAATAAGCATAAATAACTTTGTAGTTCTGATTAACAATGAACTTTCACTTTATTCATAACCTTGCCAATGCTTGTCCAGATTAGGCAGAGTTTTAAAAAATGCTCCTTTGCTAATGTGGGGGCAAGGACACTAAAATTGACTGATGTGGAACAGAATGGAATGATTTATACTATATACCATTTATAAATGTTGTAATTAAAAGAAACACATAATTCCTTCCAAAATGTAACCATAACAATAATCATGTAATAATGGTGTATTGTATGTATTTAAGTTATTGGAAACAATTATAACAATTTCAGTTATTAGGAAATAAAATCTGTTTTACAGAGCATCTCTTGGTTGTGCATACTTGTGGTACAAGTGAGAGAACATCATATAATAAGATTTAGCATCAGACATTAGGGGGATTTTTTTTCTTTGCCATTTTGGGACAGTTTGCTTTTCATTATTTCTTACATATTATATTGTAGCGTTTTTCACCGCTACGAAGAAACTTGGAAAGACAAGTGAGCTACCTTGCTGCCCAATGCAAATGGCTGGGAGTAATTTATTCAGAAATGGCACGAAATAGCACAAACAGCACATCCCACAGTCAATAACACACCTCTCTCTCACACACACACACACAACCTGGCCGAAGCCACTAACCCAAACACCTTTCCCCAACAGGGTGAACACATAACAACCCCTCCCGCAAAGCATGATGGTTGCCAATCGAAACCCCGCCCACGCCACAATATGTTAAAGGTTATGTTGTGTTTTTCATACCATAATAATACAATATGATCTTTAATATATAATATGTAAGAAAGAATGAAGAAAAATATATCCCCCTGCTTTCTAATGTTGACAGAATGGGAGATGAAACTAGTTTTCATCTTACAATATACAGTGTCAACAACATACATACAGCATATAGAGTCATGGGAAAAAGAAAGTACATCTTTCTTCAATTCATTTGAAGTATTTATTAGGATTTAAATAAAATCTTGCCCTCAGACAATCATCCCATGACCACGTGAGTAAATTTGACATTTGAATGGCTGATGAACCCTGGTGGAACAGCCAAGTCAAAGTCCACTCAGATGCTGTGTCAGGATGTTAAGAGGGCTATGCAATTAATAATGTTGTCTGCTTTATTAAGAACAACATCTGTACACCTGCACAGGTGGCAGCAGCACAATGCATAAAATCATGAAGTCATGCAGCTACAGGTCCAAGAGATTCAGTCATTTTTTCCCATCAAAACAGGAGGAAGACAAAACTGTGATCTCTTAGAATTTGTTTGTGGCATAGATGTTGATACATCTACATGAGTTTCTTAAACTGCTAATTTCCCTGGATTTCAGAGATAAGAGTTTAGAATAATAGTGAAAAAAAAAAAAAAAACATTGAGTGAGAAGCAGTTATGTGGGTGGAAGAGAGGTCAGGGAAAAATGGCCAGAGAGCTGCCAGAAAGTATGCAATAACTCATATAATCATTCTTTAGAGCTATGGTGAACCGAAAAAGCATTTCAGCATGCACAAAACATTGGACCTTGAGGCATATGGACTACAAAAGCAAATAATTACATTTGGCCAAATATAGGAATTTAATGATCATTAAGAACTCGTGCTAGTCTACATTCACATTACAAGCCACATTGTTCAATTCTGATTTTTTGGTCAGATCGGAATTGCAAGTCATAAAGAATTACATTCATAATTCCAAGTGACTTTTATGTGACTCTAATGTTGACACAACTGTCCTCTGAAATGGCATGCGTGACCACATTAAAATGTTTTTGCTTGTACCATCAGGGATGAAACATACACACATATTTGTGCAACTCTTCATTCATTTGAAATAACATTTTAGCAAAACATGTTTGGAATTTTGCTCTGAATGATGACAAGCAGTTAGTTGCCTATATTGTTGAGGTCCAGCAAGCTTTAGCTGGTTTAGTAGCTTTTGCTAGCACTAATATGAAATCCCCATGCTGATTAATAACATCAACACACTTCACATGCACAGAGGCAAAAAGTTGCATGAATTCCAATCTGCCCATTCTCATTCAAGTCATATGACCACGTATCAGATATGTATCCAATCTAATGTATAAAAAGAAACCAAAGTGAATTAGATCCAATCTGAAAAACATCAAATTTCTGCATTCAAAATGTACCATACAAACCTGAACTGTGTCACACTAGGGTAGAAAAATAGCAATGAAGTCAGTTCAGGCTGGTAATGTGATTGTAGCTATAAAGATGCTTAGAAGAACTTTCCATCACATTTGGTAATTCACCCAGAGCATGCAAATGTGGCCTTAGTGAAAACAAAGTGCAAACATTGCTTTTTAAATAACAAGGGCAGGTGAACCGAGTGTTGAGGTGGTATTGCTTAGCCGTACACATTTATATCACTCACTAAATGCAGCACTCTCCTCTGAGGTTGCTATATCCCCAAATCACTGCCATTTCCCAGCCATAAGATGCTTAACTGCACTAAAAACCCTGCTCCCATTAAGTACTGCCTTCGCACTTTAGAACCGGCTCTTATGTCAGAGCTGTGATTACCTAAGCAATTACAGACATAAACAACCAATCATAAGGCAGAAAGCTGGATTTGTCAGAGAAAAGGGTTATTTTTACACTGTTCTGCAGGTGTACTGCCTACATTTACTAATGCTAGAATGACCCCAGTGCTGTCAAGTGTACTTTGAAATGCATAAATATTTTTATTGCAATAAAAAAGGCCTGGTACTGCTGGTCAGTCTCAGTCTCAGCTGATCCTTCAGTACATTGTTCTTGATGCCATTATTTAAGTGTAGCAGGGTTACCTGATCTACCCTATATAATACTGTACTAGGAGACCTACTCATCCTTGATCAGAAAAAAAGTTAAAGGTTAAAGCTAAAAATAAGCTGATCAGCTTCATAATCAGTGATATTATATGTAACTATTTCAGGGTTAAGCCCACGTACATATCTGCTTGGAAATGGAGATCTTAAACAACTTTAGCGTGTTAAAATTCACTTATATCACTTCAGCACTGTTATTTCAGCAATGGAAATATTAACTAATCCAAAAATATTCAGTTTAGCTTTTTTAATTAATATCTATTGGTACAGGTGTTTTTTTACATTAAGTAAGTAGCTTATTGGAAGAGCTTTGTTACGTAAATTATTAAATCCGACACATAACTGTTCATAACGTCGCTTTTATATTTAACATTTTGATTTCACTTACTGTATGGTGCAGGTTCAACTTCAAGCAGATATCTAAGTACTGCAAAAGTTTCAATAAACTCTGTCCAGCAGTCAATTTAAGACATGCAAATAGTTGCATGTGACACATAACTGCTCATAATTTCTCTTCTACTATACATTTTAATTGAATTTATGGTGTAGGTTTAACTTCAAATATTGAAGCCAAAGTTAAATTAAACTCTGCCCAGCCAGTTTTAGATGATGCTGTGACAAACTCTGTGGGACAGACATACAGACAAACAAACAGATTTTCTGAGACTGGGTTCAGGTCCTCAATGCATGAAACGTAAATATATCATTGAAAGAGCAAGTTCTCACAGACAAAATCTTTCTTTTATATAGATATTAGCAGCAACTGCTTACTGTTTGCTTTTTAAAAAAAAAAATTTTATTCCTAATGACGTGTCACTTACAACATAGCTCAAAATGTCAGACCTCGTTATACAATGGGAGTCCTCCATTTCATGTAGATCTCAGTTTCGCCTCTTTCTCAACTCTTCCTCTCACCTTAAAGATGCAACAACAATGACCCCCGATTCCAACTACGTTTCTTCTAACAGAATTCTGAGTCACACTATCTGCGCAATACTCCCCCTTTGAATTGGCTATACAGTTGAAGTTTAAAAGAAAAAAAAAAAAATCACCTGCTATTTTTCCAGTCTTCAGATGTCCTTTTTGGTGAGCCTGTTTGGTGGTGCCACATCAGGTTCCACTCCTGCTACAACATGATTGGCTTATTAGATAACTGCATAAATGTGCAGGCGTACAGGTATTCCCAGTAAAGAAGATATTAAGTGTTTTGAGTCTATATAGAGAGGGTACAAATCTCCCATCTGGGTGGAGATTCATAAATGCACATGTACAGTGGATCTACTCTGATATGATTGCACATACTGTATAATCTTTTTTTTTAAATAGATTTGGGCACCAAAACTTATAGTTATCGTAAAAAAAAAAACATATTGCAGTCATTCTCATGGGTGGATTGGGAAAAGCATACAAAGTGCAGCTGCTTGCATAACACCAGATGTGTTGTTAAACGAGTTCATCATGAGTGGGAAAGACAACTTTGTATGTGTTTAGAATAAAAAAGCAGTTATATAGAGGATGTTTTGTAAATAAAGTTACATTTTGCTTAAAAAGTGTTAATTGTCTTATTGATGGAGACTTCTGTCTGTAGGCATCCTGTTGTTATGACAGAAAACACTGGTGTACAGTCCACAGACATGTCTGTTTGGTAGCAGTGTGCCGTAGAGGGCTTTGTTTGTTCATCTGTGTTCTCTTGTCTGTGATTTCTTATTTATATTGAAAAGGTAACCTGCCAGTATTAACCTGCACAATAATATTTCCTTTGTGTTTCAGTGTATTCTTGTCATTCTTAAGTCCCAACTGTAGAAGAGTTCAGGGAGTTTTCTCGTGTACAGGAGGTGTGTTCAGCTAAGTGACACAGTGACAAGCTTCATGTGCTTCAGAAGAAGACATATGCAAGCCTTCATCTCTCCAGATGGTACTGTCTCTTAATCAGCGACACACTGTTCTGTGAACTTGGTACAAATTATTCCAAATTGTGAAAATTAGAAGTAGCAGTGGATAGAATAAGTCTAATAACGATTAATTTATTAAATAAGAATGATAAAATATTACATAAGGTAGAGTTCAACTACAAGGTATGAAAAAAAAATGATGCTTGAGACTGGACTTTATGTTGTTGCTATGGTAATACTGATAGTGATCTTATAAGGGAATTTGCCTCTCCTTGGTGTTGATTTTAATATACACGATAATACCTCTTTATTTGATAGTTAATCCAAGGCAATATGGTCTTTCTCCTGTGATGCTAATTAATATGCTTTATTTATTTATTTATTTATTGATTTTCTCAATTAATGGGCAAGATTAAAGTGCAATTCCAGCTTCTACAGCAGATTTTTTTTTTATTTTTTAAATGCCAAGGGCCCCCAAATCCAGCTAGGTAAATTAGGATAATCAGAACAGCTTTGCGAAAGAATATTATCTTTGGAAAATGACAGGAATTTGCCTCAGAAAATAATCTTGCAATCTCCTTTAATTTAGATCTTACATTCTGTGTATGTTTGTGTGCACATATGTTGCTCCGTATTTCCTTTTTATAAACACATATCTACAGTATCAGTGCCACTTAACACAGGCGTGCAAAACTGCAGCCAGGCTGGGTGAGCAATATGGATATCAGTGTCAGTTATTTTTACCCCATCCTTTTTATAGCCTTAATAAATCTATGGAAGAGGGTATTCTTCATCAGGACTTTCAGACGACATAAATAACAATGATTAAAGAATAATATAATATACATTAAGCACTCTATCTTGCTGTTTCGTTCAGCCTGACCTTTTTTTCTTGAGTTTTGAATAATTTAAAGTGCGATCCTCTACCTTTATCACAAATATCCTTTGGTCAGTGACTATTGTATTACTTGCTGCTCCCAGAAGTTTGTTAAATGTGGATACTGTTTAGAATTGTGAAAGCACTGAAATGCCATTTGGACTCAGGACTACTATATATTCCTAGGTGATCATACTGTAGTACAAGTTCCACATGTTCCTTGTCTGCATGGGTTTCCCGGTTTCCCCCCACTGTCCAAAAACAAGCAGGTTGGTGGATTGAATATATTAAATAGTAGTAACCTAATGTAGTGTGTGTGTGTGTGTGTGTGTGTGTGTGTGTGTGTGTGTGTGTGTGTTGGTTTTTATGGTATACAAGGACATTGCACCTGACTCCTTACCTGGGCTCTCCGGACCTCATGGGATTAGCCGGACTATGCCGAAGTCCGCGTAATTCCGAGAGTGTATTGGCATTTGTTAGTGTCTAAATAGCATAAATTCGCGTTTTCTTTGAAAGTCCATTTTAACCCGTAACCTGATTTATGAGTGTATTCCAGTGTATCGGAACAGCGTCCTCCAGATATCGGACCAGAATTGCAATTTCATACACTCGAACATACATTTTGCCGGGAATCCTTCTGATTGGCTGCTTTTTGAGGGGCGGGACGCGGGGCGGGGCTTCTGACGGGCTCGGAGCGGAGCGGGGCGGAGCTTCTGACCGCCTCGGAGCGGGGCGGGGCTTCTAACTGGCTCGAAGCGGGGCGGGGCTTTTGACGGGCTCGGAGCTCAGTCTGCACATGCGCAATTTAACAATTAAATGCCCTCTGGAGCACATGCGCAGTTTAACTCTGGAGCAACACGGCGTGGCGAGG
>JAOVVA010000041.1:17033628-17055550 GCA_028565275.1 Leiocassis micropogon | reverse complement strand
CAAAACAAGAAGCGCATGCGTGATACATGATACTCGGTACTCGTAAACCAAAACTTGTTCGTTTTCCAAGTCAAAATGTATTAAAAATCTTTGCTCATCTAGCGGAACACTCGCAAAACGCGTTACTCGCAATCCAAGGTTTCACTGTACTTCAATATTGAGTTGGACCCCCTTTTGCAGCTATAACTCGCAATCTGTGTTCCAGTTCATCTCAAATGTGCTTAATGGGGTTGAGGTCAGGGCTCTGTGCGGGCCAGTCACGTTGTTCTACAGTGAACTCATCAAACCATGTCTTTATAGACCTTGCTTTGTGCACTGGGGCACAGTCATGTAGGAATAGAAAAGAGATAAGGGGCCTAATTGAAACACCAGAATTCAGATAAATTAAAATAAATTCAGAATTCAAATCTCTGATGTTATCTATACTGTTTTTTATTGTTAAACCCCTCCTTTTCTGAACAGCTATGGTTGAAGGAAATACTCCCATCTCAGTTGCTGCAGCCCAGCTCCTGTGCTTGTCCTGAGCCCAGAAGGCTTTGTTTAATTTGGGGTCTGGAATGCTTGGTGCACTATGACCATCCAGACATTTCACAATTATTATTTTTTTGTATTGTGACTATACTCTGTGATTAGAGAAATAATACAATTACATGGATTTTGTATATATACAGTATATATTGCAATGCAGACAAAAACCATTATATTTATAATTGTTTTATTAAAACATCATTGAAACTTTATGCATGTTTAAGAATTATACACACACTTTTATTTTGTCGGGGTGCTCTGATTAAAGAAACTCCAAGATGAGATCTCATGTTAGTCTCTCCTTTTTCACCTAGACAGAAATGAGACGTCTTTGAGAATTGAATGAGATTTAGGCGTTTTCTGATATGTCGTGTACAATTAAACTCATCATTACTTTTAAAAAATGTACATTTTACTACTACCGGAATGATGATGCAAAAATGTAGAACTCACAAAATGTGCATATTATTATATATTATGTCCTTGATATAAAATGTATGTTTGCTGACAGAGAGGGTTTTCATCACGTGTCACTTTATTTTAGGCATAGTTAATTTATGCATTCTTCTACTTCTTCTTCTTCTTCTTATAATTATTATATTATATTGATCTTATAAATCTGTTCTATTTCTTGCATATACGATTTTAAAATCTTGCCTATTCTTACCTTTTTAAAATTTTTGCTCAGTCATGCGTGTATATTTATTTAAAATTAAATTGAATTGAGTTCATTATATTGCCTAGGTTGTGCTGAAAAAAATGCCACTCTATATTGCACAATCCTGATTCCTATATCCTATTTGATGAAAAGAATGGCTAAAAATGCTTTGGGAATTAAGGGCTAGGGTTCTCTGACAAACTGTGCCTACACTACACAAGTGTTTAGTCCTTTTTTTTTATTACTTCATCTTTTGTTTCACATACAGGTAGATGAAGGGGAGAGTTAGTAGGTTGGATCTCTGGAATGTGAAATTAATAGAAAATAAAATAAATCTAAATATTGTGTTAAAAGTCATATATATACTGTATGTAATGTGCAAATAGTTTGAACTTTTCGCTTTAGAATTTCAAAAATAAAGTACCCAAGGAAGTTTCTCTTTTAATCAACCAGGTGTTCAATGAAGATATGTAGATATGTAGGTTGGTAACAACTAAACTCCATTAGAAAATTGTTTTGTAATACATAATTGTTTAATTTTGAAATCTAGCTTTATTTTTTTAAATCCAACCACCAGTTATATTATCGTACAGTACACCCAGGTGTCCCTAGTTTATTAACATGGCTAACCTTTTACAAATGTGCATTACACCCTAATGAATGTATCGAAATTAGACTAGCAAATTGCAAACTTACTTTACATTCTGTACAAATGTCATTACCATTAAAGAACAAAAATATAATATACAGAATATTTTAATCAAGAAGTCAGGCAATGAGATAATGTTTGTGTTCAGTGATTTCTGTATACACTTATTATTGAAGGCCAAACCTATTTTTAATTATATATTTATGACTAAATGTTCAATATTTTCTTAGGGCCAACCCAATTAAGCCTACAGAACATGTAGATTCTAATAAAGACTAATAAAAGACTAGCATAATAATTTCCCAACAATTTCTCCCACACATGCTCTAAGCATATAAATGTCAAGTCAGCAAAAACAGCAAAAATACTTTACCAAGTATCATTCATCCAGACCTTTAGGTGGCGGTAGCGGACCACAAAGCAGATTCTGAAGCTGGGTTTTACTTTTTTGCGCCGAATTTAAAATTAAGTTCATAGTTATTATTGACAAGGAGTCAGAATCTTAAAAAACGATAGAATGTTAAAAAAAATGTTAAAGTTAAGACCACAGAGTCTGTGGTCAAAAAACATGTAATATATTTTAGCTGAAAATTACACAGCTTACGTTCGTTCTTAAATTGGTAAAGGAATTCAAATGCTACCTGTGGGTGGTTTAGCATGTGGATTAGCATGTCTAGGTAACTAACACTAGTGAGGTTGAACGTTGTTGTTTTGGTTTTTATTTGTTTGTTTTTTAATAGTAAAAATCAGTCAGCTGGTTACAGTGTTGTTATTATTAGGCAATGTCCTAAGTTAACCAGTGTGGGTTGACATATTAAGTTACTTTTTACCCTTTCTTTTAAAAAAAGAAAAGAAAAAAAGTTAGTTACTGCATGATCAGTTTTTGCAAACCAGTAATTGTATTATAGAGTGTTCAGTGTTTAACAGTAGTTGCCAGAACATGTAACTTTAGGGACATCAGTTAATTATATTCTATAAGTAAATACCAATATGTTTGTTTGTGGAAAGGTTATCTTGGTAATTATATACACTTTACTTTAACTGGGTTCTTTTCAGAAGCATTCGAAGAGAACAGGAATCTCAACAAAGAAACTGCTTTGAAGGTTCTGGAGTCTCCATCAGCACATCAGTCAGGTAAGCACCTGTCCATGAGCAAGCTCAAGTTGGGAATGGAGTAGCTGAATGGTGTTTAGGTAAATGTTTTATATATATATGTAGTTGCAGACTTTGGACAAACTTGTTGGACATCCACCACAAGAGAAGACTGATGTAGCTGGTGAGAAAAAAAACTTTTCCTGTAGCCCTTTCATGCAGCAAGCAACCAATTTTCCCTTTAAAATTTTTCATCTCCTTTTTGACTGATTTTTTTCACTGGAAGTCACAATGCTGTGGACTTTGTGTAACTCCTGTATAAATCATACTTTGAGTTGAGCAGCGTGACATTTAATATCTTTGTCAGGTTAGGTGACATTTTATATCATTTAGTGTTTTGATTTGCCGGATTTTGCTGGTGTATGTTATATTGTGTAAATTAATTACACAATGATAATTGTATATTGTATTTTGCACATTTAAGTTTATTCCATTTATGTATTTATTTTTATGCATGGGCTCGGTTTACAAATGAGTGGTATTAGTAAACTAATATTTTTTAATATTATTAATCTGCTGGTTTTAATGTTGTGGTGGACAGGTCAGTATGGACACTGACTAGTCTCAGGTGGTGTTTGTTGTGGCTCATCACTGTATGCTGTTAATTGAGGATTCTTTTTATATGTTCAATAAAACTATCATATTTCTCATTTGTGTTGTTTGCATCTCATTTATATCGGTCTTTAATCTCATTATGGGCATGTATATGGCTCATTGCCATAAGCATATTGTAAAAAAAATAAATAAAGAAATAGATATATTTAATCAAATTCAATATATTATGAAGTATATTGTTAAATATAAAATTACATACATTACCATATATATTTAAATATATTTCTCAATATATGAAAAGCGGCAATTCCTTATGTATTTTGCAATATATTGTAATATATTAATACAATATATTATTCAGTATATCGTGACTATATTTAGATGAGAAAATTATTCAATATATTGACAGTTAATATATAGCGAAATATATTTTCTTTGCGTAAAGGTATATAGTGGGTGACAAAGTGGAAGGTCATGTATTTTATTGTATCATTGGTCATTATCATTTAACAAAGTGAATGTACAAAAAAAGATTTAAGAACACTCACAAACATGAACTATGTTACATAATATATGTCTATTTATTGTCATTTTGTTATTTACGTGGCACCATGTAGTACAAAGGATTAGTGACACAAGATTCAATTTGATTAATTAGATAGATTTAGATTTATATTAGATTATAACCTATATAAATGAATACATTAATTAATACAGTATGCCAGTATTGCAGATAACTAATTCTTATAATTTTATACATATACTGATATCAATATGCAACATAACTATGTACACAACACATTCCCCAGTGTTTGAGTCTAGAGTGTTAACACCGAGGTATGTTTATATGTGACCAGTTGGACTCAAATAAACTATGAAAATAATAAATCAACACTGGGGCTATTATTGTGTGTAGAATTTAAGTTGGGATTCACTCCAGTGCTCATCCTCCAAGCATTATTAGTTTTGATTAACTCCACTTATTGCATTAAGTACAATTAGATATTTAATCAGAATGGAGTTAATGTGAGTGAAATTAATATTACTGGTTTGGAGTTGTCTTCAAACAGTGTTGTTGATGAAAAACCCTGGCACTCATCCTCAGCTCAGTCAGCGGCCTTTTTACTTCCCATATGGAAATGCTTTTATCTTTTTCTCCACTGTAAAGCAAATGAGGGTAGTTACTGCACTGTGTTAATTCACTTTTTTTATTATCTTTATTAGACTCAGTTGAACATCATCAATTTTTATTTCAGTTTAACAACTTTACAAGTCGATTACAATGTAACTATGTTGGATTTTGTGTGTCTGTTTAAGTATGAATGGGAGATAAAGAAAGAGAGAGCCGAAGAGAGATGCAGAGCTATAAGTTTTGGGCATATACCGACTCAGAACAGTGGTAAGTGGTTCCTCTGAGATGATAAATTTTGATTTTTTCAGCAATGCCACAGCGCTTTCTAATTCATCTGTCTGTTAGGGATGTGCTTCCATAATGAGGAGTCTGCAGGCTGCCCATTGTCACAGTATGAGGACATTGTCGCTCTCTTTATTTATTCATGTCATGATAAGTGGATGCACTGGCTTGTGCTACATTGTATATCTCACTCCACTTCATGTTTATGCTGCTATTCAACAAAAGGGAAAAAGAAAGAAAGAAAAAACCAAAATCAACAATGTAGCTTAACGCACCTTTCCTCACACAGCCTGACTAGTAGTAGTCCAGCACTTCCAGAACCCACTGTGCTCTAAGCTTTCAAAATATTTCTTTCTTTTTGGAGCTTAGGCTATAAAGACTGACCTGTGCTTAAGGGACCAAGGCCTGGAGGAAATCAGTCACTCTGCTTTTAATGAGAGAAGATCAGATCAATTGCCTCTGCTTTTTTGCTCTGTCTGCATGACAGCATGTCTCAGCAGAGATTAGATGCTTGCCAATGTCTCCAGAAAGACACAGGGCTCTTTACTAAACTGTTTCTGCAGTCTCATTTCTTAGTTTTTAAATACTGCATTCCATGATAGCTTCTGGTTACTTCATTCTTGCTCAAAATGCTTTTGCTGACAAGTTTTGTTCTAAAAATCCTCTGAATAAAGATGGACATTATTTCCCACTCATTCATTCAATTTGTCTAAAAACTCTTGGTGAGGGTCATGGGCATTCTGAATGGAA
The DNA here is from genome assembly GCA_028565275.1 of Leiocassis micropogon. Classification (NCBI taxonomy): domain Eukaryota; kingdom Metazoa; phylum Chordata; class Actinopteri; order Siluriformes; family Bagridae; genus Leiocassis; species Leiocassis micropogon. The sequence goes on along the minus strand of JAOVVA010000041.1, from coordinate 17,049,844 downwards.
CTCCAGTCCAATTAATGGGCACCATAACTATGATTCACAGCTAGTGGCAGTTTTTCCTACAGTATTTGTATTTTCCTACCTATCTATTTGCTGCTGAAGTTTTGCGGAAAACCACATGGACATACTTCTTAAGTTCTGCCTTTTAAAGAAGTCAATTACACCAGTTGTTAGTGTTTTCTGATATTTCCATTTAATTGTATTATTTTTGCTTGCTTCCTTCTTAATTTTTTTACCCTCGTGCCTTACATGTCAATACTGTACTTCCTATCTGTTCACCAGATATCTATAAAATTTCGCTGTTTGTTTCCCAGAGTCTCTATAGAACATGCAATTTTATTTATTCAGGGTGTTTTGTTTAGGATTTATATACACTTCTTAGGTGTGTGAATAAACCAGAGAACTTTCTGATACTCCATTTTGCTCACGTGTGTGTGTGTCTCCAAATATGTCAAAGCATAGTGGACAGATCTAGCAGTTTATTAATCAAACTTTAAACCCAACACCAATATTATGTTCCAACCCAACAATCTTCTGTTTCTGAACAGTCTAGGAGCAGCACAGCAGCTTGTTTCTGAACAGTCCATGATCAGCATAGCAGGTTTTGGTTGCAAACAGACAATGAATATTGTACCACACTGATTCTGAGCAGTCAGTAAAAATCTAGACATATTCTGTTCGTAAAATGTCCATGAACTGCAGCTTCAGTTTGTGAGATGTCCATGATAAGTGCAGCAATAAATTGGCGAGAGGAGAAATAGAAAGTTAGTCATGTTCAAATGTTCATACCCCCTCTTTCAATTCACTGTGTTTTTATACAAAACATAAGAAACAAAAACTGATCATACTGAGTTTTAGTATTAGGCAAATACAACCTCAGATGAAATAACATAATATAACTTTTTCCACTGTGTAATTATTGCGCCCCTAGAAATGGGGAGAAATAATCACAAGAGTGATATGTGATGTTTCCTCAACAGTAGGTTTACTGCAATGAGCATTCAAAAATGTAACAATCCACAAAAATGCAATTAACAGGGTTACAATTGTTGTAGGAGAATACATACTCACATACACACTATATTTCCCTGAGACATTTTAGTTATCGTCAATGAGCACAATTCACATTGTTCTCAGCTTTCTCAGGAAACCATAGAGTAAATTTAACTATATGAACTCTTAGAAAACTATACTAAAGTGCACAAAACATACTGCATGCACAATATTAAAAACATATTAATGTATTTGCAAATAAAAACGTGATAGCTGAGTTTAGCTTTATTGTCATGCAGGCACGCCACTCCCCCCCCACAATACACACACACACAATACACACAAGCATTACTATACACAATGTGGCTAACATTTACTTCAAAATACTTTGAACACTCCAAACTGTGTCAACTACTGGCAACATACCTAGAAATGGGGAGAAATAATCACAAGAGTGACATGTGATGTTTCCTCAACAGTAGGTTTACTGCAATGAGGATAATAGTGGAATTTCCCCAAGGTATGTGAGAGAAGACCAAAGCAATCGATCCCAGGCTAACCGATTGAGACAAGTTTGTAGATCTCTGATAAACGTATCGTAGTCTTTATAACAATATAAACAATGAAAAATTAAATCACAGGATTAATGCTATGACAGATTGTGACACTTATAATGCAATCTGAATTTACAGTGCCTCTATAATTTGTAACAAAATATAAACACATTTCAACCTGTCACATAATTATTTATTTAACATAAATAAAGCAAAACAAACAAACAAAAAACACACATGGGCAATGCTGTCCCTCCTTGCTGCTTCCACAGGGTTTAAGAGGGTAAATTGCAGCCAGGTGCTGCTAATCATCAGCCCTTAATCAACTGATCATCAGGTGGTGTGCAGAGCTCTATAAAAGCAGTGGTTTTGGCAGTTTGCTGGTCTGGAGCATTTAAGTGTGTGTTAGCACAATGCCAAGAGGGAAAGACAAAAACAATGGTCTTAGAGAAGCAACTGTGACTGTATTTCAATCTGGACAAAGTTATAAACCGTATATTTGGAGCTCATCGTTCTACAGTAAGAAAGATTAGTCACGAGTGGAAAGCATTCAAGACAGTTGCCGATCTTCCCAGAAGTGGACGTCCCAGCACATTCACCCCAAATTCAGGCCATGCAATGCTCAGAGAAATAAATGTATATATATATATATATATATATATATATATATAAAATCTCAGAACCTACAGCCCTCACAAAGCATGTTAAATGTTAAAGTCCATGAAAGTATATTTAGAAGAAGACGGAAGAACAAATATGGTTTGTTTGGAAGGGTTGCCAGGAGAAAACCTCTTCTGTCTAAAAAGAATGTGCAAGTACAACTGAGGTTTGCAACTGCATCTGAACAAAGCACAATGCTTCTGGAGCAATGTCTTATGGACAGATGAGCCCAAAGCTGAGTTGCCCAGTGCCATGTTTGGGGAAAACCAAACAGCATCTCAGCTCACTGTCAAGCAGAGTGGAGGAGTGATGATTTGGAGAAGTGATGACTTGTTTTTGCAGCCCCAGGACCTGGGCACATTGTAGTCAAAAAGTCGATCATGAACTTTTCTGTATACCAGATTATTCTAGAGTCAAATGTGAGGCCAACTGTCCGACAGCTTAGTCGAAATTGGGTCATGGAACAGGGCGATAATCTAAGGCACACCAGTAAATCTACCTCAGAATGGCTGAAAAAAAAGAATCAAGGTTTTGAATGGCCTAGTCAAAATCCAGACCTCAACTTAATTGAAATGCTGTGGCGGGACCTTAATTGAGCTGTGCATAAGCAAAAGCCAAAAACCTCAATGATCTGAAGCAATTTGGTAAAGAAAAATGTACAGAAAAAATCCTCCACAGTGATATGAGAAACTGATGAAGTCATACAGGAAATGATTCCTTGATTTTTTTTATTATAATCAAGTCAATAATTAAACACATAAAATTAAGAAGGAGGGTACTAACTTTAAAACCTGAACATGATGGGTTAAAGGGGGAAAAAATGTGTCTAATAGTACAGGATGTTTAACACATGCATAAAATAAAATACGCATAAAATGTCACATTATTTGTAATGCCATTTCTTTTTCATCATTCCTGCTAGCTATTAAGCCGAGTACTATCTAGTAGGCAAAGCTCTTGGCTTCTACCAACACACAAGTGGAAAACACAACAAAGTTTATTGTATGTGGTACAGGAAATAATAATAATAATAATTTCAAAGACCCGTCATGATTTAGAACAAACTTTCCTTTTGAGAGTGTCTGAGTACATTAGATGCAAGATTGAGAGCCTGATCCTCCTTCTTTCCTCTTTGACCTGCTGATCCTCACTTCTCTTTTTTTTTTTAGGAGAATCAGTAAATCAATCAACTACTTGACCGGGCCAGTGGGAAAGAAAATACATCTGTAAGTATATTCCAAGTCTTCAACGGCTAAAATTTAGGTTGACTGAATAAATTTGCAATTATAGTGGAGTTGTGTATAGCCTCTCTGGAGTACTTAGATTTCTACTTTCTTGTACTTTTAATGTACTCTTTTAATGAATCTTATTTCCAACCAGAGATATGGCATGATATTCATACTGTAGTTTTATTGAATCTTCTCAAGCAGCACATTAGTGTGAATGTAAGTGACAATTCACTACAATTTCCTGCTAATATTTACAGTTGTTCCTTATTAACTGCTATGTACTGTAGTCAGTCAATCTTATTTTAATATAATGCTGTTTGTGTCTTGTTCCTTACATTAAGAATTACTAAGGGTTGATTTACATGGTAAAACTTCGCACTGAACAATATATTATTAGATAGATCATAGATTTATATGCATTGGTTAGGTCTTATTTGCTGGCATATTCTGTTTTTAATTACACTGATAGCAAATAAATGTATCAAGCGAGATATTATTTTTTGGTGAAAAATATTTATTTTTCATTACTGTTGACAAATTATTGAACACAAACAAAATTGCAATCTTTACAAGATATCCTATTTAAAATGTGTTGTTTAGCTCTGATTCACAATCTGATTATTTGCTTTTTGTCTCTTAGAGCCACAGTACAGTGTCAATTGGATGTGTGCGTACTTTGATGCTTTTCATTTTGTTTATGAATTTTTAGTTTTAAATTGCATGTTATGTCAGGTTGTATTGAGTAAGACAGTGAACAAAAGAATGTAAAATACATGTATCTGTATGTATGAGTGTGTTTGAGTATGTGGTCATGGCTGTGGACTATTTCATATAGCTATACATCTCCTGACAAGGCATTTACTGGCACTGGTCTTCTCCACCCCCATTCTGCTCTTTAATTACTCTGGCTCATCGATCTCTCTTCAGTATAGTCCACATTCTTGGCGCTGTCCCGTCCTGTGGTGTGCCAGGCCGCCTGCTTTAATGAACCAGTGTTTAACTTGCTGCAGCCCTAGGGTCACTGCTATATAGTATCAAACTGTAACAGTCATCAGTAATAGTTCCACAGTGTTCTAATCCATTTTGGGTCGAAAATAAAGTAAAAATAAAAAATCAAGTAGTAAGAATATCTTCCCAGGGGAGGCTAATAAATAATAAACTACACTATAGACTATATGCGTAGAGACATTCTACAGTGTACATAATGTGAGCAATTAAACATTACGCAGGGCAAAGAGACTTTAAACATTAAAGTGACAGAGAAATACAATAGAATTTTAAAATCAAGTTATATCCGTCCATCATACTGTGCGGTAGCGGATATGTGACAAAGGCTTAACTTAACTTATTAAAGTACAAGACAAAGAAAGCTGATGTTCAATGTTCGGTATTTGCTAACAGACATTTGGTATCAGATTGTGATATCTTATAAAATGTGTAGACGTGTATTTCCTTTCCTTAGTCATTTTTATATATTTAGTACTGTTATGATCCGTGCACGGTGGTGTAATGGTTAGCACTGTACCTTCAGGGTCGAGGGTTCGATTCCCACCTTGGGTCTGTGTGAATGGAGTTTGTATGTGTTCCCCATGCTTGGTGGGTTTCCTGAGTCCAAAGACATGCAGATTAATCTAATTGGTGTTCACAAATTGGCCGCTGTCCGGTGTACCCTGCCTCATGCCCAAAGGCTCCCGCAATCATGTACAGTACAGGATTCTTTCACAATGGTGTCATAATACTAGATGTTATTCAAAGCTAGAAATATTTGACTTTAAATGATTATAATTATTTTTGTTGGAATTTAAGAAAGCATTCCTAAGCTATCAGAACATGAATAAATTGTGAGATATTTGGGTAAACTATAAGAAGGGAAAAAATGTTCAGTACATGGCCTTCATGTTCTAGACTCCTGAAACATGGTGCATTTATTCTACTAGTAATGAGTGATGGGTCAAAAACCGGAGTTTATGTAAGAACAGTCAGTTCTCAATATGGCCATTGGGAGCAATGGGTATATCAGTATTTAATGGAGCAAAATGTTACCTAATAGTCAGGTGTTCATCTCTGTTACAGAATATAAAAGCTAACATTTTGTTATTCTCAGCAATCTTCTATTTAAACATTCATAAGAATACACCATAATAAAAAATTCTGTGTCACTGAAAGAATCAATTTTTGTTGGTATATTCAGCATTTATATGACAGAGCTGAGCATTTTATTGGAAGCACTGTCTGAACTCATAAATTCCTGATGTCTTGGCTCAGAGGGTAGTCTAAGCAGGGTGCAAACAGCGGAAGACAGGAGCAACATTAAAGGGAAGAAGAACCCTGACCCACATTTAATGAGGAACTCTGATCAGTTAAAGTCCAAAAACTCTTTTAAGCAGTGTGAGGGATGGGAAAGCCCAATCAACTCATCACCCAAAGGCAGCTTTGCAAAAACAGAGCATATGCATGAGTGACACAAGTGTCACAGCTTGTTGGAAGAATGTGCTTCTTTTTCTTACTTTTCTCTTTCCTCCTATCTGCCTCACTCTACTGCTCTCTTTATCTCTTCATACCTGAGGATTTCTGGGAATTTCTCTTTCGTCTTGGATAAGGAAAGGGTCACGAGGGAGAAATAAGAGATCATTACGAGGAGTGATCTTTACCCAGACTGCCAATCCTGTGGGACCACTGTGGAGATGAAGGGTTGAATAATGAATATGTCAGAACAGGGGAGAGACAAGGGAAAAAGAGGCAGAAATGATGAAAAGCTGGCCAAGACTGAATGAAATTGGATCCAAAATTCTTACAATAATTTCTCAATCTCAGGTGAGATTAAAGCCCTGACTTACTAAGAAATGTTAAATGAGACAAGATATTCTTTTTCTTAAAACATCAATGTACCAACATTGTTTGGTTATTTTTACCACTTTTTTCAAGCAGTTTTACCATCTCAGTCTTGTTGAGCAGTTGCCCAGTGTAGTCATGTCCTCTTTATAAAGTGCTTACATATAACAGCACCTTGTTATGCTTTTACATATTAGCATAAATAGTTTCTTTTTTTATCTTCATGAGAGGTGGATCATGCTGTTCTACAGTAGCATTTTTAATCAGCTGCAGTTTTACTAAGCTGATTGACATAACCATGTTGGTATAAATGGAGTGTTTTTAATCAGCGCATGCATATGATTAATGTGCCTACACATGCAATCCATTGCTTCCACCCACTCCTGTGTAATCGATTTTCTACTGAAAGGTTGAGGATATGAGATGTGACTATGGCTCGCTTTCTGTTGCGATTACATAGTTAAAAAACAAATGAAGGGTTTGACTGCAAAGTATAATAAAAAGCCATTTTAGACATTTCTGACATTTCTCATTCTGGCCTTTTTCTCTAGACACAAACTAATCTTATAACAAAACTTTTAATTTGAAAATCATTATGTATTTTTTTTTAGAAGATTTGAAACCATTTTTGTCAAAATGTAAGTGATAGAATTTGGAGAATGTTTAAGCCAAGAAAAAGCAAGTTTACAATCTATTACTACCAGAGTAGTTTTCACCAGGAGTCATGAACTACTATGCTAAGGTACAAAGTGGTACCAAAGTAAATGATGCACTGTAAAATTAACTTTTTGTATTGTTTTTATTCTTCCTCATGATCACCAACATTTATTTTAGCACCACACCTTAACTCTTATTTTTTTGCTACGTCTTTCAATTTGCTGCTAGTATGACTCACTACAATCAAAGTATGAATTTGCTGTATTTTTAATTAAAACCTAATCAACATCTTAATTATATATTTTTTTCATTGCTGGTTTCTAAATTGTGACAAAATTCAAAGGATTTTTCAAAAATCATACACAATTCACACTGATATAAAAACAACAAATTTAACAATGTTTTTGACCTTAGCACTTTTTAACACCCATGCATAAAACATTTTTTGAAAAACTTCTTACTTCTTTTGAATATTTGTTCTTAAAACTGCCTAAAATACCTTCATCAATGTGCAGTCAAACTCTTTATATGTGGGCTACAATGTCTAGCAATATCTCATATTTAAGTAAAATGTATCACTGCTTAACACAACTACAGATGGTTCTCAATTATCTTCAGTTTCCTCAGTTGCATAACTTATTGTCATTGGCTTCATTTTCACTCAAATTTTCTTCTTCACCTCCTCATCACAGTTCTTTAAGACCTTTGATCTATAATAACAGCTTTTTGAAAAGGTGTAGCTTGTACTGACATGGGCAATCTCATGTTTTCTCAGTGTCAGGGGAGGTTGAGTACAGTTAAGTACTGCATACGGTATATGCTGTGTCTGGGTAAGAGGAGTATTTCAGTGAATTTGCACACAGGAGCCATTAGAGATATTCACACAGTGATTCACAAGAGGACAGATTAAATAAAGTGTTTTTAATGAATCCAGTATTCATAATTAATTTAAGGACATTTATAATGTCACATACAGTAATATACAAAATATCTTCAAATGCCTAACAGACTGTACATGTCTGTAAGTGTCTCCCACCCAAAGGAAAATAATGACTGGAAAGAGATTTCTTTATTATCCTTAGTTTCTCCTAGACAGCAATTGGATCAAATCGAATGAAAAAGAAGATTTCTGGTTCAGTCGCTAGTCCCTCTGGTTTTCTCCCCTGATCCAAAAGACACTGGTAACCTCTTAGATCTGCTAAGTATTAATTCAAATATACACTGCCTGGTCAAAAAAAGGTTGCCATTTCAAAAGGGTCAATTTATTGAGCTGCATCAAACTTAAACATATTATAAAAACCTGGAAGGATAGTCCTAAAATGTCTACTCGGTGGAAGAAATTTCATCAGAAAAAATCTTGAATGGAGATACCTTGAACACTTGATGTAGTTGCATGATAAAAAAAAAAAAAGAAATAAACTATAAAAACCATAGCTATGTTTAATAGTGAAAGTAAGAGTATTTCCATATGTACCCAGTGTGATGAGAACTTCCAGGATGGAAATGATTGGGATTGGGCCATAAGAAAATCACTTGTTAGTGAGACTAACAAAAAAAAAGGCTTGGATTTTGCTCAGGAACATAAAGATTGCACTTTGGTGCAATGGAAAAGGTCATGTGGTCTGATGAGTTAAAATGGCCCTGTTCCAGAGCTATGGTACGTCAGTGTTAGAAGGGAAGCACATGAAGAGATGCACCCATCATCCATAGTGGCCACTCTACAATCCCCTGGACGCAGTGTTATGATCTGGGTTTGTTTGGTTGGTCAGGTCTAGAATCAGCAACGTTATGTGAAAATGATATTAAGTCAGCTATCCACCTTAATGTACTGATTAACCAGTGGAGGGGAATAGGCAGACTCCAGGACTCTGAAACTGTGAAAGAGTTGTTCTTGGAGCAAGAGGAAATATTTTCACACATGAACTGGGCACCTCATGAGGGGTCGCCACAGCAGACCACACAAGAACTTGGCACAAGTTTTACACCAGATGCCCTTCCTGACGCAACCCTCCCATTTGTGAACTTTGCTTTTAACATACTATAAGAATTATTCGGATGATATGTCTCTTTTTTGTCTCAGTCTTGTCTCAGAATTTAGGATAAGCATTTACAACAGAAGTGATACAAAAATGAAACAGTGAATTAAGAATTGCTTAAGTCTAAGTTTAAGATATGAAAGTTGGTGTTTTGTATAAATACGCTTCGGTATCAATATCTCAAACCTTGTTATACTATGCGAGTAAGCCTAGTGTATACTGTCAAGCTAATGAATAGGGAAAGGGATATGAAATTAGAGTGACCACAAATGACCACAAAAAGGATCATTTTTAAACCATTCTCCTACAAGTAACCTGATAAAACATCTTACAGAGTTCAAATAGAGCCTTTAAGGGCAGGTGGCTTATGCGTGCAGAGCAGAATCAGCAAGCATGGTTATTAAAATGTGCATAGGTTGTTTTGAATAAACAAAGGTATTTCTCAGCATGGAGCAGTTAAAGATATAGTAATGCATTCTAGAGAAAGACTATTAACATTTGCCAAAAAAGCCAAACAAATGCAGACCTTTTTTGCAAAGATCTTCTCACCTTCATGGGTCATTTCATACACAAAAAAAATCATGGGTGTGCATTACCAAAGAATCGGACGGTTTTAGCCAGGCATATACGTTGTCACAGTTCATACAGTAGCTTAAGGAAAACAGACATTATAATATCAATTGACATGCAATCCCACAAATACAGCATCCAAAACACAATGGAGTAAAAACTAGTGAGAATTAATTATTTATATTTAATTTTTAGATTAAAAAAAAAAAAAAAATCTGTAGTAACCAGCAAGGTTTATCGATAAACTAAAAAAAAGGTAACATGCAAGACTCTCTATAAATTAGTTTGGAAAGCAACCCATTACCTAGTACTCTGGTTAGTTTCCTTATGAGACTGTAATCAATGAAGTAAACAATTGCTTGCAAACTTCTAAAGATTGCAAATCTAACCTTAATTCTGCAACTACTGCATTAATACCTGCTCATTACGGCTTCAGCTAAATGCCAGTTGGGAATCGCTGAAACATTGGCAAGCTACAAGCACTTTCTGATCAAAGTGTAAATATAAAAATATACAGTAAGCTCACACATACTTATTTTAGTTCAAAATGCTACGATTCCATAATTATTCACCCACATTGCTGTTTCCCCAGACAGTTTTCCAGAGACAGCACACCAGATTCAGACAGAAATACAGTACTTAAAGTCTCCTGCTACAACAGTGTAGTTTTACATACCGTAGCAAACTAGAAAGTAATTTTTTTATGTACTTACCAACCTACATGCTAGGCAGCCAGTTAAGATTAACGGGAATATTTTTTGTGCAAAATCTAATTTTCTCCCTGTTTGGCTGTTCTTAGCCATTACTTCTTCTTAACAATGTGTGTAGTCGAGCACATTAGTATGTGCAAGATTTATACCTGTTCGCACTTTCACTGCCCCTTATGTGTTGCACTTTATAAAGCTTACTACCTACTAATATCAGTTTATGTAATGCCTTACAATATACTGTATGTATGTAATTTTAGTCGCTGAACTCTTGTATATTACCTGAATGCAAAGTGATAATGTCATATTGCACTATGACGTTAGTTTCAGCAGTGCCTGTTCAGCGGCTGCCAGGAGAGGTTTGATCAAAGGGTTCTTGGTGATGGTTTACGCTTTGTTACTGTCATTGCAGTCACTCTTACAGCAATGAATTACAGGTATGCATCACTCAACGTTTGAAATACTGTACATTCTATGAAATAGGACTTGAATGTTGTTCGAACAAAAATACTGTATGGGATACTGTAGTGTAAGCACTGTGGTGAAACAGGGAAAGTTATGTGCATTTTTGTGTAAAGTAATATTTGTGTGCAGGATACTGTACTGTGTGTGGAGAACTGGGGCATATCTGTACTATGATAGGGAGCTGTCATCATGTACTGAAGTAAAGCTAAAACTGGTAGAGGAGGAGAATGACGCTGTAAACTTAAGCTTAATTGTACTTAAAAAAGGTCTTGTGTGCAACGAAACTCAACACATTTCTTTTCTTGATCTAATTTGCTGTCACTACTTTCTGAATCACTTCAAAATCACAATAAAACATTGATTTTGCAAGGAGTTTGCAATTTGTCATGTAAACTCAAACAAAAAAAATGTTGATACTAATTTTTATACTTAAATGACCCAAACACAACTAGTAGGGGTAGGGGCCTGTTATAGGTTTTGGGAAAATTACACAAAATGTATGTTTATATAACCCAAACAATTTTAACAAAATAATTAGTGCTTCTTAATGCTCTTGTGAAAAAAAATATAATAAAAAATATGTACAAAATATTCATATTTATCAATTTGAAATACCTTGCAAGTATGGGCCACAACAGACAAAAAGTTAATGTTTGTTGATCCAGCCTGCAAATACCCCAGATCTCAATCTAAATGATCATCCACAGGATGCACAAGATGAACAAGTCTGATCCATGGAGGCCCCAGCTATAACTACAAGTGAGAATCATTACAGATTTATGCCAGTGATCATAAGGTATTATGGGATATAACACGTTATATAAATATTTATAATGCATATGAATACTGGAGTGATACAATAATTAACCAAAAAGCTTATAGGTTTTAATAATACATTTTTAAATAAATTTGTTTACCAATATGTCTTCATTGTATATAGTTTACTTAGTAAAATAAACAATTAGGAATTTACTGAACATATTAAATGAAACAGAAATTGCGAAATAGTCTGACTGAATAATAAACCTTGATAGTGTAGGAGGTAGGAAAGCAATTGTTTACTTTATTTTTTTTTTCTTCCAAGTTCGCTTGTATTGTCTGCCCCTATGCATTTTCACAGGTGGTGAGGGTGTTAGAAGGAAAAGTTGCACACTAACAATCTGTAAATCACCCTACGCACGAATCTGTTAGGCATGTGCAACTGAAAATCATATTGCATTATTGTCTGTTTCTATATTGGTTTATTTTTACATGAATTTAAAAGTGCCATTCGTTATTCATGCACTTCTGTTTTGTTAACAGTGATAGATACTGGTAGGTAGGTAGGTTGTGATTCTGGCTCATTTAAAGAAAATATTTTAGGCACCCATACAATACATTTCTGATAGGCAGCGCAGCATTTTTAAGATCTCCAGAGCCTCAGACCCACCCTTCTCTCATGGGATCAATCACACAGACCCCTAACAACGGCCAGCTAACACAGTCATTACAGACTCTAATGATAACATGGCACTTGTCTCTGATTGACTCAGTAGGTGGTCCCCAGGTGCCTGCTCTACACGTGATAGGAGTAGGAGTAGAAAGAGTGTGTGTGTGTGTGTGTGTGCGTGTGTGTGTGTGTGTGTGTGTGATAAAGGATGAACTGTCTGACTGCATTGTCAGGGGTGTGTTTTAATTAAACAGATGAGAACTACAGCAATAAAGGTACTGAGGAGGCCTGTGGGCTTGTGTTTTAATTGAGATTCAAAAGTAGTGGTTTCCAAGGACACCTCTCATATATACAGGACTGGCTCACAGTAACTGTTGTATACACACGCTAAACCACATAAAACATTGTTTGTTTTCAAACTTGAAAATGTGAATAGGGTAATATAAAGGGTTGCAGGTAATATGGTAAACAATGAATGTGAACACAACAGCCTGGGGAAAAAAATGCTTTTGCATGTGGCTGCTAAGAGGATTTGCATGAGCACATTTGCCTAGTGGATATAATTCAATCTAAGAGCAGTGGCAAATTTTCAGTCTCCCTATTCTGAATTTGTTTTATAAACGTCACTTGTGCACTATATATGCAGGGAGATTTGCATGCGGGGAGAAATTTACCTAGCGTCTTTACCATTATAGCATTCCCCATAGTGACACATTTATTTTTGTTTCCTCCGGAATGCTGTGATTGGTGAAAACTGAACAGCTCTCAGCATTGCACAGATGGTGGGATGAACATAAGCCCTATGTGCATTGGAGTAAGCCACCTGTAGGCACACTGCATATTTCTCCTGTCATTGGTCATGGTTTTATGGGCAACTGCAATGCAAATCTCCAAAGCCATGCAAAAGAGCTATAACCTCATAAAAAATAAAACTGCACAATGGTTTTCACATAAATATGTTATTTTAAAAACAGCCAGGCCTCTAAACCTCAGTAATAGCAAACTACACTATGATTTTATAAGTACCATGAGTGTCAAGATAAGGCATTTTTCTGAGAAGGTTGTGGGTATTATTAAAGGGATTTAACATTTTATATGGTATATTTTCCTTACATTATTCTTAAAATTAGGAAAAAACCTGACTTTCACAAAACTTGTGTAGTTTGATTGATAACAATGTGGATTAGACTTAATCAGATTAACTCAAAAACATACAGAAGAAAAGCGCCAGGCTTCCATTTGACCAGCTCATCATTCCTATGTGGCGGAAAATAATCAGATTTTTTTTTTCTATCACAAGACAAGCAGACTTAAGATAATTGCTGTGTACTAGATTAGAGAAAGCCATTCTCCTATGGCTAAAACCTCACAAATTTAAATTTAACAAGATTAATAAAGATCTTTTTACATGCACTTTACTATATGGTCTATACTGTATGTTTCATTATCTAGCAAGCTAAGAAAAAATAGACGATGACACATCAGCCCTGTGACAAAATGTTCCAGAATTACTTGAGCATTTATATCCAGGTAAAACACAACTTTAATAGTCTAGACCATTTAGAAGGTGAGGAACAAGCTGAAATACTGTGTAACAGCTGGAAGAGTTCAAAATGAGATTGGAAGAGCAGTATCATAACGATAAACCAAAAAGTTTTCAGTGTAATCAGTGACTAGACTGATTATACTTATTAGGAGGTGAGGTTCAGAGTGTCCATGTAAGTTCTACTGTATGCACCCGTCTAGATATTGTCTGTGTCTGAGTCTGTATCTCATTGGACAAAAAATATATTGCAATTGTTTTAATGCCTGCTTACCTGTACCCTACAATGTTATGCCAAACAATGATGGAATTTTAAATTGTCCATCTTTTTTTTCCATTAAGGAAAAACAGAGAACATTTAAAGCACATCTGGCTTAAGGTAGATAGAAGTATTTCCATGTATTCACAGGGCTGGCAGCTGCATCATATTACTTAATCATGGCTGTTGCCTAATGAGTCCACATGCCATCTATTAAACTAATACCCTTTATTCCAACATCAGAGTCCTGCAGTAGGTTTATCGTGATCAGCAAAATGGCCAAAAATATGACCAATAGGAGATCGTAGATTGAGATTTGGTAGAGTAACCCTTTCCGTGTATAAAGGAACTAATCAACATAGTCTCACAAGTGACACATTTGCATCATTGCTGAACATTCCTCTCGAATCCTCTTTGAAAATTCCCTTTGTGACTGTTAATAGTGAGAAGTATCTTCAAATAGAGGAAGATTTGCTCAACCAAATGTCCAATTTGATCGAGCTATGTCGGGTAATAAAAAGGTTATGCCCACTTTTTTTTGCCACAATTTCAGTACAGCTCTCATACTGTATTTGAGTACAAGAAATAAAAGGATTTCTCAAATCCTATTGAAAATACTGACATCTCCTACTGTATATTCTAAAAATCTCAGAAATGTCCTTGCTATTTTGCTGATCGTGACAGACAAACTGCAGGACTATGTTGTTGGAATAGATGACATGTGGACATGATAAAGTCATATGATACGCCTGCCAGCAGAGCTTATACGTGTGCTGCAACACAAATGACATTGAAAAAAATACTTCAATATTCTTTAAGCAAGATGTCTGTGTTTTAATTTTCTCCTTTTTAAAGTTATCACACACTTGCACTCAATCCATTGCCTCTAACCTTTCTTTAAGTCTCTCTAATTCAGCACTTTGTAGTCGCATTGATTTAACAAGCACGTCGATACTTTCAAATATACCAGCCTGTCAGAAGAGGAGCTGTGGAGCATGAAGAGAGAGAGGTTTACTCTTAGTATAGCCATCCTCGTTGCTTTAGCTGCACTATCAACTTGTGTTAATGCACTTGTGTTTTTTAGCTGTGACTTTGGACCAGCATCTCTCCCCTACACTTTTCTTAATTACCAGGTATCCACTGGGAGCAGAGGCTTATGTTTCTCCTCTGCTTCAAGGTTCAAGGTTGTGGCTCTTGTGCTTCGCAAAGCCTCTCTGACACCTGTCGCTATCAGCCGCAGTGTTTTCACCTTAACGGCACCTCAAGTGTCTCTTCCGGGAAGGTGTTGATCTTATGAAAATTGCACTGCGATCACTTGGGGCTTGGCAGAGACCCTGGTGGCCTGAGCTGCTGTACTGTGAATCACGTTCTCGAGAATTTGGGAATGGAGGAGAGAAGAGCAAGCCTGAAGTGTGGACTGGGAGCATAGTTTCAGGGGCATGCTAAAGGTCTATTGCTGCCAGTTGTTTGGAGAGTTCTGCTATCCTGGGGATGAAGCCCTTTCTGAGGGGCTGGTCACTTTGGTCTGCCTTTGTCAAAGTCTCTCAGTGACATCCAGCAAGCAAGAAAGGGAGGGCACAAGAGAGGTTAGAGTGAAATAAAAGCAGCCTTGGGAACTGAGTGGCAGAGAACAGGATATTGGGCTTGAACGCTCTCATTACACTCGCTACACTCTCCAGCTCTCACAAGAGCACTTGAATCTGCCACCATGCCTCTCTCCAACAAAAGAGGCTTGCTTTAATAATGCAGGCTTAAAGCACAAACATCCTTTTTAAAGCTGTATCTTGTCAGTCGCCTAAGAAACAAAAGAGATAACCAGCTCATACACTTAAGGCTAGTCAGAGAAGGCATCAGTACAAACTGACACATGCTCTCAACGCGAGGCAGCTCTCACTGCTAATTTCATATCGGTTTTTCTGTGGCGTGGCCAAGCTCGCGGTAAGCGGTGTTTATCTCTTTGTGGCAGTGCTATGTGGACATGAGGTGGACATGAGTAGCAGCGTGGGCAGTCGCCCAGCCCATTCTGCCTCTGGTCTCTTCTCTAAGTCGGGAGCTGATAATTGGTAGAATTCCCAGCAGGCAGTGGTGCTGTTTTAATCTACCATGTGTGTGTGTAATCCTGGCTCCCTGTCTGGCACCGATAGGTCTTCAACACACCTGCGTCAACCCCCAAGCCGCCAACACAAACAGCTTCAAATAGTGCAGGAGAGAAAATCAACTCTGCATGTGTGTGTGTGTGTGTGTGTGTGTGATTGTGCACATGTGTGTGCAAGGGGGGAGGGGGG
>JAOVVA010000041.1:17012539-17033528 GCA_028565275.1 Leiocassis micropogon | reverse complement strand
ATATATAACTGTCACATACTGTGAATGTACACACTTTTTAATTCTAACATGTAAACATATTTATCTACATAACTGACTGTTGTTGTTGTTACTTAATTACCATAGTTAGTTAGTTACTTTTGTTTGGAAATCTCAAATCTCAAGTTATAGAATGTAGAAAAATAAATCCAAACTTTTGACGGGTACAGTATATACATACATATGGTATGTTTCTCTGTAGATGCGAAGGAGAGAAAACTTGTGCTTTTAAGGAAATATAGTGAATAAGTGATCGAAAAATGATGCCAAGTATATAGTGGATGATCTAGCCCTGTTTTCCCATCCTTGATCTGCAGAATGAAGTATAAAGCAGGCTGTGATATTTAATGAATTTCTTTAGATTTTTTTTTTTTATCTTTATTTCTCTCCAGCTGTGCAGTGAGTGCACTTGGTGTGCTATTTACTTTCACTTAGGGTGTACTTTGTGTAAATGACCTAACTCGCTCTCTTAAAGGTTCCCTAAATACACTGTAAACTGAGTCTGAGCTTACTGCCAGGTAAATCTCCTACTTTCTTAGAAAGCACTTGTCAACCTCACCTCACATTTTTTTTGTTACCTTCATTCGTTCTCTCCTCTGAAACAGGGTGCTTAGGTTGCTCTATTGCTCTGCTTCCCCATGGACTAATCCAACCTTCCTGCCACATGTTCTTTGACACAGCACAGTGTTGTCAGTACACATGATTAGGAAAAGGCAGCAGTGTGCGAAGCCTTTGCTGCATATTTCTTTCTAATGAGTAATGAGTGATTTGGCACACTTTGGGAGAGTTGTACTGGCAGCACACATTGGATAAATGGAAAGTCTGTCTGCATGCCTAAAGCAGCTTTTGCCAAAAGCAATTAGATATATTATACAATTAAAAATATCCACTTGTTATCTCTGTTAGTTCAATCTAGTGCACACCACAAAGGAGTACAGCTTTCCATATGTCTTAAGAGCTGCAATTATGGGTGTTACAAAGTTCACGCAGTCCTGTTTTACGTGCTGATTTTGTTTTTCTCATATTGTCGCCATCGTCGTGGTAAGAATTTTAATGTTGTGCTTTTTAGAGCACCAGGCATTAGGATATAGGGCTTGTGACAAGCAATTCTGAGAAATTACAGGGTGACAAATCAATCTCAATCTGCAGTCTTCGAGCACTTCAGTCCCAAATCATAGTCGGCTTAAGTGCTCCAAATAAATCAATATGCTTTCTTTCCCCCTATGGAGATGCAGGACTTTAACCTATTCAGGAATATTCATAGCAAGCATCAAGTTATATTAAATGCAATAAACTGGTATCCCATGACATGTGGCATGACATAGAAATATGGCAGTTATGTGTGTTTTCATAAACTTCCGTCAATCATGTTAACTTGACATGTAGGGAAAAAAAACTCAGACACAAATCATTTTCTGAAACTTTGGTGACATTAAACCAAAGGTGTATAATGTACTTTCAAACACAAGCAACTCACTTGCATCCATTCACACACACAGACACAGCCTTGCTGCATAAATATTAATTGTCTCCTCTGACACACACCCACAGACATGTATGTTTATTTTTTAAAAATAAATAAATAAATAACACAGTCAAATATAGAACAGTACACTATAGGTTTCTCACTCTTCTCAGCAAATATCTATGTTTCAAGCAAGTGGGTTTGTTGTTCAGCTCCAGTAAGCACCTGGATGCCTGTAAAACCCAACAGATTTACACAGTCTCGCGTGGTGCCTAAATGAAAATATCCTCCCTGTTAAAAGTCAGTAAACCAGCAGCAAGTGGGAGAGACAGTGTTGAAAGCAGATGACGAGGGGAAAATTAATATCAACAAATTATACCATCTGTTTCACCAAGGCTCACGTCAGCTACCACCGGTGTACTCATGTTGTTGCTGCCTCACACACACATGAATGCTGATGTATGAGCTTCACGTGCTTTCTAATTCCTAAAGCAATTGCCTTATTCCTGCTGATATGCAAATCTTTGCACTTCATTTGCATAGATCTCTCATTTAATGATAGCACAGTAAAATATGAATAGTGATCATGACTCTGACTCCACACAAAGGTGTTAAAAAAATTATAAGTAAACATATCCACAAGTACTGTATACATGCACAAAAAAACTACCATCCCTCAGGCAAATAATCAGACACATCATTAAGCATTTAATAACAAAACCTGTTAATGATCCTACTGCTATGACTGCTAGTTGTTCAGAGACAGTACATTGCTTAATGCATAATGTGACTTTTGCTTCTCCTTCCCTCATTTATCTTGCATTATAATGACTGCCTTATCTAAATTCAAATGTCTGGAAAGTAATTAATAGTGTCAGCGTTTGTGTGTGATCATTTCCGAGGTGCCACATATTTGTAAGGTGCGCTCTATGTTTTTCACTGATATGACCCACATTCAGTCAGAACAATGTCTGAAAATAATCAGTTTACGTGGTTAATTCCAGACGCATGGAAAATACAGCCAAGGAACCTTGGACACAGCAGCTCTCTCTTAAAGAAAAAAAACGACCCAGCTATGTGAAACAGCAATACAAACCAAGAAACAAGCAAAAAGGCTAAGGATAGCTACAGTATACTACAGCACCATCTGATGATGCAATGATGCAATTTAAAAATTGGTTGTTTATTTAACAACCTCATCAGCAACCTCATTTCCCCTCTCCTCTGTTCCAACCACTCAGCATTTAGCATCACGAGTATATTAATCAAATAACCAGCCTGATCCATCCGTCCATCCAGGAACCTCTGTAGTTCAGCTAGGGACCAAGAAGGCCAATGATGATCATTGGATTTATTCCTATTTTGTACAAACATGGTAGGACCTCTGATCAACATTCACACACTATGGGCAATTTGGGAATGCCAACTAACCTGATTTCCATGTCTTTGGACTGTGGGAGGAACCCAGAGAACCCCAAGGAAACCCACCAAGCACAGGGAGAACATGCAAACTCCATGCAAAAAGACCTGACACGGGAATCAAACCCAGGACATGGAGGTGCAAGGCGACAGCGGTAACCATTAAGCCACCTTACCACCTACCAGCCTGATCATCTGCACCTGTTTCTCACTGGTTCGTGCCTTAAAGTAAATGTTTTTATACTTGAATGAGACATTGAGAATAAGACATATGCCTTTTGCATGGAGAAAAAATGTTGGCAAAATGCTGCGGTATCTGAGGAATTCACTTATGACACTTGACATAAACGAGACTTTGTGGCAGGTTGGTATTGAAAAATAATTAACTTCTTAACAAGATGCATCACAAAGCTAGGTAGTTGAATATTTTCTTATAACAGCACGCCTGCTGTGTTTAATTCCTTGCTTAATATTGATGGAATGATTCAAGACATGCAAGAGATAATTACAAACCCTTCATGTGCTATATTTAAGGGAAACACTGACTTGTGTGAAGGAAGATTGCATGTAATGTGAGAGCTGTGATTGCTGGTAGGGGAGCGGGACGGGAAGGTGATTGACACCCTTGGATGTCTCTGCATCTATAAACACAAGCCTGTTCTTTCCTACTCTTAATAAATGTCTGTATCCTACCCTGTTAAAGTGGCAGAGATACGACTTCATCAACAGCCAAAAACATTTTGCTCCATCTTTAAGCTTTCACGAGTAATCTATTCATTTTATGCAACTCATTTTAGAAAGGTCATATTTGCTGTAGATCCTTAGAATCAAGCGTGCCTTTGTGAGTTTGACTTGTACTGATATGGACCGTGTATCCAGACGATATGCTCAGAATTTGTGTCTGCGTGTGCAATGTGTGCCTTCAGGGAGGGACAGTGTGTTTGTCCAGAAGATTATTACCCTATACACACTACCAGGGGATAAAGCCTGCAGGAGACAGCCTTCTAATAACATTTCACTTTTATCAGAGAACACTAATGCACACTTGGTGGGTGTTTGCTTTCCGAATGTCAGATCACCCCTCAAATGGAGGCAAACATCAAGTGACAGGGTAAATTGGAAACTATTTTTTTCTTTAAATCCCTTAAAATCTCAGAGCCCCCAAAGTAATTAGTGAGGGGGCTCGCTGGGATTTCCTTCTTCCCCCTTTCCCTTACCTGTCCCCTATCCCTCAAACATACACACAGCCCTGCTTCTGTAACATATAAGCTGCATTTCAAACAATTTACAGTGTATATTTTAGGACTAAGTAGTGTGGTCATGCTGGTAAATTCACTGAGACGTAGGCTGTGTTTGAAACATAGACTAGGTGCCTGGAGTGTCTTGTGTGTTATACTGCAACATATCGATGAAGATACCTGCCTGTAAGGAAATGTTTGAGACATCCTTTGAATATCCTTTATTCTGCTTATCCTGTACAGCAGGCGTGTCAAACAGGGCCATGTGGGTGCAGGCTTTCATTCCAACCGAGCAGAAGCCACACCTGTTTAATTAGTCTTTCTTGGCTTTTAATAGACTATCAGGTGTAGCTTCTGCATGCTTGGAATTAAATCCTGCACCCACACGGATCTTTCTGCATCCATTTTAACACAGTGTACAGAGTTGCGCGAGAGTCTATTTCAGCGATGCTAGACGGGGTATACCCTGGACAAAGTGCACCCAGAGGAAACCCATCAAGCGCAGGGAGAACATGAAAACTCGATGCACACAGCCCCAAGGTGGGAATCAAACCTACAACCCTGGAGGTGTGAGGCCACAGTGCTAACCATATTGCCATGAGCCAAGACATACATCACATCATATTTCCAAGGTACCACTAAACCCAAAGGAACTTTGACGATACCAGTGCTTTTTCATAATGAAAATAAATTTGTAATGTAACTTATCATTATAGTTTTCTCTCTGCTATTTTGTCCAGACTGGATACTGCATACAACAGAGTTTATGACATGAAAGGATATGTGTACTTTATGTTTAACAATGGGTCTGATGAAGAGATTTTAAAAAATGACACACCTATAGTGTATTAAGTAGGACTTAAAAGCTTTTCACCTTAGACCTTTGGAAAAGAGATACAGGCAGGCACAAATTCTAAGAAAATATCCATGGGTTTTATTGCAACTTTATGCACATAGATGTTATCTCTTCGTTTTTTTGATTCTCCGACTTGTATAACATCCCTGCAGTTATCTGACAGTGTGCCTGTATTTACCCGAAATCAGGTAAAAAAGATAAGAAAAATGGATGAATTATAATATAAACAAGTCAGTGAGTAAGAAGGTCAGGGGTAGCTCTGTGGTTAAGGCATTAGACTATGGTTTGGAAGGTCCTGGGATTAAACCCCACAACCACCAAGTTGCCACTGTTGGGCACTTGAGCACGGCCCTTAACCCTTAAAAGATTCAAATACCTGGATGATGTACTAAAGTCAAATGAGAAAAGGTGGAACACTAGAAATGCTAGATTTTGTGGTGGCATGATGTAAGAACATGGCTATATTTAACACAAATCTAATAAGGGTAAATATAAGACTTAGATTCAGGTTTTAAATGTTGGGTGTGCAGAACAAGAGACTTTCTGCTAAAACAACACAATTTCCTCAAAATTCTTGACATTGTTTTCTCATGTGATAAAAACATTGGTCTTTGTGTTCCATGTCACAAAATTGGTTTTGACCTTGCATTTAATTTGCGGTTTTGATACCAGTCCACCCGTCTCTCAGTGGTCAAGTTAGACCACGCTGAGAAATGTTGCTTTAGACTTTTTCACCCACAACCCACCTCCGCACATCAGGTCAAGGCATCCATTAGAGACATTGAATTTATTGATCCCCACCATGCCTGTACATCAACTGACAGTCACTTTTTTTCTAGTGCCTCTTGTTGTTCATGTAGGATATTCTTTTATTATGGTCGTATTACGGGTGTAAATTGCAGCTTCATAAAATGCACCGAAGACCTTACGCTGTCCCCCAATAATGCAGACCCGAAGCAGAATACAGATTTGTAACTATGACATGAATATAAACTAGGGACAGCAATGTCTGCAGGTGAGTGGCTGCTCAGGACAAGGCATTTGTAATGATGTGTTTGTGCATGTGTCGGTGGATCTCTCTGTGTTTGCGACTTACGTTTCAATCAGCAGCACCTCGTTGTCTTGCCCTATTGTTCTTCCTCCTCGGATACTTCACCCCACTCCAGCTCCTTTTCTCCTTCTCTTTATATCCCTTTGTTATTACCTGTGTCTCTTTCTTTCTTCCTCCTTCATCCCTTCATCCCTATTATTATCCTGTGCTCTGCTGTACTCTCTGTTACCATAGAAATGCCTCAGTGTCCCTTTTGGCACAAAGCATAAAGAGTCTAAAAGATTTTTTGCACTCTTTCATCCCTTTCTCTATCTCTATGTCCAGCCTCATCGAACCCCCTCCCTCTTTCACTCCTTCGTTCTCATATTCATTTGCACTTTTTTCAGTCAATGAACTGATTTCTTTTCATCCAGGAGCACAGCAGATTAGGAGATATTGTATCATGGCCAAGACAGGCAAAGCCCCTTTCTGTCCCTGACATCTAATTAATGGTAATCCTTTAATCTGCTGCTTGTAGTGCAGACCCCTTGGTTGCTGTCCTATTTGCAGTCCACAGAAGCAAAGGAAGAGAAATAGAAAAAAAAGGGTTCCAACAGCTCAGCAAGCTCAACTGCAGGCTCAACCTGTGTGCAGATGTGCATCATGTAATAAAGATGTGTATTCTTGCTGTGTGACCTGCTTCCTTGCACAACCTTGTCATTTTTCATGTCCTTACTAGAGTTTCCTGGTGCATTCTCCATTTGATGCATACATCTAAGAAAGTCACTGTAATATCAATACCTGTGATATATTTAGCATGTTATAGGGTGCCTGGCAGCAATATATCTCAAATATTGTACACGGTGTATTGTACATAATGTAAGCAGTACACAGTCACCTTATCTGTGTGTGTCCTTCAGGATGTTTTTCTCTTTTTATTTTGCTACCTCGCACCCCCACATCTACCCACACACATTTATTGGAAATACATTTGGCATCAGAAATGCATAATATTATTTTGTAATTTGGATTTAATGGTCAGACAAATATTGCTATGTAATTTGTATCAAATTGCACAAGAATACAAACACTGATGAAGTGATTAATAATTTCTCCAAAAACTCTGTGAGGGTCTAGGACACAGTAAAATACACTATAATTGTATAATTATTTACAGTAACAATGTGGTAAGCAGAAACTGGAAAGAAATGGGAAAGGAATTTCATTACAAGAAAGGTATTCCTTTTAAAAAGTGGTAAGAACAAATACATTATTAATTTAAAAAAAACTTTTCATGCATTACCCTTTGTTCATCCCTCATGTAGGTGGTAATTGCAGAATTGTTATGCATTCTTTAACATTTAAATGCCAATACCTTTCGCTTTACTTTCACTGTAATTGTGTTATATATAGCCATGGAGCATTATACAGTACATACCTCTCAATTATCACAAAATGTGACTAAACCTGGGCCATAAAAGGTGCTGATGATGATTACTATGGTTTAACTGGGACTTTCTAAGACCTTGAAAATTGTATATGTTTAGTTTAATTTGCTGCTTTTTAAGTTAAAGAACTTTTTCTCTTTTCAATTTTTCTTTTCATTATTTCTTTTGGATTCTTCTTATTAGTCTGTTAAAGTATATACATTTGACATATACATAGGGTAAGTGGTTTGTTAAAAAAAACATTTGCAAACTGCTACTTTTTTGATTGTACAGCTTTGTTTCTATATAGGATTTAACACTTTAATTTTTCTTCTACATGAATAGATTACAGACATATTCATAACTTGAGCTCACTGGCAACTTTGGATGCAATGTTTTTGAAAGCGATGGATGCCCCAGATAGCCTCTTAAAACGGACACTATTGAATGAGAGGCGGGGCAGTTTGCAGACCTCCATTTCCCACTGGACAAGGTTATCAGCATGTCCATCGCCATGGACACAGAGAAGCAGGAAGTGTTTGTGCTGTTCATAGTCAGATGTATAGCCACTTGTGATGTACTTTACAATAACAATGTAGAACCCATAATAAAATGTAGTCAATCAGCCTTTTTAATCCGAATATGATGCCATACATAAGAATTTGTACCACACCCTTATATGGGTAAACATTATCATAATTTTAATAACCTGGAACTAAAGTGTTAATGCATATTGATCAGTCATAACATTGAATTTGAACACTTCGAAAATGTTTTTTAAACTATGCTTAAATTTTTTTTGCAGTGTGGCAGGATACATTATCCTGCTGAAAGAGGCCATTGCCATTAGGGAATACTTTTGCCCTGAAGGGTTGTACATGGTCTGCCACAATGTTTAAATAGGTGCTATGTGTCAATGTAACATTTATATGAATGGCAGAACCCAAGGTTTCCCAGCAGAACACTGCACCGAGCATCATGCTGCGTCTGACAGTTTGCCTCATTTCCGTAGTGCACCATGGTGCCATCTCTTTCCTACGTAGGCAACAGACATGCAACTATGTCCACATGATTTGAAAGAAAACATGATCTGAACAGGCCACCTTCCATTTCTCCATGGTTTATTTTTATTTTTTGCTTGCCTTCACTCCTCATCAGTGAGCCTTTATCACTCATGACCTGTTGTCAGTTCACCAGTTGTCCTTCCTTGAACCACTTTTAGTAAGTACTAACCACTGCATACTAGGAACACCCGAAAGGACCAGTCATGGCCTTTGTCAAAGTCATTCAGATTTTTACACATTTTCCTACTTGCAAAACCATGACTGTTCAATGGTTGCCTTGTATATCCTATTTTTTGACTGGTTCCATTGTACAAAATAAGGAATACTATCCATGTGACCAGTCAATGGTTTTAATGTTAGAGCTTATCAATATAGATTCTACAACTTTCTTAAAATGTTGTTAGTAAAGGCTTAAAACCCACAATTTCATCTTATGCATTTTGATGTAACTTTTTTTTTGAAATTCTCTAGTATTTTTTTTTTTTAAACCAGTATGTATGTACCCTTCAAAGAAAGTAATTTTGCTACCTGAAGTGGCACTTCTAACCCTTATCACAACCTCATTCGCCATCACTCACTCATCGTCTGTATGACTTTATCCTGTATTCAGGGTCGTGGGGGCCTGGAGCTTATCCCAGGAGACTTAAGGCACGAGGCGGCGTACACCCTGGACAGGTGCCAACCCATTGCAGGGCACACACACATACACACACACTCACTCACTTACACACAACGGGCAATTTTGGGAATGCCAATTAGCCTAATATGCATATCCTTGGACTGTGGGAGGAAACCGGAGTACCCGGAGGAAATCCACCAAGCACGGGGAGAACATGAAAACTCCATGCACACAGAGACATGAATCGAGCCTGGCCGGAAATCGAACTCGGAACCTGTAGATGCAAGATGATGGTGCTAACCACTACACCACCGTGCCGCCCACAACCTCAATATTTTTAATAAAATGCAATTTAGTTCCATGAACGTCTGACAAAGTTCCAGCTAGATTTGGATGTTATATGGTTATAAATTTATTATAAACACAAACACGCACAGCCATCCACACACACACACACACACACACATACACACACACACACCCTCCCCGCAGCTCTTCCTAAGTGTAGTGGGGAATGGCATCAAAATTTACAACAGTGCATAATTTCTAACAGGGACTACGGGAACCAAAATCCTCCCATCTTAATTAAGTTAATTAACAGATATAAATAATCACCTTCAGCCTGTGTTCATTTGTAAAGCCATAAACCCCAGCTATAAAAGTCAGTCTTGGTGCTGTCATAAACAGTATGCCGTTTCACTCATTAACTCTAGCCGCGCTGGTGTCTCCTTCAGAAGGCAGAGTTATTGCAGCATTACGCTACTGTTTAAGGCCATTTTGGTCTTCCTGACAGAGCAGAAGGCTTAGCAGTACATCATTTTCTTTTATTTCATTAGTCAAGCCTAAATGCACAACTGCATTGAGCAAGTGTCCTCTCAGCTGCAAAATAGATAGCAATATAAATGAACAGACCGAGCCATCTGCATTGTGTAATTCATTTGTTAAGCAGGCATCGCTGGCCAACTTCTTTTTTTTTTTCTCCCCAAAACCTGATTTTATTTGCCTTCACTGGATTCAATAAATTAATTAAAGCTCAAAGTCAGGAATGCCTGTCCAGCTGAATGTCTTCCTCACTTTGGTCATTTTTTTGTTCTGACTAAGATGGAGGGCAGAGCTCGATTGCAGTGGAGCAAGCCAGGAACAAGCTCTCTTATATAATTGATTCTGTTATCCATTTAGAAGTCATGGGTTTACTCTGTCTCTTTTTGTGTGTTTGTTGTTTTTTGGAATGATTTTGAGAAGGCTTGCATGGCAGACCGCGGTGGTTGGGTGATTCACATATTTCCACAATTACCACCTTTTCCAAATCTAAACTGCTTTACCTTCTTAGTCCAAGTCCCTGATCTTGTTGTTGCAGGTGTGCCATCTGTATCAATCACATAAAAAACTAAGTTCGGTGTTTCATTCAAATTAAGTACATTTGGCCTACCAGTCAGCATATGCTGATTGATAACTATAGCTCCCTGTACATGTGGGAGGGAACAAAATAATATTAACTAAAAATAACATGTCATGTTTTCCACCCCCTCTCCTCACTCCCAGCTACTGTCTCATCCACTGAATGAAACACTAAGTTGTTTCATTCATATATACATCAAATTACAGATGAAAAATGCTTTATTACCCCCTTCATGTTATCATTCATTTGATCAATAGGCATGACTAATTTAAAAAAGATAACGGTGTTATGTTAGGTAAACCCCCTCACATATTTCTATTCTTCCTCTTCTACAAACACAATGATGCAGACAGACTCTTGCACACCCTCACGTGCCAGCTCCCCGACAGAGTAGTGATTAATGCATTAGGAAGCTGCCTCTGCTGTGGAGTCTTCGTGTGTATCGTAATCATGCATTCTGCATGTGTAATTAGCTGCAGATACACTTGCTGATGAATGGTAGCACCCAGCCTGTGCCATTCCCATATTGGTAACATGCCCGCTCCCATACAGAGTATTCCCCCCATGCCATTGTAGCCTACGCTGAACCTGGCAGCTGTGTGTAAGCGGGTGTGAGCATGCAATGATGACCTGAGCTGAGTAGTGATGAATTTATTAACCTGCATTGATGGGAGAAGGCAGGAATCATTTGGTCACCATATGTATCACTGGATAAGCTCCAGATGAATGATTTGCAGTGTGAGACCTTTCAAGGCCGTAAGAATCACACCTGTTTCACACTTCCATCTGTTACCACACTTTTATCTCCTTTTATTTAGGTTTTTTTTGCATGTTTACTTGTGAAGAATATGTGTAGTTATCACTATAACTTTGCGAATGAATGAGCCAAATTGTTTTCACATGGAAAGTGCTAAATGCAAAGGCTCGTTCACACATTAGAGCATGCTGGTGGGAGTGGGCCATCCCAAATATTTGTGTTGTAATGGGTGGAGTGGGGTGGGATGGTGCAGATTAGCCAGCTGGGTTTAGGTTTTTGCACCCTGCTTCTCACAACACATTTCAAATTAACCCTGCTGGCTCAAAAAACCCCTCTGCTGGGAGTCCTGTCAGCATGTCAAACCTATAGGCAATGTAGTGGTAAAGACTACCCATCTATGCAACAAGCTGCACTGTTCTTCTGGATTAGCAGTACAGTAGAGACAAAAACAGGAAATGTTGGTTTTAAAGATAGGCGAAGTCCAAGTCCATATAGAAGAAGGAAGGAAACATATGTTACAACGAAAAAATGTACACGAGGGAGTGAAACTAAATAAATAAATATAGGGAGCAAAAAGAACAAACCTTGCTTTCCTTCATCAGTGAAACCACAGCTTGATGTTCTTGTCTTTTTTCCCCTCAGCATCCCACCTCTGTTCACTCATCTACTCTCTAGGTAGTTTACTTCCTCTGCTCTTGTGCTGCAGTTGTTGTTATTTCTTTACACCAGGCAGTGTTGAAAGACTAAAAATATATGTGTTTTCCAGAGAGCAGTTCCTACAGGAATTCTAGCACTGTGTGAAAAAAAAGAATGCGATGTTCACATAAAGTCGCAACGTAAGGTTGTGTAAACAGCCTCTGTGAGGCTCGTCCTGAAGCGAACACTGTAATCACTGGATTATCGCTTGATAGCCCAGAATGAAAAGGTGCATAAATTAAATTGAGATAATCTTATTAAGATTTGCTCTAAGTGTTTTTTTATTTTAACGGATTGTTAGGATCTGATGGCTTTGAGTGTTTCTGGTGCAATCAAGAAAAAATCTAGAGAGAGAAATCGACAGAGAGATAATGATGAAAGTGTCCTGGAATAAACAGGAAAAAGCATATTCGGTGAAGGTAGTGACATTCTCGTGACATTTGGTGGCTTACTGGCATTTAAAAAGACAGATGAGAGCCAGTTACATTTCAACTGTGTTTGGGATATACTGTACGTATTGCCTTTTCCAGACTGTTATCCTAAAGGCATGTATATTAACTTTGGTTACTATAACATACATCTTCATCTTCTTCTTCTTTCTTTATATCAGGTATTATTCCTCTTTAAATATACGTCTCTCTCCTCCTTCTTATTGCTTGCTGCAAAAATACAATCAGTGGGTTGGTCATTCATCTCTGTAAGCCCGAGCATAAAGCTACAGCCATCATGTTTGAAAGAGAGAAATTCAATGAGGCAAAGAAACATAAACTTTTAATCAACATCGTCTAAGAACATTCCTTTTTCCTCAACCTTACATTGTCCATTTTTCCCCTCATCGGTCTCTTTCTCTCAGTCTCTCCATCAATCAGACAGTGCTTCACTGGAGCGCAGCATGCCCCACAATTGTCCTCATAAATTGTGTGTCACGTTGAGGATGGGGTGGGGGTGGTGGGGGTGGAATGAAGGCAGAAAGTGAACACTAAATAACACAGGGTTCCGAAACCAGTGCCACGTTTTCAGCCACGCAAGATTACCCAGGCAGTCCTGGGAGGAGCACACACTTTCCACTGGTGATGGATGTAAAAAGGGAAAGTATGACACACCAGACTTTCTTCACCTTACCCGGGCTGAGCTCATGCTCAGAGCACCCCTGAAGATTGAAATTGATGAGCATCATTATTTCTGGCTAAAAGAAGATGTTGTCCACCTGCCTTCTGTAATAACTGATTTCTCACCAGACGTTCCCAAACTGCTATGATGCTTCAGTCCCTTTTTTTTCTGTCACACGCATATACAAAGACTTCTGTCCTCTGCACTCTCTTGCGTATAGTTCTCCCTTATTTCCTCAGTTCAATCCCTCACACTTTTCTCTCGTATTGATCGCACATTTAGAATTGCCAGCACATTTTGACTCCCTCTGTGCTGTCGGCTTCTCCCTGGCTTGTTCTGTCCTCCCTCTTCCACTGGGACTAGTCATTTAAAAGAGATTATTTGTGATTTGTAATAGGTCTCTCCTCCACTTCAGTCTTCTCAGGTTTTCTGCTTCCTCTCCCTGTTCATCATTTTCCGTGTGTTTATTTCACATTTATCTCACAATATCCCACTCTAACACAACCTTTTCTTTTTTTATCTTCTTCATTCTCACTGTTATTCACTGTCTTCTCACTGTCATAACAGAACACCTATCCCACATATCCATACCTGCCAACAAATACTTTTTTTTATCGCTACGGGTTAACACCTCCTTCATTCTCACCTGCCTTCCCCACTGCTCTCCTGATTTTCAGTTTTACCATGTCAAGTTCCCATATTCTGCCCTTGTCTATTTAAGTGTACTCGCATTGATTTTGATCTCTGCATTATATATTTCTTTCAGTTTTTTTATTTCCCCCCACTAAATCATCAGCATTTCCATGGCTGTTACATAAACATTGTCTCACACATGATGGCTGTTTGACACCTACTGATTGATATCATGAGGCGATGCAGAGAAACTGCAGCCGAATCAAATTCCTTGACATTACAGAGACAGCATCACACTTTTGAGTATCACCTCATTGTCTCAAGACTGCTTCTCTCCCAAGTCACAGTTATGACAGCCTTGAGAAATAAGATGAATTGGTGTACGGCAGAAATATTCATTTTGCTTCCCTTGAAGATCCAAATATAACCCAGATTCTGAGACCCTGAGAAAGCGTTCAACAGAGCCAACAATATGATTGCACATAATATTCAATAACTGTCTGCTATTTCAGAAGTGAATAATTGTCCATCATTTCACCCACTTATATATCTATATATCTGTACTATGAAGCAGATTTCAGGGCCCTGGTCAATAACGTATTTAATAGTTTGATATGTAACCTTTTTGAGGCCATTGATTTCTGTTCCCGTTTGCACTGTGCAGGATAAGGGCTCAATCTGGAGCGTATTGACTGCGGTGGTGTTGTGATATGGCACGTCTTGGCCTCAGGCTCCTCTCTGACGCTTCGTAGGCCACAGCTATTGACCCTGCTCACCTTCCTGCAGTTGCATATCATACATTTAGTCACTGCTTAAATAACCTAAAAGTCAAAATTATTGCAAAGTCACAATAGCATCAAAAAAAAAAAAATGGAGAACTAGAATCAAAACTGACAGTTACAACCTTAATAAGGAATATACATACATCTTCTCTGTAAATAGGTACAACCATGTTTTACCTCTTCAGCTTGGTTTACAGTAAGACAGATGCTTTGATTCTAAGAACCAAATGATTAACAGAATTTTGGGTGCACTGACAGATTATAATGAAATTATACTAACTTGTCTTTAACATTTAAGTTTATTAGATTTAATATCCATAATTAGGTTTGAACCTACAGTAAAACATTCCCTGGTACACATATGTTCAACTTCCTATTCATGGAAATATACAATCAGCCATCCATGTGGCAGAAGCACAGTGCATAAAATCATACAGATACGGGTCAAGAGCTTCAGCTAATGTTCCACATCAGGCATCAGAATGGGGAAAATTATGATCTCAGTGACTTCGATGGGGACATGATGCTCTTTTTGAGTATTTCAGAAAATTTTGATTTCATAGAAAATAAAAAAGTGAGCAGACTGGCAAAAACATTTTCCTGATCAATCATGCAAAAACAAGGGGGTGGGGGGATGACCAGATTGGCTTAATTTGAGAGGAAAGCTATAGTGACTCGAATGTACCATGTTTTACAGCAGGGAGCATGTCAGAATGCACACCAAATTGAACTTTGAGGTGCATAGAATACAACAGAAGATGACCACATACTGTAGGGGTTCCATTCCTGTCTGTTTAGATCAGGAGTCTGAGACTTACAGACTCACCAAACCTGGACAGTTTAAGACTGGAAAAAGACCAACTGATTTACTGTGCATGTTGCATTCCTGCTACAGGTCAATACTAATTTGCTAAAATCGATTGTACTGTAGACATGTAAAACATGTTAGGTGGCCAAATGATTTATTCAACGTGTTAAAATGGTCTTATTGGTTTCTACTTGATATTTTTAACCTTTACGCCTGTATATCAGCCTGTATATAAGACTGCAACCTAATACTGATCTTATACATACCTATAATACTACAATACTATAATAGTACTATAATAATATAATGTACTATACTATTGTGTGTGACCCTAAAGCTCCCATGCCATCTTTGTTTCTGTCACGCTTTATGTTTTGTTCTCTGCTTCTGTTTCCCCACACAGCTACATCATGCAGTGGGCTAGAGGTGACCCCAGGCCCTATTAACCGCTCCAACCGACAGCAGCCAAAACACATTTCCCAAATGAAGCACCTCTTCTGCTCAGCCTCAGAGCCTCTGCACTCTCCTCCCTCCATCAGTTTGCTGCCTCTCTTTTTCATAAGGCTCTTAATGGTTTATAAATTGCACATAATGGTTCCTCCTCTCCCCTGCACTAAGGCATTTTTTTATGGTCTCTCAGCTTTTGTGAGGGAGAAGTCTTACAAATGGGAGCCAGCAGCAGAAGCAGTGAAGCTATGAACAGAGCTGATGAAGGTTAAACTGTTAAACTGTGCTCACCTCCTTTACTATTGAAGTACACTGTGACTGCCAGTAGAAACTTGAATCTGAATTGACAAAAAAATAGTACAAAATTATGTTTTATCGTGTGCTCTTTTGAATCCAATCGGAAGGCTTTCATCACTTTTATGATGTCTCAAATACCTGCTGTGAACCGGTGAGACAGCGCAGCATTTTTCCATGTTCATCACAGTCTGTAAAAAAAATTTGATGTTTAGTCTCCCTCTCACCACATGTGTGTAGGGAAAGACATGCAATCGCCTCATTATGTATAGTGCCTTAGCCTTCATTAAATGATGCAAGATTTCGACAAAATCTCAAGCCAGTGGTTGTTGTCTAAGCCCTTTAGAGTTTTTTTTTTTTTTTTTAAATCACTGTTGTAGAGAAATGAAAAAGATTTATATAGAGAATCATAGAAAATGAACTGAGGAACTGAATAGGAACACATTTGTTTTTTATGATGTTATACTGAGTAGTTTTCTAAAGGAAAAAAAACTATGAGTTTACGAGATGAGATACAGCGATTACATCTTAAAAAACATATACCCGTAATAAGCATGAATGTCATGGCAATATTGGGCTTTTTTTTGTGGAGAGAATGACTGTGTGTTCTCCCCGTGCTTTGTGGGTTTCCTCCGGGTACTCCGGTTTCCTCCCACAGTCCAAAGATATGCAGTTTAGGCTAATTGACATTCCCAAATTGACCGTAGTGTATGGATGAGTGTGTGAGTGTGTGCATGTGTGTGTGCCCTGTGATGGATTGGCACCCTGTCCAGGGTGTACCCTGCCTCGTGCCTGGGATAGGCTGCAGGTCCCCGCGACCCTGAATACAGGATAAAGTGATATAGAAGATGAGTGAGTGAGTGGGGATGAGTGTGCCACACAATCTTAAATAAAGGACTTCGCAAGAATTTTGTTCACAAATTCTAACATTTTTTCTTGATTTTCTGAATCAAGTATGTACACATATTACACCTAACATTTTGTTGAATGTCCTTTGAAATGTCCTAGAAAGTTTCACCGTTTGGTAGCCATCAACAAAATTGGGGTCATTGTCATTTTGGAATATGAGGTTATGCTAAAGAATTCAGACATAGCCCTTTTTCATTATTGCAACAATTTTTTATACCACTGGCAGCAAAACAAAAACCGGATGATACAGTACCACCACCATGATGCCTCCCCTTTACTCCTACAAACATGCTTCCCTCCAAAGGCTTTTTTGTGGCAGGTCTGTGCCTCAGTGGTTTCTAGGTTGTTCCTGACCATACAAAACCAATTTCCTTTAAGCTGAAGGTGACCGTTTGGGTCTTTTATACCTTCTGGAGGGGGCTATCTCTCCCAATAACTTGTACTTATGTACAACTGTCTGTGCTGATCTTGTACTAAAAATGTAACATTTGGTATTGGTTTAAATGCTTCTTGTGATCCTCAACACTTTTTGTAGGTGAAAAGGTTTTGTGAGCACTAAAACTCATCAATTTCTTGTTCCAATTTGCTGCCACTATGACTGCAAAAACACAATCAAAGCATTTTTTTTACATTTTTAACCTCAATTAAACCTCAACTAATATATTCCCGATGCTAAATTGCAAATTTACATTGTCACATATGCAACTGTAGGACGAGTTATCTTAAACTATAAGATAGACTTATAGTGTCTTGCAAAATAATAATTTAAAAAATATCACATTTTGTCCACAACAGTTTTTCAATAACATTTTGACATTAGTGTTTTTAACATCTAGTTAAAAAATATTTTCTATAACTTTGTAACACTTTTTTTTTTTTTTTTTTTTTGCTTCTTTTGAAAAACGCTTCATATATGCACAGTTTCTGCTTATAAGAAATAGGACAGGACTTTTAAAGCTTCACTTGAAATCAGATAAATACAGTTTTAGCCTTGTGCCTGGGTAGCCCCAAGAGGCAGTATCATTAACATTTGACCAAAATGGGTTGAAAACACTGTGCCAGCATGCTTTGAATGTCACACCCTAGTTATGCTGCTCTATCCTGGCCTCCACAGACGTTTTCACTCCTAACCATGAAAATAGCAACTGAGCACAAACAGGGGAAAAATAGGCTTCCATTCCACCAAATTAACAACTGGCATGACTATGAGGACAATCGTTAGTGTTTCTATTTAAGCACTGATTTTCCCCCAGCAGTGGATAAGAGAGAAAATGTGTGTGTGACACTCTTTGACAGAGCATGCACTGGAGCAAAGTTAGGGAATGTGCTGACTGCACATCAGGAACATAACTGGGAGAAGGGACCCTAATGAAACACACCACTCCTTTTGTCTCTCTTTCTCTCTCTCTCTCTCTCTCTCTCTCGCTTGCTCTCTCTCTCTCTCTCTCTGTCTGTCTATAGTCCCTTTCTCCCAACCAATCTGTGTGCCTACATTTGTCTTCCCTATACGTGGGTAATTATGGGGAGTGTTGAGTGGGAGGATTTTAATTTTCAGCTTGTTCATCATAGTGCTGAGACCATAGCTGTGCTTCACTCCATAGAGTAGCTGTTATTCTGGCACCATGTTATTTCCTGTCGTTCCTGTTCACTGACTGCAAATCGAGGAAACCTTGCAGTTGAATATGCTTTGGGTTCATCTCTCCAGGTTGGGTGTCAGCAGGAACCTGTGAGTGAGGAATATTTCTGATAAAATGTGTTTAGTCCTGTTCTGGCCACATGTCTCTAATTTGCACCTGTATGCCTGTGCTGCATACAAATATGAACCAGAGTAGATAGAAACATGCTTGTGGAGTTCAGAGCTGGCATGAACTGCATTCCAGAGGCTATAAGGTATTATCTTCACAGCTTAAACTGCATACCTGCTCCTTAATAAACTGAATGGTTTCAGCTGGTCAAATCAATTAATTTATTTCTGGCAGGAAAGTCTTAAAAAATATTTTTTCATATTAAATGCATATGAATGGCACTGGATAAGTTTCTAGAAGTTTTACTGTATTAAAAACAGTTTAATACAGCTGCCCACATGATATCCTGGGAAAAAAAATTATAGTACCGGAAGATTATAACATATCAAATGACATCACTTTATAGATATAACTTTGCTGTAACATCACTTTGCCTATAATGCATTATGAAAGTAATACATAAATTATTAACTGTACTTTAAAACTATATGAAAAAAAAACAGTGAAGTCACAAATTACAAGGGTCTTTCTAGTTGAACCAGCACTTGTGATAAAAATTTCTCATGATCAGATTGACATTTAGAGAAAACTTTAAACTCAGTATGGTGATGAGTTTCTTTTAATTGTGCAAACATTTTAAAGGAGGCCATAAGTTTGTTAATGCAGATGCCAGCCAAAGTGTCTCAGAGCCCACTGCAGCCGTTCCTGTAAACATTGGGCAAGTGGAAGACCCTGAAAATGTATGGATAATTTGTCACCAATTTTCAGAAGAGATGCATCTGTCTTTGAGAACTGTACACACATCATTCACCAACACCACTTGCACATTACAGGAACTCAGCTGGGAGTTGTTGTCACATTGCCAGTACAGTCCTGACCTTGTTTCAAGCAATTTTCACATGTTTGGGCCATTAAAGGCCCAAAATTTTGACCTTGATGGTATCCAAGCACTAGTAAAACGCTGGGATAAGTGCATTAGTGTAGCAGGGGATTACATAGAGAAATAAAGCTAGTTTTTACTTTCATAACTGTGTTCTGTTATTTTGCAAAATCAAAAGTCCCGGTTTGAACTGAATACCAGTTCTATCCTATCCTTTGACAAAACAGCTTAACATAACCAATGATCACTATACTGATGATTACCTGCCTAACAGCCAACTATTTTTTAAAAGTAGCTACTTACAGTAAAAACAATTGAATGCATGTTAAATAAATCTTACTGTAACACCTCTCATCGCAAATGTAATGTTAGTTTGTTCTGAAACGCAGATTTATATGAAAGTAAATACAGTGGCAAACAGCTCAGTAAATACCATAAATACAGACAATATCTTATACAATACATTCTCATAAAAAACTCTAGCACAGTAGTATTACGATCATGAAAACTCAGTTAAAATAGTTGTAAGCAGCAGTATGAACAGTCTTGTGCATGTGAATTTGGTAAATATAATGTCTCTTTTGTAATGTGACTAAGTGCAGTGGGTAGAGTAGTGTAGTAGAGCGAATTGTAATGAAATGGCCATCAGGCAGATCTGTTTAGCAGTCTAATGGTCTGTGTAAAGTAACAGTTCATGAATATGGTGGACATGAGCTGAATTTGAATTTGGGATAAAGACTCAAAACAATATGGTAACCTGATAGAATAGCTACTACAAATCAAGTGTTACAAATTGAACTGTTACCTTTCTACATACACTATATTACTATATGTAGGGTTTAATATGATGTTGGCCCACCCTTTGCAGCTGTACCAGCTTCAACTCTTCTGGGAAGGGGAGTGTGTTTATGGGATTTCTTTTACCATTCTTCCAGAAAGGTTGAGGCCAGTCAAGTTCTTCCACATCAAACTCACTCATCCATGTCTTTATGGACCTTGCTTTGTGCACTGATGTGCTGTCATGTTGGAACTGGTGTGGGGTTATTTATCAGGAGTTCTTCTCCTTACTTCCAGTGAAATTAACTCTTAATGCTTCAGCATACCAAGACATTTTTGACAACTTCCAACTTTGTGAGAACATTTTGGGGATGGCCCCTTCCTGTTCCATCATGACTGTGCACTAGTGCAGAAAGCAAGGTCCATAAAGACATGGATGAGTGAGTTTGGTGTGGAAGAACTTGACTGGCCTGCACAGAGACATGACGTCACGTCACACACTCCAGCAAGGACGTTTGAATAAAAATTATCATTTTCGTTTGATAACGTTGTGATAAGTAGACGAAGATGTCCGTGATAGAGACTCAAGATTCGAGCGAAATGTCACAACCAAGCA
>JAOVVA010000041.1:16999865-17012477 GCA_028565275.1 Leiocassis micropogon | reverse complement strand
AAATCTGGCTGATAAGCAAGTGATCAAATACTTATTTGACACAGTAATTCACAAATAAATTGTTAAAAAATCATACACTGTGATTTCCGGATTTTTCTTTTTAGATTCTGTCTCTCACAGTGGAAATGCACCTATGATGAAAATTGTAAACCCCTCCATGAACTTGCAAAATCACAGGGTGATCAAATATTTATCTCTGTGGGTGTGTATGTTGGAGTGAGTGTAAGAGTGAGAGAGTTAAGTTTTGTCCAATTGTGGGACGAGTTAATAAACTTTGAGTACATTACAGTATGTCATATTTGTTTGTTAGATTTGTCTCATATTTAGATCTGTGGTTTGAAAGATAATGAAAGGATTGAAGAGGTTCAGGAGGAACATGATTTACACCTACAGTAATAGCTGCAGGTACAAATGTCTCTTTAGTATGCCAAAGGAATATGTTTAATTTTAAAGACCTGCATGTGCAAACACATGGTTTATGTCATAACACAACACTGTCCTAAACAGGCAAATGAAGGCAACTGGTGCTTCCAGACACGAAGCAGAAATTAATGATTGGCAGTTCTGACAAATGGCAAAAGACAAGAAATGAAAGAAACAAAGAAATGTTATGAATGATTTCAGTGTAAAATGTTTTTAGTGTAAAACTGGCTTGTATTTACACCTGCATTTTATTTTAAAAGTTAAGACATGAATGTACTGCTCTATTCTCACTCACTCACTCTCTATACTGCTGATCCTGTACAGGGTCGCAGAATGCCTTGAGCCTATCCCAGGGGAACTCGGCACGAGGGGGATACACCCTGGATAAAATGCCAGTCAGTCGCAGGGCACACAAACATACACACTCACCCTATGGGGAATTTGGAAATGCTAATTATCCTAATCTGAATGTCTTCGGACAGTGGGAGGAAACCAGAGTAGCCGGAGGAAACCCACCAAGCATTTGTAGAACAATCAAACTCAGCAAACACAGAATCCTCAACCTGGTGTAACGAAGCTACAGTACTAATCAATACACCACCATGCCACCCTCTACTCTTTTCTAGCACTTTAAAATGTGTAAATATGCATCTGGAGTCATAATGTTACAGTGTTCATTATTATGTTTTTTGACATTTAGGTAGAAAAAGTTCACATAGCAGCACCACCAAACTAATTCAATTTTTTATTTATGTTTGTATTTATGTTTAATATTAATATATAAAAAAAAACTAAGCAACACACATTATTGCCCTTTATTTGATCCTTTATTTTTATTGTATGATTAAGTAAATATGTTGCATATTTAGGAAAAGAACAGATTTCCACTCTGTAAAAGTGTGACCCAAAGATACACAGGCAATTTTGGGCCTCAGGCTGTATGATTCTTTGCTTCAGGTCATATTTTGACTGCTGCTTTGTTTAATGTATTTGATAAAGAGTTACTTTGTCTAAACACATTTGCGTTCAGAAGTTTACATACACTCATCATGATCATGAACTTAATGGATACATGAATAAATGGTTTTCAATTAAAACTTTTTCTGGTTGAGAATGCTTGTCCAATGCATATTTTAATAGGATATTATTTAACGTAAGAATTTGGTTTGCAAGTTTGTCAACACAGGATCAAAATTATACATACAGGACCTAGTCCTGTTGAACAAAATGTCCTGCAAGCACCTAGAATGTGCATGCAGAACCCCTGATATTTTGTTCAACATCCCTTATCAAGTTTAACCTTTAGCAGACATTTTTGGTATCCATTAACAAGTTTCTGGCAGAAAATTAATTGGATATTAGACCACGCTTCTTGGCAGAACTGGTAGTTTTTAAGCTAATAAAGTGTTCAAATTTGTCCAGTTAGGCATGGTCCACAAATATTTTTAGCTGGGTTGAGGCTTTAAAAGCTTAAAGTTAGCCTGATTAATCTATTCCACAACCACAACTATTCCACGACCAGACTTGATGTGTGTTTGGGGCCACTGTCATGCGGGAACACTCATTTTTGTCAAGTTTCACCTTTCTAACTATTGATTGGCCATTATGTTAAAGAATCCTAATGTAGTCCTCCTTATTCATCATTCTATCTGTTTTGCAATGCACCATTATTTCACTGGCAGCAAAACAGCCTCAAAACATGATGCGGCTACAACAATGCCAGTTGTTACAATGTTCAATGACTCTTGTGTTCCAGCTTAAAGCTTATGGGAGGACTGTGCGTTGGTGGTTCCTGGGTTTTTCTTGACCAATTTCCTCTTAGCTTATGGTGACAGTTTCTGTCCTTTTTGAGACATTGTCAAAGTATCTTCACCTCCTAATTACTTGCATTTCTGCAGATGCTTAGAAATGTTTCCTAGAGGTATTTCTGACTTTTGTAAATCTACTATCCTCTTTCTCAGATCTGCACTGAGCTCCTTGGACCCATTATATTGTATGTCGTTTAATCTAATGAGTGATGCCAACCCTTTTTTATATTAGCACATACAGTAGAGTACTGTCTCTAACAGGAAGTTAAGAAGCCCTGCACATGGCAAAAATTTATTCTGAAACATTTAGCACCTCTAAATTAGTAAGCTAAGGAGGTGTAAGCATATTTTTGACCCTGTATGAATAATTAAGACATTGTTCTGATCTCAGTTAACCCTAATATTGAAACTTGTGCTCCAAATTATCTGGTTTCGGTTCAATTAAAGATTTATGTTGTACAGTCATTCTGCCCGAGGAAAAGCCTAGCTCAAAGAAATCATCCAAAGACGTATAGGATGACATGTATGTTCGTGTAGGTAAACCTCTGTATGTACAGTGGAGAAAGGATAAGCAGATCAGGAGCATTATCCCTTTGTCAGAGATGAATTCAGCTTCTGCCCCAGTTTTCTCAACAAGCTATGAATTGCTCTGAATTCCTGCAGCTGCAGTGTATCCAGACTGGCCACAGCTTTAAAATAGGCCAACTCAAGCACAGAGTACACATGAGGGACATTCAGTACCAGTACCACTGTGTAGAGAGAGATGGGACGAGAGAGAGAGAGAGAGAGGGAGAGAGAGAGAATATAGTTACTCATAAAAACCAGTGTCGAGGTTGACAGAGCGATGAAGCAATTCCAAGAGACTTTGTGGTTTTGGAAGGGCAGGAAGTGGAGAAAGGTTAGTCAAAACAAGGTAACGGAAGGAAATACACACACAGACAGAAAAAAGTGCTGATCCATGCTCCCTGTCTGGGAAAGAGCAGAGGGCACATTGATTTGGCGCAGTAAGCCACAAATGAGAACTCCATAGGGGAAAACTTCTCCCGAGCTATGAGAGGAAAGGAAGGCACAGAGGGGGTCGAGTGTCACTTGGGCACAAGAGATCTGCCACCTTAGTACCCGTCAGAGAACAGGGGACACTACCAGCTGAGGTCAACAGGACAAGGCATCAGTTTGTATGAGGTTAATGGGTCAATTAAAACTGGAGCCATGGCTCATAATGATGAAGAAAAAAAAACTGGAGCCATGGCTCATAATGATGAAGGAAAAAAAACTGGCCAGAGCTTTAAAATATCACAACTGATATAAGATGACAAAAGTGGTTATTTCATTCATATTAAAATAAATGAACACGGGTACAGTATATACAGTATAAAGCTCAACCACTGTGCAGGCATCAAAACACTTCTACAATAAGTGTTTTACAAACTGTTTTAATTTAATGAGAATACAGCTTTCACAACATAAATCAACAATACATCAGCTAGAGAAAATCACATACAACTGTAATAGCTTAGTTATTAATGTATTTATTTACATTCCACTTCTACTGTGTCTGAGTAAGAAAAGAAACAGAACCGTCCAAAATGCTATATAAATAATTGTAATAATTTAATTACATTTTATTTATATAGCACTTTTAAAAATGGATATTGTCATAAAGCAGCTTTACAGAAATAAAAATGTGTAGATAGAAGTTAATATTTTATACATTTATAGCTTTTATAGGAAACACACTCTGACAACATGAGGAGAAAATGTTGAGAGGAACCAGATTCTAAAGGAAAGCACAATCTATATAAATAAAATAAAGGTTTTGTCTGTACATTGGCCAGATCTCGCACTTTTAATTATATCTTTATGTTTCATACATTAAAGGACCAGAAACCAGTCTCAGAAAAATTCATCTGTATGTCTGTCCAGTCGATTTTGTTTCAGCATTACACGAGACTGGCTCAATAGAATTTAATGAAATTTTGCCAGTCCTTTAGTATTTGCCTGAAATCAAATCGCGCCATAAATTAAATCATGATGTTGAGTAGAAGGGACAATATGAATAGTTTTGTGCCAGATCATCTCAGCAGCCATCACTTTTTTTGGACAAATACAGAACATTTGCCCTTGAGGTGGGCGTGGCTATACACATCACTCAACAGAGCCAATCAACGCAATAGTTTACCGTAAATATACAGAGTATGCGTAACACACAGAAACGACCATAATGCCCCTACAAAGCGCCCAAATCTTCACGAAACACAAACAAACGCGTGACACAGCATGGCTTACTTCAAAAGTGGTAAGTAACTTTTGAAAGCTGACAAAGATGTATGGACAGATCATTATATGTTTATTCTTCCTGCGGGAAGTTTAAAACCAGTTTGTCTCATAGGTTCCAAAACCGTGGTGCTAATTAAAGCAGTAACGTGAAGTACCACTATAAGATAAATCACGGGTTGTCGTAGAGCAAACATATCTGCGGCAGTCCAAGGTGAGGGCACGTAAAATACCCGACCTGAGAGAGTTACCCGCTCAAATCAATATATTAATCAAATCAATAATATAAGTGATGTTATGAACAGTCATGTGCCGGATGTAATACAGAAGGTTCTATATAGAGTCAGCGACTATGTATATTATATAATGTTATATTATATATTATATATTTATATATAATATACTAGTAATCATGTTATCAAAATATTTCATATATATGTATTTCATGTAAATTATAAGTTTGTTATAAGTATAATATGT
This sequence comes from Leiocassis micropogon, assembly GCA_028565275.1. Taxonomy (NCBI): domain Eukaryota; kingdom Metazoa; phylum Chordata; class Actinopteri; order Siluriformes; family Bagridae; genus Leiocassis; species Leiocassis micropogon. The sequence goes on along the minus strand of JAOVVA010000041.1, from coordinate 17,007,492 downwards.
TAATTTCGATGCACTTGCTATTTATATATATATATATATATTTTTTTTTTTTATTTTTTTTTTCCCCCAAACAGATTGAGGTCAAGTGCTATGTATGTGGTATGTTTATTGACCTGTGATTTCATTAATCCTTCAATCTGTGGTTTGTCCTTTTACACACACCCCCATTAGGATCCATTCAGATTAGAGCTTTGCCTCTTGGCCATATAGATAAAAAGCCACCACAGATTCCTGCCTACTTTTCATTACATTAAACATTTTACTACCTCTGCTGCTAGAGAGAAGGGAGGAGTCATTTCTCATTACCCCCCACCACCATGTCATACAAACACAACAATAACAATCTCATCTTAGCTATACTAATCTGCTGCTGTTCCTTTCAGATGGAAGCTAACCAAGATGCAGAAATGGAAAGAAGTCATTAACTGGGCCCTAAGGCAGTGGAGATGAGTGGACTGAGGAGGTAGATGTTTTAAGGAGGTGACGGTGATGTGTATGGATGAGCTCGGATCTCATGCCTTGATCTCCCCACTCTTGGGAGGCTGGTGGTCCCCGAGCACGGTTGGATGGATAGCTGTCAGGGGTAAGCGAGAGATGGAGGGGGAGGAAGCTGAAAGCAAGGGTGGGGTTGAAATGGACATGGTGGACACTGATTGGATTAAAGACGGCAGCTGTTACTCTATTCACTTGTCACAATGTGTCACTTAAAAAGCTCACTGGAGCATGTGGGGTCTGTCTATAGGTCTGTGTATAGGTCTCTGTGCATATTTGTATATATTTATGCACAACATGGGAGAGAGATTATTTGAATGCATTTTTATTCCTTGTGCAAAAAATATCAGGTAACGTGTTAATGGCAGTGGAGCATATAAACCAATTAAAACTGACAATAGGTGCAAAAGATTCACAGAAGCTTACACAACAGTGAACTGGCTTGGAGAAAAATACCAACTGTTCCATGTGAAATATTTTTTTCCAAACACATGTCGATGTGCCATAGATAGGGTAAAAGTGTGAATGCTCACACTGTAGTTGGTTTCTGTTGACTTCCTATGAACATGTTTCTGTTAGCATAGTCAAAGCACAGAACTGGCAACTGAGAAGTTAAGCAGTTACGCAATATATTTATATTTATTTATAAAATTTACTGCTCAAGAGGAGGGAAAGCAGGAATATGAGAAACAGCAAAAATAGAGTAGGATGGTGGTGGAAATGAAATGAACATGGCAGTGAAGAGATTTTCCAATAAAAGCAACTCACTCCTCATGTTACCCATTAAAAACCAATTCACTGTTTTATCGCATCAATATAACCTACTTATTTGTTACAGGCCATAATCACTGTTACACAGCCCTAATGTAAGGTAAATTGTGAAGGGAACTGCCGTAATTTTTTGTTTATGGCTTGTGTGCATGTGTGTGTATAAGTGTTGGGGGGTTGTATAAAGTAAAAAGTCTTCGTTTTATGTGCGCATGTAATGTATGCTCACAAATTCATGGTAGCATCTTTATCTTGTTGATATTCATATTCACCGTCTCGAAGGGTAGATGATATGTATAGATGAGGGATTCTTTTCCTACCAACTAAGCGAAAGAGCAAAAAACTGTGTAACTCTCTTTAACTCTGACTTAACAAACGCGATGACACACGCCTCTGTCCATGTCCACAGAGATTTCAATCTGTGGGTGTGAGAGAGATAGGAAAAGCCCGGAGGAGAAGAGATAGTGCAGAAGTGAGGAAGGAAAAACGACTGTATGTTTTGACAGCAAGGTGGATATATGAATTGTAGGATTAGACAGGGTGAAAAACAGGGAAGGAGAATCTGTGAAAACAGGGGCAAGGGACAGAATGAACAAAGACAGAATAGACTTTGATGGAGCCAAATGGAAAGGGTAAAAAAATCCAGGAAAAGGACGATTAAACCGTTGTGAGATAGAATAGCTGCAGAATGTTGGCGGAGCTCTTTAGGAAGAGACAAAATGTGGGGGAGAGTGAGAAAGATGGAGCAGTGTGTCCTCTACTCATCCAGCCCTGCGGCACCTGGCCATCTCGCAGACAGCCCACTGAATTACACACAAACCTTGGCTGCTCCTCTGGTGCCTAGGCAAGGGTAAAGAACAGGGGAAGTTAATGAGGGGAAGAGAGAGAGCAGGTCCCCAGGGGCCTCCTGGAGGGCCTGGCCTGCCAGCTTTAGGGAGATCGTCCTCTGAATGGGTAATTAGTAACCTGGACTTGGCCTGAAACCTACGAATTGATTGATTGCATGGTGAGACGAATGTATCTTTTCTATCTCTCTAGACACACGCCTGGTCACTGGAGGCCACGAGGGAGCCACAATGAGTACACACTACACTAAGACGAAGTCTGGCTGTCACAGTAATGACACTTGTGTGCATTCATCCAAGCATTTGGATACTCAGAGCGTCATAATTAATTTCATAAGTGCTAAAAGGAAGTAAATCTAATCCACTGATAATGGTTAATTACAATGTAATACAAGGTAATACATTACTCAAAAAAGTCTTGGGAGGTTAAAAATAAATATAGAACATACTGTAGTTATTTCACAGATTAATGTTATTTTCCTTTGCCATAAGGCCATGTGTTATTAGGGCATTTCAGTTTAATTAGTTATTTCTTTATCAGTGTAGACATACTGTAGATGAAGAAAAAAAAACGACAGGCAGATGGTATATAAAAAGGCAGATTTTGCATTATTAAGTAAGGCTTCATTTCATCAGCATAAAGATTGTGTGACCATTATTTACACATAATTCAGCCTAAATCTATCAAAGACAATTTGTTATAAAGTTTAGCTTAAGCTTGTTGTTTTTTTAATAAGCACTGTGTTTTGTGTGATAAGAAAGCAAGATAATTTAAAAAGGAAATACGTCTTTCTGTGTTTGAGACTCATCCTTCCTCTGATATAATCTAGGCCTAAGCCATCTATAGGGAAAACATTATAAAGGAACAGAAAACCTGCTGTTCATGGGAATGTGCCTAAACCAGAACAGATGATAAATCGCTTTCTTCCAGTGTCAATAGGACAGCCCCAGCAGAGAACTTTATTGGACTGACCAGATTATAGACAAGAGAGGAAAAGAAACAGGAACAGAAACAGTCAAGGATTTAGTTCCATGGTAACAGTTGTGGCAATGGGACCTGCTGCTCATGCATGTAAAAGGCTCTTTCATCAGTGTGCAATGGGCCACACCCATCCTACAGGCCTCCCACAGGCCTGGCGAGGGATTACAAGCAGGCTGTTCTCAGCGGAGCTTCAGGTTGGCAGGATATTAATTAAGTAATTATTACTCTGTGAGGCGAAGATATGAAATATTTATGAGGCTTGATTGGGACGTTTGTGATTGTGTAATCTAATTTCAGCCATGTGTTTGCTTCTCCCTGTGCCAGGTGTCTCATGTCCAATGATAGGACACATAGAACACACACTCTTTCTTTTACACACACACACACACACACACACACACGCATACACACACACACACGCATACACACAATGTGTGTAGTCGGGTATCCCTCAGCAATTCGAATTCATTTAACTTAATAACACAAACACGATCAGGACAAAACAAATATGTAAATGACTCAGACTATCATTAAGCAGAGAAGACTTGTGAGGTAACAGTATTTGCGAACTTCTCATTATGGTAATTAAAATGAAAGAGCTTAATCAGGCTGAATTTTGCCTCATGAAAAAAAATGGAACATTTACATTCCACCCCCCCCCCCACCACCACCCCAAACAATAAGCAAGATTTTATTTGTGATGTGTAATTAGGAGATTATGTTAATCTCATAGAATAGAACAATAATGTCTGCTGATCATTCAACAAGATTTTAAATATATATTTCAATGCAGCAGTGCCAATGTAGAGAGGAAACAATTATCATTCCCTCCATAATTATCTCTATGATTTCTCTGTTTTACAACTCTTTGGTGCCCAAGCAGTTACAGTAAACTTGCATATGTAATACTACACACACACAGTGATACCCCATATGGACGAGAACACAAAGTACAGAGCAAGCAAGCTAATCGAAACTTTTGTGGGGAGACATTACCTTACAGATAAGAATAACAATGTTGCTTTAGGTATTGTCTGCTTGCTAAGGGCTTTACAGTCCCTGGCCTCTCCCGTTTCATTTCTAGTGTTTTGCTTTCAGGCATCACAGAAATATTGACAAAATGCAGCCAGTATGCAGGAACGCGCCTCTTTCCCTTCACTACTCCTAACACTTCTAACTCCTCAACCTTAGAGTCAATAAGAATGCCCAGACCAAGATATCCGACTATGAAAATTGTCTGCACATTCTGCACACATACAAACATACAAACATTATAGTTATAACATAAGTGCTTAGTGAACATCCACCTGATGTAGAACATCTACATGCTCATCGCTGCAGCTGTGCTCATCTCCCTTTCATTTGTCTTCCTCTTTTCCTCTCTTGTTGACTGTGATCATCTGTGTATTTTGTGTTCAGTATGATGTTGAATGGATTGCACAGTGCTAGAATATTTAGCTCTGTGGCTGGTCATTTGTGCCAAAACATTTGTCTTGTCTATTCTGTTCTTGCTCAGCCAGCTCCGCAAACTGAATCCTATGCCTTGCTTGGTTAACAATTTGTCTTTATCTGTCTGTGAGCATGCTGTTGTGTTTATAAGACTTTCCACAGTATCCCTTCGTCCCTCACTATCTGTTTCAGCAGTTGTCATTATTGTGTATCCACACACTGTGTGAATGAGGTAAAAAAAATCTATGTGACAAAATATATAATTCCTTTTCTGTTGAAAAACAAAACTTTCAATAGACATATGTGATGTACAGTTTGAAAGTATCTGTGAACTACTTCCCCCTTTTTTTGCAGCTACAACAAAGAATATGTCCTGTGATATCCGAGTTATGAAGCACATACTCAATTTAAAGAGGTCCCCAGTGCACCAGCTTCTTGGAAGAAGGGATTCGAAACAGAGACATGACAGAGGAGAGAGTGTAAAAGGAGAGCCGATGTTCTCCTGAGGGTTTGCAAGCAGTCGTTCTTTCCTGAAGTGTAGGATTTGAAAGAGTCCTTTGTCTTCTTTTGTTTCTGAGCGAAGCCTTCCTGTAAAGAACCGGCTTCAGGTATCAGACTGATGTGCAGAGTTTGTGTTACAGTAGCCAAGTGTTCTGCTATTATTATTATTATTATTAGTTGCTTTTATATATATTTACATGTTTTCTTTTTTATTCTGGTATAAATATAATGCCCTTAAATTACCTTTGTCGTATTTGTTGGTCTTGTTCTCATGGCCATAGCACTTGTATATTCATTAATACATTTACATATAATTTATGCCCTAACATTAAAGTATGCAAAAATACATCTAATTACACAATGATAATTTCCTTCTTTATTATATTCTCTGAAGCATGTCATTGAGTTATGAGCATCAGACTGACAAAACACCAAACACTGGACATTGGAAACAGAGGTCTTCACTGAGTAAAGAAATGTTTATATGTGAATATGTGTGAAGTTGGAGACCGAACTGTTTTATTGCCTCAGTACTAAACTATCTGATTTTAATTTGTCCACGTTTGCAATCTGAATGCAGAAAAACAAAATAATAAATTTTGTCAGCACCAGTGCCGATGAAGTGTAGCTTCCAAAACAGCATCCATTTGCATCCAAGTTTTACTTAGTAGCTAGTTAGATCAGTCACTAATGTAATTTCTCAGGCTATAACACAATTTAGGCAATTATGTCTCACAAGATAATAAAAGTTCATTTAAAAAGTAAAGCTTAAGAGGTTCATCATCTAGTGAGTTATTTTAGAAAAGTTGGGAATTGACTGATTAACTGACTGAACTGCATTAGTTACATCTGCATATCAGCTCTGCAACATATTTATTATTAGCATGCTAAGTATAGTAATGGATCAATTTTGATAAGTTACCACACATACGGAACTATTAATCTTCATTTATTCTCTATACCGCTTGTTCTGTACAGTGTCGCAGGAAGCCTGGGGCCTGTCCCAGGAGACTTCAAGCACAAGGCAGGGTACATCCTGGACAAGTTGTCAATCCATCGCAGCTCTCACACACACACATACATACTCGCATGCTCACTCACACATGAGCAATTTGTGAATGCCTATCAGCATAATCTACATATATTTGGACTGTGGGAGGAAACCAGATTACCTGAAGGAATCCCACCAAGCATGGGGAGAACATGCAAACTCCATGCACACAGATGTAAGGCAGCTATTGACATTGCAGTTTGATATGCCACTTAGTTTTTAGCCACTTTTCACAAAGTTGTGTAAATTCTATTTAAACATTTATAGCCAATTAAAGTATACATATTATTAATAGAAAAATAACCAATCCATGTGGTATTTCTCCTATCATTAACTGTCCAGTTTGGATGAGTCTGTAGCCACTATAGCTTAGATTCTTGTTCTTTACTGACAGGAATGGAACCTGATGTGGCCTTCTGTTCTTGTAGTCCATCCACCTCAGGGTTCAATGTGTTGTGAATTCTGAGATGCTTCCTGTCAGCTCATATAAATCTAGCCATTCTCCTCTGACCACTCCGATCAACAAGGTGCTTCCACCTACAGAACTACAGCTCACTTGACGTTTCAGTGTTTCAAAAAGTCTGTGAAAACACTAGAAACTGTTGTATGTGAAAATCCCAAGAAATCTACAGTTTCTGAAACACTTAAACCAGTCCATCTGGCACCAACAACCATGCCACAGTTAAAGTCACAGAGATTACAGTTTCTCCCCATTCTGATGTTTGATGTGAACATTACTTCAATCTCTTGACATGTATCTGCATTATTTCATGCATTGTCGATAGTGAGTGTATTTAAAGATGAGCATTTTTTTAGGTATACTCTGAGTATAGCTAGAATCAGGTGTCTCACTACGTTTAAATTAGCACATCGTTTCCTTGTCTCCTAAGACTTAAAGGTGTGTGTTCTTTTTCTCTCTGCTAACCAAGAAAAGCCATCACTACCTCAGGCAAAACTCTTTCTACCATCCCATCTCCCTCTCTCCCCATTTTGTCTTACTCACATTGTTTTATGTTGTTCATGATCTAGATCACCCCTGTTTTATGGGACTAATGCCATTTCAAGGCAATTTGTAATTCAGAAGTATCTCCTGCTCTTGTCCTTTCACAACATCACATGCAGGAATGAAGAACATGAAAAGCTAATGAATGAGATTGGAAACCATAAACATATTAGCTCAGGCTTTCAGGACTGCATGGCTCTCTTACTAAGCAGGAGCCCTATCATTTATCTCATTGGTGCCATTTACTCTGCGTAGATGTTGGGTCAGCTGAGTACAAATCGAATATTCTGGTTCTGCTTACCATCAGCATAGTATGGTTACAAAAGGACTCCTGATGCTGATTGTGAAAAACATGGTTGGGTGACTGTTCACCCTAAAAAATACTGGGTTAAAAACAACCCAGTTTGGATTGTTTTTAACCCAGCTGCTGGGTAAATATTGGACTAACTACATGCAGGGTAATTTAACCCAGCAAAATGGGTTATTTGTTTAACCCAGCAAGATGGGTTAAATATTCAACCCAAATGCTAGGTCAT
>JAOVVA010000041.1:16987674-16999765 GCA_028565275.1 Leiocassis micropogon | reverse complement strand
TGCACGAGGAGGATGAACCGTCATCAGCGCTCAAAAGAGAAGACACGAAGCTGACACAGCCGCTGAATACACCGGTGGACTTTGGGGGAGGAGCCAAGCGAACTTCAACCCAGCAGCTGGGTTACACAAAAACTACCCAACTCTGAAAATAACCCAGAAAAATGACCCAACAGAGGCAACCCAGCGTTTGGGTAGAAAAAAAAACAACCCAGCATTTTTTAGTGTGTTGGTTCGGGGGCTCTAGTCAACGTTTATGATACCATGAATTCTGCTAAATACTAGAATTTCAGCCTGCCTCTGCCATGAGGTTAAGACTTTCCATTGATATATAGTTTGTAAACCAAACCCGAAATAGCTGCAGGTAACTAAAATGGTTTTATGGCCATCTTGAACCCTATTAAAATGTCTGGTCTAAAATTAAATAGGACAGTGAAAAGGAACAAGACTAAGAATGTAAAGGGGCTTGAAATGGAGCAGTACACAAATTTTCACAAAGCAAAAATGGCTTAAAATGTTAATAAATTAAAAACTTTATATGTTTAAACTTAAAATATGGCATGGCATAATTTTGCTTACAGGCACAAACAGTGACATTGGCTCTGTTCATTGTTGATGAAATGTTATATCTTATATGACATAATTTTTTTTCAACCCTAATCTTTTTAACTCGAACAAAGATAATGCTTTGAATATGCAATCATTTCCATGTAGTGTTGTGTGTGTGTGTGTGTGTGTGTGTGTGTGTGTTTGTGTGTAAGAGAGAGAGAGAGAGATCTACAAACTGATCAATAATTCTACACAGATCATAGCTGAAATGAAAACCCTTTATGTTTGGTCCTGATTGCAAATGTTTTGTTGTTGGAAATTGGTTAAAAATTGGACAGCAATTCAATTTTCGACACATTCTCTGAACCTTGTTAATGCTAAATTAAGGTTGTTGGCCCAGTGCAAGTCACTGAAGACATATGTTTCTTGTTTTACTCCCCCCTCCTTCGTCTTTTTTTTCTCAGCCCAAGGCTGTCTCCCACTTCTGGTGATGAGCTGAAATTGGTGAGATGTGGGAGCATGTGCAGGCAAACAGAACATGCACAAAACTAGACCTTTATAGAGGACTCTAATAAGATGACCAGCACAATATACCACCTGAGATGAGCCAAGGGCTCGGTGCTAAAATTATCACTGCAGTCGTCAAACTCATTACAACACCAGGCATTCACAACTAGTGGTGATTATTAGATTTCTTTTCAGAACTTTCTAAATGCTAAACAAAGACATGTTCCTTTAATATCTTCCTTGGTAAGGTCAAACACAAATATTTTACTGTATACTTCCTTAAATTAAGTGTCTGATTCGTGGTGGACTTTGATTGATTTGGTGTGTTTTCTTTTCTTGTCTTTTCTTTTCTGTGCTATCTTTTGCTACTCAACTCATTTATTGCTATCTCCGGGTTGAGATGCAAGTCTACAGGGGCCGCCTTGGACCTCTGAAGTAGGGCTAATGGCAGATGGGGCTCATGGCTCACTGCTGTAGCACCAGAGCTCATTGTCACTCCGTTGCACCCTCCATCAAAGCTATGATTAATAGAACAGGCCTTTTCCTCTTTCTAGCCTGCAGCACTTTCTCACCTTCTCCATTTACTGCTCTCCACACACCATTCGCTCTCTCTCGCTCTCTCGCACTCTCTCTCTCTCTCTCTCTCTCTCTCTCTCTCTCTCCAGAGTATGCAGGTTGATTCAAGTAGGCTCTGCTTGCATGCCATGGAGACACTCTGCACTGTTGCTTGTACTCCTTAGAGGTGAGATTATTTACACGATACACTGAGAAATTAATTATAGTAAATTGTTAAAGTAAATGAAGTCAACGTAACTGACAAGCAAAACATGTTATTGAGTGCAATGCTGGAGTGGTGCATTTAATAGCAGATTTTATTTACTCATGGTCAAGTGGAGCGTTTTGATAGATGTTAGTTGCACTGCACTTTTGTATTATCAGTGTTTATTCTCTAAGCCACTTTCAAGCGGAACTTTCCATTAAGTTTCAAAATGTCATGGTCTGTATCAGTCAACGAATATGATTGTGGTAATTATGGTGTGGGGGCCATTTCAGGTCCCACATTGCGCAATCAGACGATGCCACAGCAGAGAGAAATACTTACAAGGAATATAAATGGACATGTTGAAATTCACACCATTGTTCCATTTCATTCACTCATTCTCTCCTCCTCGTCCTTCAATAAGACTGTGACTTTCAGACTTTGACTTTATCCCTCTCAAGAACAAAATTAATATAATTACAATCTTTTCTATTTGTTCTCTCCTTCACCCTCCAACACCCCTACACTGACTGCTATTCCACTATGATGTATCGTCACTTTTGTTTTTCCGTCTCTCTACATCATGTCCTTCTCCCTTTCTCTAAATTAAGTTACACCCAATTCCTATACACTCCTATGTAAATTTTTCTTTGCACCTTTTCTTTAATTTCTCAGGAGCATCTGCTAAATGATGCATGGCTGAAGCTTGAACGTTGTGCAATCATTAATGAGGTAGTTCAGGTGAGTAGGAGAGGGAGTGAAAGGAGGGACAGCAAAAGGCCTGTTTCTTCTCTCAGGCAGTTCATCCCTTCATCACCAAACTAGTGGTTGTCTGTGTAAAGCGGCCCTTGATGCCATTAATTTGGAAGCATGCACACACACACACACACACACACACACACACACACACACACACACACACACAGAGTATCTTCTAAGGTCAATACTTGCCGGATCTTTTTAGAATCTTCCCAATAAATTTCCATTTTTCTAAGGGAGGGGGCATCACGGTGGCTTAGTGGTTAGCACGGTGGCCTTGCACCTCCAGGGTACGGGTTCGATTCTCACGTGCAGTCTGTGTGCATGGAGTTTGTATGTTCTCCCTATGCTTGATGGGTTTTCTCTAGTTTCCTCCCACAGTCCAAAAATATACAGATTAGGCTAATTGGCATTCCCAAATTATTAGTGTGTGAATACCCTGTCCAGGTTGTACCCTGGTTCGTGCCCTACGTCTTATGGGATAGGCTCTAGGCCCCCAGCCACCCTGTGTACAGGATATACAGTATAAAGTGGTATAGACAATAAGTGAGTGAGTGAATGGGAGGGCTGTTGATTAAAAACCATTCTACTGCCTATCAGTATCTCAATGTTAATGTTAAGTAATCGTTAGGGTTAAGCCTTAGGGTTGACTTGTGCTCCGGCATCAAGTCTATGCCATAGATCTCATGTTGCTATGTACCCTACAGTGTACCCTATGGCACAACCTGGTGTGCATCTCTCCAGAAATGTAATTACAGTACATGTTGCGACAACACAGACCACAACAGCTGTAATTGGTCTAAAAGGTAGCAACGCTTTTTGGGTTTCTGCCGCTATGTTTCAATCCAAATAAACATAAACTAATTAAAGAAGTCCATAAATATCTTCTTCCTTGCAGTAATTTCAATAAAAGTAACTCAACTGCTGTTCTAGTAGTTCCTATTCCAACAAGATTTGCTCACTTTCATTTGTCATTGTTTGTAGTACATAAAAGAAATACCATAGAGTGTCGAAGACACTTAGCACAATGTGAAAATAAGTGACCAATAATTAAAATTTGTGAATATGACTGACCAATAAAAGACAGTTTATCAGTAGTGTCTGATATGATGTCAGAAAAAGCGCTGTAATTGACTGTGAGTCTGCACCAGATCTATGATATCAAGTGTTGTTAACATTTGAACTTTGAATCTCCACAGTCAGTGTTCCCAAAAGCCCTTATGTAGGCAGATGCTGTATTTAATTAGTGTTGTCACAGTTCTTGTCCATGTGGCACACACACATACGCTCACAGAGAGAAAGAGAGAGAGAGAGAGAGAAGAGCTCAAATTTATTCTTCATTTGGACAAATCAACTGACTGCTCCCTAGTGGGACTTGCTTGCTCTGTTCATTCGCAATGCATTATGCACAAGCTGAAGAGAACAAACTTAATCAATGAACAAGGGGAATCAGAGGAAAATAGAGAAGTGAGGAGCCACAAAGGCATTATGCAATTACATCAGCTCAGAACACATCCTCCTTCCAATGAATGAATCCCAGTCATAGACTATTACATGAGTATGTGTCATGTTTAACCTCCTTGCATTCTACAGCACACACTGTACACAGTAGAGACGTGAATCTTGCACATTTGTTCTCATCCTGAAAAAAAGTACTGCATTTTATCAAACAAAAACATATTGTCATTTCATGACCAGCCCTCAGTTCTCCTGTATTTTCAGATATTATGCTGTTTTTATCTTCTAAAGGTGTGGACTAAACTGCCTTAACAGAGATAACTTCACAGCATTATCTCCTTCTTTTAAACACATCACATACAAATTCTGTGAAGAACCGTCATCTCTGCAGGCTGTTGAATCTCCTCATCTCACTCACTGTAGAGGTATTTGTCCAGGAGACTGTGAGATGGGAGTGATATCATACATAGATCCAGCCTGCTTTTATGTTTTCCAAATGCCAGCATGTCTAACCATCAATCTGATTGCACAGAGACATTTACTTTAATTTACTCTGTTTAAACCACATTCACACATAAACAAAAATGCTACATTTTAGTACTAAACTACTTACTGCAACAGGCTGCAAACTGCCTAAAGATGCAACCACTCAGCATTCAGCATCGCCTGTATTCACCGGCTTGATAATCCGTCATCATCTGTACCTGTTTCATGGCCTAAGATGGATGTTTTTTTCCATCTTTTTCTATCTTTTTTGGTGGCATTCCATGTTACAGGTTCGATTCCCACCTCGGGTTTGTGTACATGGAGTTGCCATGGTCTAACCGTGCTTGGTGGGTTTCCTCCGGGTACTCCAGTTTCCTCCCATAGTCCAAAGACATGCAAATTAGGCATAATTGGTGTTCCTAAAATTGCCTATAGTGTGTGAGTGTTTGTGGGTATGCAGTAAATAATGTTTTCTTACATTATTTTATTTCAATAAATATAGATTCGGTAAATTAATATTCTGTCCACTAATTACTTCACTAAATATTATTTGGAAGAAATAGTTCCATGCAGGAAACTCTTCAACAAGACATGTTAAAACCCTCCATACAGTATGCTATGGATGATACAACCAACTGAATATATTATTTGAAATGAACAGGTAATGAGTTTGCCACAAAGGTTCACAAGGCATCTACTTAAGACTGGGGATCAGCACCAGGATCCTGACAGACATATTTAATGAGCTAAATATTAAGTTTGCATGACAAACAAAGACCAAAGTTCATTTATGCAAAGAAGAATGAAGCATTTAATGTGACACATTTACAGTGTACATTCATTCATCTTTAGTAAAGCCTAATCAGGGCTGTAGTGGTACTTTTTTAGTCTTATATTTTCAGAAATAGAACCAGCTAAATTTGGTATATAGATCACAGATATAGAGGGTTTAAATCAATACAGATACAGATATGAATATTTGTAGAACTAAATAGGTACGCATAGTGGAAATGCATTTCATCCATAATGTGCATCATGTAATGAAGACTGAAGCAGATTGAAATGCAGTTCAAATAAATCAGAAACAGACAAACGATTGTGTTTGGGCATATGAAGAAAAACTGGTGTACATTGGTTAAGCCAGCAGTATTTGACCTGCAGAAGATACTGTATGTTCTTTGTGTGGCCTGTGGCTGGGGTGGTATTTGCCCATATGATTAGTATCTCTTACAATGCTGTGGCTGCGATCTGTTTTACTCAGAAGGCAGGAACTGGGGATTTGTTAAGGCTGTGTTATTATCTTTTGCACTATGTCCCATGTAATGGCACACATGAAGCAGGACGACTGGAGGATGTGCTCCTGGCTCCTTATGACCAGCTGGTTGTTGATGGAGCAGAACAGCTGCTTTGGTGTTATGGTAGCCTGGTGGAAAGACAGGGTGAACGGAAACATTGCAAAGAACAGGGCCCTTGAGATTTGGCAATTTGGAGATTTAAGTTGTTTGAGTCATTTTGAAGTAATAGCAATTTTCGTGGTCAGACAATTTTTCAAATCAAGTGAAAAAATAAAAACATGATTCTAAAGATCAACACCAATCTTCTATTCACTGACTAAGTTCTAAAACGTTGGCGCTGTTCTCAGGATAGCATACAACAATTTCCTGGTACATCACAGTGAGCTGAGCTCTTACTTTGTAGGACACCCGTAGCATACAAATTAGTAGCAAGAAGGAGTATGCTTGTTAGTGGCAGAAGCATTGCTGTCAATGCAGCTGGTATAAAATACAGCTTGCTGCTGTTTGCATTGAGTTTTATTCCACCATAACCAGAGAAGGCTTGAAGTCTTCGAATTTAGGGAAATATTCCTTTCAAGATTGTTAGAACTATAGACATGAGGAAAAAAGAACTCAGTGTTTTTGTAAAGGTTTTTCCACAGATAGAGGACTTCCATTATATATTCCTCTATGGCCACAGCTGATCAAACAAACAAAAAATATTATATCTTGTCAATAGCATCATTTTCTTGATGTCTCCTACTGAAATATCATGTTCATGTGTTAGGCTTGAAATAGGTCATACATTAGCTAGTTTCCAAATAATCTGATTGGATGTGAGGCATTCCACAAGTGCTGATAATAGAGCATAACATCATTGGGACGTTATGACGTTAGGATCTATATGTATCTCTTCACATCACAATTGTTCTAACACTTCACCAAAAAAATACTTCTGATAACATTGTCATCTTAAATCAGACTTTGTCCTCTGCTACTGAAGCTTCTTAGATTCTAACACAAGGCTTAATCACAAATCCCTGTCTAAGTCCTGATGAGGGTCACTACTTGGTGTGTGGAACAAGGGATTGTACACAATAGTGAACTAACATTCCATTTTATGGTATATGGGATTCAACCCCAAATCTGTCCATCTCTTAAATCACCTTTTGGCTACATAGTAGCGGTAAGAATTTAAAACTACTCTCACCCCTGTTAATTCCACTGGTAGTCGCTAACTGTCAGTTGCCAAATCAACGCTAGTTCCGCCAGTTGCTGAGGGATATGTGTTAAAAAAAACAAAATAACTAGTTAAAAAAAAAAAACATAATCTGATAATAAACTGAGTGCCAAAGGCATCACAATTGTACTGATATTCAGCACAAGCACTCCCTCTTGGGTGATATTGCTTAAGCATATTGGGAGTAGAATGTTTCGAAACAATCCACAAAACAAACACTGAAGACCACGTAGACTGTTGATCCCTCTCACTTAGTCAGCCTGCCAGCTTCAGGCAAGCTTTTAAATTTTAGCAGCTGATAGACTGGTTCAAAAGAGCATGATGAGTTAAAATTCAGATTTTTCCCTATTGTTGTGTCACCTTTAATTTCATTAGCTTTTTCCTGATTGCCGTGGGAGAATTGAGTTTCTGGGCCAACAATTAGAGTAATAGCTCTGCTCATGAAATTTGCTAAATGCCCAACAGCCTTCAAACCCAGGTGTATATGGAGATTAGCAGAAGGCAGGACAAGAGAACTCTGCAGTGATAATTACCAGACACAGTAGACCCATACGTCACATAGTGTGCAATTATACACTAAATTTAGTTAAGCCACAGCACGCTTCTTGAATTTCTTGAATTTAATTGGTCAGAAGAAGCTGATTATTTTTTAGAACATGACCATGAATATGTAGTCAATTGTAATTCAAATCACACACACACACACACGCATATGTATATATATATATATATATATATACACCTTCCACAGAAATTTGTATGGAGATAATAAAAGCGAATATTAAGTATAATAGTTGATCTGACACTTTCTCTAAGAGGATATTGCTGGGAAATTTGTCTTATTACATAACTTCGAGAGGGAGAAAGGGAAAAAACTATTTTTAACTGCTACAATGTAAGCGATAACAGGAGCTGTCTTGTTTCCATATACATCCTACAACATTTAAAAATAAATATAAATGGTTTAAACTATAAAGTCTCATTGATTAGTCAATTAATTTCAAATGTTAATCATTGGATAATGACTTACAATAATTAATATTTTTTTATAAAAAAAAAACTTAAAGGTGGTAATAGCATCACCCCACTCAATTATTGATTTTTTTTTATTTATAATTAATAGCCCTCCGTTTTGAGTTTTATTCCTTATGCAATATGTACAACACATTATGCATTTAATGTGTAAACCTACATTTAAACTAACCTGATGCATACCACATTGGACCAGAGGAAAAATAAGAAAAAAATTATATACATTTTTCATGTTTTATAAGAGCACTTTATATATTATGACCTCGCATATTCTATTTGTGTACACAATTCCTTTCCTTTACTATGCACAATTTTCCAGTATCTCTGCTTTTTATGTGTCTCTTGGAAGTACCTTCAACTGATCTTCAAGGGGTGATTAAAGATTGCACATATAGCACATGCACTTATTGAAATCTATTAAATGTCTCCCTCTCTGGCCCAGCAAGAATAATTAGTATGTGGTTTGGGTCAATTCAGTAATTTCTAAAAATAATATTTATTTATAGCTTCCTCTGCTATCAGAGAATGGAATCTCTTTATAGGGCCTGCCGCTCCCATTTTACACGCATAGTGAGTATCTTGTCTTAATAGTTGTTGTGCAAAGAAGAGACATCTTTTCTAAATTGGTAAAAGCCAGACTGTAGTTTGTAGTTTGCATGTTCACCAGGCTTTTTGGTGTTCTCTAGACAGTTAAAAAAAGAGAACTGATGCTCTTATGTCAAAGAACACCATCCCATCCTTGAAGCAGAGAGGTAGAAGCATGTAAGTGATGCAACTCAAATAAATGACTGTTTATAAACCACCGGTTTGCATTTTCCAGTGCATTTTCATGACCCATTTTTAAGTAACCCTATGTTCCCTATTACATCCCAGCCACTGCATACAGTGCCAATCCCAAGCCTGCTTACAAAATGGGAGGATTGCAACTGGAAAAACAACTGGTGTAAAACCTTTGCCAGATCTTATGGATCAACTTGGAGAAATGGACTAAACCCAAGAAAAAAAATAGAAAGGATAATTATCTAGAAATAGTGAGAAAAGTGGGGAGAACCTACAAAACCACAAAGTTAAAACCTGGCCAGAATTAGGTCTTGCAGTAGGACAATGATTTTAAACATACTTTTAAAGTTGTAGCAAAATGACTTAAATACAGCAAAGTGAAAGTATTTGATTGGCCATCACAACACCATGACCTAAATCCCATAGATAATTTTGGACTAAAGTGACGAAACTATGTCAGACTAAGGAGGCCCACAAACCAGACAGACCTGTTTAGAGAACTAAGCCATTTCCAAAATTATATATAAAAAATGAATTGGGAAATGTTTGTGGAAGGTTATTCCAGGCTTTTGATTTAAGTTCAAGTGACTGAAAGGCAATGTCACCAAATATTAACATAGTGTATATAAATTTGTGACCCACCTATTATCCTAATTGACATAACAGCATTTGTAGCACAGTGGATAGAAGCAGCTGAAAGAACAGCACCATCCCTAATTGACCTAACAAATCTTCCAAGTGCTTTGTATCATGAAGTGAGTTGCATGAAAGATTTAATCTGAATGTCTTTATATTAGGGGTAGGTAAATTTTGTACTCAACTGTAAATTGGCTGAGAAAAAGATTACAACCCAGCCACTGCATACAGTGCCAATCCCAAGCCTGCTTACAAAATGGGAGGATTGCAACTGGAAAAACAACTGGTGTAAAACCTTTGCCAGATCTTGTGGATCAAATTGGAGAAATGGACTAAACCCAATAGGGACTGTGGACTATATGTACATATAGTCCATATGGACATATAGTCCATATGGACTATATGTATTCAATTACAATCTAGTAAGTTCCAGTATCTATATTTAAGTATCCATAGCCAAGAAACACTACCACATATTACTGATGAAGTGTAACTAATCTAGTCTAGACTAACAGACATCTGTAAGCAGTAGGCTGCAATCATAATACAGTACAATAAATCAATCAAAGTGGAATCAACTATACAGCAAAATCATTAAAAGCAACTGTATTATGGTAGTTGCATGGTGGCATAGTTGTTAGTTCAATTTCTGCCTCTGGTCTGTGTGTGGAGTTTGGTGGGTTTCCTCCAGGTACCCTGGTTTCTTCTCACAGCCAAAAGACATGCAGTTTAGGATAATTGGTGTTTTCAAATTACTCTTAGTGTGTGAATGAGTGTGTGTGTGTATGCTTGTGCCCTGTGATGAACTGGCACATTGTCCAGGGTGTATCCCACTTTGTGCCCCAAGTGCCCAGGAAGTACAGGATAAGCGGTATAGAGAATGAATGAGAGTGAGTTAGTGTTTTAAAGAAAATTTCCCTTGCAGCATATTTTGATGTCATTTTGATGCTCAATGATATGTACATTTTCACCATAATATAACTGTAGGATAATATAATACCATAATATAACCATAATCTTTAACTGTAAAATAAAATCACTTAATATCCACTAAATTCTGTTTAATAGAATAGACATAAATACAGAGCAAAAAATACTTTAGCACTCATCTGTAAAATAAAAATAGCTTGGATACTAAAAATATGCAGGTAGCAAGAAGTATTGTTAAAAAGGAAAACTGTTATGTTATAATAATGCAGACCAGCTGAAAAGAGGAAACAACTGTAATTTATGTATGAGTGATGTAGCTAGTTACAGGTTCGATGACACACATGTAGTTGTTCGATAGCAATATCACAACATTTTATGTCTTATATTAAAGTAGCACCAATGCCCAAACCAATGCTAATGTTAATTTAACAGCTTTCTGTTATAACTGCAATAACAGATGATAATCACAATATTTCCACATCAGCCATCCTTTTAAAACTCCTCAACTCATACAATCAGCTAAGCAATTGAATGATTCATCAAGTTGTCTCTTTGTTTTTAATTGTAATGTGTCAGACCATTTGGCTTTTACAACATGCATAAAGGGAAATTCTATCTGGGATATCTGTTCCATTTGTGTTTAAGATCTTTACATATTGGTTATGTGTTTTTAGAGAACATTTGGACAGATTTCTGCCATAAGCAATGATACAAAAGTGTTTTAACGAGTTAAATGTTTTAAAGGGGCTGAGCACATAAATAAGGCTTTTTAAACAGTTCCAACATGGTTGGGCATGTGCTCGGTATAAATTTTGTGAAAGGTTATTGTAATTGCTTTGAATTCTTGATGTTTAAGTCAGGATGTGTCACAGCATGTCGTGCAGTAGCATGATTAGCAAGTTCTTTTTTACAGAAGCTCACTGCGTTTTGTATTTTATCATTATCTTCTAATTAAATTATTACTTGAACATGGATTGCAGTTCCCCTCCTTTGTGTTTTACAGTACAGCTAAGTTAATAAGAGATGAGTGAGGAAAAGAACGCACAGTGGGAAAAGTGCGATCTGTTACTGTTATTTAAGATAAAGTGGGTCCTTAAAATTTTGAATTTTGCATAGAGGCCAATGAAGTCTATTATTATTGCTAGTAATATTATTCAGTTGCCTGAATCTTAGCATGAAGTCTAGCGTGAGGTCTTGTCATGCTCTGATTAACTTACATTACCGTGCCAATCAATACTCGCTCATTTATGTTCCTATTCTGCTACTCTCTTTCTGTCTATTCCTCATGAGATACATTTCCAATTAGTCTGAACATGATTCTTATGCAAATGTACTAAATTCGTTTAAGGATACAAAATTTAGGTGAAGCATGTACAACAACTAATCTATGCACTACACATTAAACATTCTAAGCTATTGACTTTTTCAGGTTTGATTTTCATACTGAGTATTTTGACCCATAGGTGTTTTCAAAAGGAATGTGTGTTCCTCTATGTGTGTGTTTTTTTTAAGTTTATATGACTCAGTATTAGAAAAAAAAATCTTTCTCTCTCAGTCATCAGAATAGCCCTTGGATTGTATAACTAGTCTAATGACTAACCACATACAGTACTGTGTTAAAAGTCTTGAGCCACCCTCAATTTCTACATATTAAATTCAATTAAATTACGCAGATTAAAAAAA
>JAOVVA010000041.1:16950868-16985655 GCA_028565275.1 Leiocassis micropogon | reverse complement strand
TCGTCACTAGGGGGCTCCCACATTAAGGCTACTACTACCACTCAGTCGGGAGGGCCGAAGACTATCACGTGTTTCCTTCGAACCACGTGACGCAAGCCAACCGCATCTTTTCGAACTACTCGCTTGTGCACCATTGGGGGTGGCGTAACACACTCGGAGGACAGCGCTATCCGCTCCTTCCGGTTGCGCGAGTTCACAGACGCCCCTGATCGGCTGTAGAGCCGTGATTAACGTGGGAGCACGAAGTACCTCTCATCCGTCCCCTCTGAGAGAGCTCGGCCAATCAGCTCTCTCTAGACCTTCGGCTGCGAGAGGTTACAGCATCACCCGGGAATCGAACCCAACAATGTGTTTAAAGTACCCGAAATAACCCAGAATTTTGACCCAGCATAAACAACCCCACAGTGAGTTTACAGACACAACCCAGCATTTTTTAGAGTGTAGTCACTGTCTGTGCAAAAATTTGCATATTCTCCTCATGTCCGCAACGTTTTCCTCTGAGTTCTCTGGTTTCCTCACACCGCCTGAATAACGGATGACCCATTGCTATGAATGAGTGAATTATATTTTGTAACAAAAAGTATGCATCTAAGCAGACATGTGAAACAGCGCCCTCGTGTGGAAACACTTTATAACAATCAGACCACCCAAGTGAAAGATCAGTACATCGGGACGTTAAAGGTTTCCAGATATGTAAATGGAGACTTGGACTAACAAATCGCTTGTAATGGAGTGTGATCAAAGGTCAGGATGACGGAGTCAGTTTAAATCTGTTTGTTTAAGTGTATGTTTAAAAAATAATGCTTGCTAATCTGTTCTTTAATCGGATGTGTTATAATGGGTGCACTTTGCTGGTTTATCAGGCTCCTTTAACATGCATACATGTGGTGACAATCCTGTACACTGAATTCTTCAAACAACTCATTCTGAACAATTGATCCGTGTCGCTGAAGAAGACTTTCATTGTATCCCGCACGTCTCTCTGCTGCTCTCGCGCTCACTTCCTCAGCGTGCGCGCGGAGCAGAGGTGCTCTCTGATTGGCTGAGCGGGAGATGGAAGTCCACAGTCTCTGCGCGTGTTTACTCCTCGAGCGAGTGTACACCGTGCAGGAGAGACGGCGCGCGCTCGCAGGATGGACGCTCACAGATAACAGTCGGCACCTCCGTTGTTTTCTTATTAGTTGGAAAGGTGTTTTTTTTTTTTTTTTTTTTTTTTAACTCTAGTGGTATATTGCAATTGAACGCATTTGGTCTGGCTTGTGGATGAAAATGGAAGACTCATCGTGAAGTTTTTTTTTTTTTTTTATCTGCCGAACTTTACGCATATGCCCTTTGCTGCTGACCAGCCCTGCCGGCGGAACTTAAGCGTATTGTGAAAGTTTGAGGACGCACACTGATTTTGCAGCTACGGAAGAACACATTTGATCTCACTTTCTAAGGAAATTATATCTTCCTTGTGCAGCGGCGCGAATACCGAAGAGACTTTTCAGATCTAGAGCGGCGCGTGCGCTCCGCGTGAGCTGGGGAAGATGCTGTGTGTGGGGGGAGAGCGCGCGCGAGCTGCCGGGCCGCTCCTCGCGCTGCTGCTCATCGGCGGAACCTTCGTGTACAAGACAGGTAATGTACTTACACACACACACACACACACACACACACACACAGTTAGTAGAAATGCCTCACATTTAGACACACTTTTTACGTCTTATTTATTATTTTCTTATCGACGTGTTATAGCTTAAATATAGATTTTGTTTTTCATCTAAAGAGAAGCAATAGCAGGTTTGTTGAGGAAGATGATTTAGGCTGTTCCCTGGTCGACATAAATCTTGATAAAAAGGCAATGCTGATAAGTGTGAATGAATTCCTTATGAATCAAGACCCTGCATGACTTCATTATCTCGCATGAGCATCTGACGTGTTGTTATTTTCCGGATATGAAACCCTGCTGTGTGAAGCGGCTTTTTCCAGGTAAAACGTGTGTAGTAGTTTCTAGATTGATAAGGAATACAGGACGCTGGAAGCTCGCGAGGGAAAACTGCACTCGAGGCCTGTTTAACGGCGGATGGCTTGTGTCACACTTGGTGTGTGTGTGTGTGTGTGTGTGTGTGTTTAACTTTATCAGAATGTCAAGAGCGAGGAGCAGGTGACTTCTGTCATTTGCACGGAGGTCATTATTCAGGCCTTGGGGTTTTGTGTGCACTAGAATAGGGTTTTTTTTCTCTCTCTAGTAAATGATGTTCACCTTTTGCCTAGTTTTTGTTTGTTTGTTTGTTTCTGCATCTCATACCACTCTGTGTTTCTAGTTAAACAGAGAGACGCACTCTCTGTGAAACATTTTTGAGTCAGGTGCTTTTTCTTCCTACTCCACAGTGTGTGAGTGTATTTTAAGGACGTAGTTATAGTTTTAATGCTTTCTGAGCTTTTTAATGAAGACAGATTAAAGCTTATCTTGGTGTTTTCATCACATTAAACATCAAGAAGAAAAACAAGAACAGCAAGTGAGTGGAGAGAATGTAGCTGTGTATGTGAGTACTAGGGCTTCACGATTTGATAAGGAAAAAATCGCATTGCGATTATTCTGACACATATTGCATTTGCGATTTACACGGAAATTTGAAATGATTAAATCTAACATTTGTGTTCAAACATATTTATCTAGGCTAACCCCAAATAACAGCACTAATGATCATTAGTAATATGTTTGGGAATATTTATTCACCTCAAAAATATTGAGGAAATAAACAAATACTTAAATTATTGACAAACTCTACACCAGTTCCTGAGAGTTCATATATTACCTGTAATAAATTGCAGTCTTTTGAGATTAAATAATTTGTGATTTTTTTTTTTATGTGATTAATTACTCAGCACTATTGAGTCCAGAGCCTACATGTTGGAGAAATGTTTGGGGTAGTTTTATATGTTAGTTAGTGTGTGTGTGGGTGGGGGTGGGGGGGGGGGGTGTAAGAATGAGTGAGAGAGTGGGAGAGAGAGATATTTTATGGACATAATTCAATTATTTAAATTTTTGAATTTGAATATTGAAATATGAAGAGTGAGTTTCTGCTTGTTCGCCATGGAGTTTTTTTTTTTGTTTTGTTTTAAAGCTTCCATATTCCTGACACAACATTATATACAGGCCTTTTGTTAATGCTGTTTTATTAAAGTGACCAGTCAAACTTGCTGAGAACCTGAACTCAGAAACAATAATAATAGTAATTGCAGTAAATGCAACTCCTCCTGGTTACATGGGCTGGACATTCCCCTCAACATTATCTGGATTTCTTTTCCAAACCTGGTTGAGTAGTAAAAAATACCGCCAATGCATACAGAAATTTTATTCCTACCATTTTATTAGAGACGCAAGCTGGTCCAGAAAAAAAACATCTATTTACGTCTCAGTAGGAGTGCCAAAACAGATTTTGTGCCTCCTGACAGGTTAATGCAGCAGAACCCCCCACCTTGGACAATTTTTGTTGCCTTTGTGCCCCCTATTTACTCAGGGCACATTGAATCATCCGTCACCCTCCCTCGCTTCATGACACTCCTTTATTGTTTCACTCTTTAGAAAATTTTCACCTGCTTAAAATTTATATTTAGATTTTTACCGTATAAGCTCCTCTAGCATATTGTTTTTCGGCCATGACGTTAAAATAAAACAAGATGCATATAGACAACAGGATAGATTCAGGCTTGGCTTATTAGAAGTTATTAACTTTGTATGAAAATGATACATGGTACTCGAATATGGCATTTACAATATTATAACCTGTTGTACGTGATATATTTAGGTGCTCACAAAAGCTTACATAAGCAGAATGATTTAAAACCCTTCCTCTGTCATCCTTTCTCTGCACGTTTGCACAGCAAAAAAAAAAAAAGAAGGACAATTAGGAATAGAGTCAAACTAGGACAGCTGGAAGTGAACTGTGCAGAGAAGTGAGGTTGTACATGTTGGTTTCTGAGGATTGTTTTTTTTTCCCTGCCGAAACAAATTAGTTGTCACTGATCACTTTTTAGCGTTCGCCTTGTCATTAGATTATCATGAGACATGTTTAATTGGAGCAGTTTGTGCAACTCCCCAGCTGATGTCCGTGGGCAGGCAACCTAGAAAAGCTGCTTATGGTAAATAAGAAGGGCGTTGTTTAAAACAGAATTCGCTTGTATGGAACGAGAAAAGCCCAAAGCGATGGGTTCTTGTTCAGGTCAGGGTTTTGCGAGCAGTGCTGTCCTGTCAGGTGCAACTCTGTGGGTTCATCAGTGTGACAGAGACGCCAACACTTATTTCAGTCTGTACAGCATCATAGTCGAGACAGATAACCTACCACTGTCTGTTCTGTCCCTTTATTTTTCCTTTCTCCTTCTGCATGTGTGTGTGTGTGTGTGCTGAGCTCAGATTTCCTCTATGAAACTGCGGCCTCAGTGTTGACACACACATTAATTACCTAGACTGCCGGGAATCCATGTCTGGTTCCTCTACTCCATCAGTCCCATCACTCATATGTGTGAGTGTGTGAAAGAGAGAGAGAGAGAGAGAGAGGAAATATTCAAGTTTAAGGGAAGCAGATAAAAGAAGTGTGTATGTGCATGCATGTTTTGTGTGTGTATGTTTTTGTACATGTATGTTCTTAAGCAGAAATTAGTGAACAGTAGATTTTAATCGTAGAGTAGTGCTTGTAAGTGTCTGGTGTTTAGACAAGAATAAGTAAGCTGAGTGAGAGAGGAAGGTCTGAGTGTTTGGTTAAAATAAACTTTGAGGGACGTTGTAGAAAAAAATATATAACTATAATAAAGGTATCGAGTGTTAGGTATTTGGCTAGTTAGTGTAAACGTATACGTCAATGTCTGTAGTTTTTGTTCTTTTCATTTTACGGTAATTTATTTAATTTATGCATTTTTAATATTGAAGATCTGCTGTTTTGCCAAGTGTGTGTGTATACAGTACCAGTCCAAAGTTTGGATTTCTTTTCTATATTCTAGAACAATATTGTATTTTTTCTAAACTATGAAATAACACATTTGGAATTAGGTAATTAAGTAAAAATAACAATCAGTTGTTATTTTATGACATCAAGGTCAGCCTTTCTGGAATAGTTCTTGTAAGAACAGTATTGTCACATGTATTTGCAAAACCCGTCAAGCACTATGATGAAACTGGCTCTCATGAAGACCATGTTAGGAAGGCAAGACCAAAACCTACCTCTGTTGTAGAAGAGAAGTTCATTTAGGGTTAACAGCTTTAAAAATCACCAATTAACAAACAGCACCACAAATTAGAGCTGTTATGAAAGCTTTCCAGTGTATAAGTAGCAGACACATTTCAAGATCAACTGTTCAAAGGAGATTTGTGCATATTTTGGATGCCTTCAGCATTGTTTTCCAATGTAGAAAGAAATAAAATTCAGGAAAGACCATGAAATTAAAAACTGCGTCCAAACATTTGACTGGTAGTGTAGGTGTGTGTATGTATGTGTTAATTTTTAACCCCAGCTAATCTAATATCATGATGTCTATCTCCAGCATATCATCGTGCGATGATATTTTTGGCATTTTTTTCCACCTCTGAAGGAAGGGCCCTGGAGTGTGTCCTAATGTCTTCTGCATTATCGTTTCAGAGAACATGTCCATTCTTCCCTGTAAGGGGTTATACGAGTTGCGCTGTAGCGCTCCAGGTTATAAAGGTGCTTCGGGTTAACTATGTGATAAAAACTGTTTTATTCTTTTTTTTCTCCTCCTAGAACTGCTCAAAGAAGAATTGTCAAGTGTGAGCAGAATGCACTGTTGTCCATTATAAGTACAGTGCAGTTTTGCAGAGAAGAATTGTTGGGCTCTGAGAGACAGGTTCATAGAAGAGGGAAGATGAGAACTTACAAAGTAAATAGAACTGGTCAAACAGAATGTTCAAGGGAAGTGAAGATTGAAGGAAATGAAGAGCGCAGAGATGGAGAGATAGACGAAGCGAGACAGAGAGAGAGAGAGAGGTTGCATATTGTATAGAGAGATTGGTGAGCAGACTAGTAGGGAGTACGACTTGCAATGCTGGCTGTGCATTAGTTTAATGGGAGCTTTGGGAGAGAGATGGAAGGGAGGGGGGTATTGGCGATCACTGGCATCCTACTCACTCTCCAATCCTGTATTATTCATCAGTGCAAAGTGGCCCTTGTTAATATTTTAAATCTGTTTACGACTCGTTCAGCCCTTTACATGGCAACCAGAGTGTAAGTGAGTATGTGTGTCTGTTCTCTAGGAAGCACGTCGCACATGTATGGTTTCATATTAGCGGGTGTTATTTTTGTTTGTTTGTTTTGTTTTTGCATTTCCATAAACTTATTAAACAGATGCATTTATCCAAAGTGAATTCCAATTGATTTCATGCATGTGCAAGTCCATGTGTGGTTCATGTGCAAGGACAAGGATTTGGGGATTCAAACTCGCAGACCTCTAAAAAAATTACCCAGGGCCATAAGCGCTTATCCACCACAACCAATTTAAATGTAAGACGTAAATCCATCATGGTAATTACCTTTTCTTGACACCAACACCTTATAGCATTAGATTAGAAGTCAATAGGACAGACCTTTGTGGTAAATGGTGCATATGTAAATGCATGTACACATATGATACAGAAGCTTTAATGATGACACACTTGAACAAGAGTGGAGAAGAGCTAAAATATAATGTGAGATGGATGGATTGAGATGATGCCAGTTTGGTTTTTAAATATCCTTTATTTTAAAAGAAGACTGAGATAGAAGGAGAGGAAGTGAGAAGTGAGAAGCAGTGGTATTCAAGCATCATTAAGTCTCTGGCTCACTCCGGGAGGTGAGGAGGGAAAAAAAAGAAAGACATAGCGAAAGAGTGAAGGTTAGTAACTGATGAGTAGATCGTTGGGAGGAGATGTTTTTATTAAGGCTCCAGTCGATGGCTAGAGCTCCACTTATTATTGGTGGACACCTTTAATGCTTTGCCAATACTGTACATATCATGTGCTACAATAAATCTGCAGCAAACAACGTAGAGAGAAAGTAGAGAGAGACATATGGGTAGGTAGATAGATAGAGAGAGAGAAGTAGTTAAGAGAAAAGGAGAGCTAAATTAAAAAACTATCTTAATTCTACTGCTGGCAGTTTTTCATATTTTTTATTGCCATCTTTTTTAGAGAAAAAGGACTTATAAATGACATGAGCTGTTTAATCTGATGCTAAAACTAAATCTTTTTATATTCGTCCTTTATTAGGCTCAAAGGTCTGTCTGAATGAGCGACGGCTGTTATTAGAGCCAACACAAAGACCACACACTTACTCACTAGGCAAAGAACACAGGCCTGAGACAAACAGGAGAAGAGTTGAGAAACAGGATGCTGTTGAGGACACAGTGAGTTAAAGGGGTAGGTTGAGGGGTGAATGACGGGAAAGAAACGAAGGAGATTTTAATGAAGTGAAGATGAGCAGGGCATGGATGAATAAGAAAAGAAGAGAAGGAGACTCTTCACCCCAGCTAGGGTTTACGGCAGATGGGTGGTGTGTGCGTATGTGAGCGTGTGTGCGTGCGTGTGTGTGTGTGTGTGTGTGTGTGTGGGAGGAGGGTCAGATGGGTGGAGAGTGACAGGGTCTACAGAAGAATGACTCAGTGGGGTGGCTTTGTGCCCTGCTTGAATGGAAGGGCTGGAAGAGGCTCCTTCTCTGCCACTGTGCGTGGGGTGAGGGGGTGAGCCTGCACTCTTCACTTCTGAGAGATCAAGTTTTATGTGTGTCTGTGTGTGAGTGTATATGTGTGTATTTACTTGGCCTCTGTTCTCTTTTCATAGTCACACTTCTATTCAGCCTCCACTGAACAATAGCGCCTGGAGCTGGCATGTGAAAGTTTGCATTCTTTCTCCAGCACTGTAGTTATGACAGGCCTTTTTACAGCTTCTCTTGCACTATTTTTCAGTAGCGCCAGCCAACTTAATAACTTCAGTCTGAACAAAGAAAAACTGTTTGACTCGCAGTCGCAGTAGGAAACTACAGTCACAGTGCAGCGAGTTATGCAGCATACAGTCGAGCCAGCCTTAGTTTGTCTCGGGCTGGGATTCTGTCTTGTCTTTGCAGCTTTAAAGGAATTTAGCGGAACTGCCTCGGCACCTGTCAACACACGCAGATCACTGCACGTCCTAATTACATCCACCTCAAACTCATTAACTCATGAGAACGAGCATGTCTCTCCTCATTCTGGTGAGGCATGTGTCTGCTGCTTTTAATTGTTCTGATATGCTTGATAGACTGATTTTGATTGAGAGGTGGATCCAAACTGCTCAGCAGGCAATGTAGGCATGCTGGAACAATCACTGTCAGGCATGGCTTTGTTCATTACGCTTTGACCTAATAAATTTCTGTGTGTATATTAAACTATGCATCATTTCAGCTTATTTTACTCCATGTCTTGTGGCTTGGGAAGATCTTTCGGTCAAATGTGAACATTTTCTACAATATATTATTAGGGTGCTAAGCGATTAATCGAATAAACCCCTCAGTGGAAGCTTGATTTATAGAGTTGTAGCGGCACACAGTGTTTGTCCTATACACTGATTTATTTGTTTTGGCTCGACACAGTATCAACTTTGACCTCCACATTATTTAAAAATGGTAAATTTTTATTTTATACATTTTTATTGATTTGCTTAGCCCGTCTCACACACACAGACACACACAGACCTGCCTGTGAATAGCCCTAATCCTCCGGCATGTAAAGCACTCGTGAAATGCTCACAGACTTACGATAAGTCTGGTTCATTTTGATCAGTGAGAAGACAACCGTTCTGCGTTTGGTAAACATACACAAGTACCCTGGAAAAGGTGGTCTCAAGAATGATACGATACTCAGGCACACGATCTACGATACTAGATGGCTGAATTATTGGATTGACGTAGATGGCTGTTTAGATGCGAAATCATCAGTGGTGTCAGTCTTCTTCCGAAATCTGTCTATCACATAGCGCACTCTAATCTCATCCTTTGAACTACACAGTTGCAATTTAAATTTTTTTGAAATATCAATAATATTAGGCTTAATGCAAAAGTTAACTTCCTCGTTCTCTTTTTCTCTTGAGTTTCATGGCAGCTCACAAACCAAGTAGGTGCATACTGCCACCTGCTGTATCGGAGAGTGTAAATACGCATGTGTACCCAAGAACGGAGAGCAAAGATAATATGAAAGCTGGCCAGCGGAGGAGTGCAACAGAGTTCTCAAGGAAAATAAAGATAGTGGGACTTAAAGCAGGTCGACTTAATCCGATAATCTTTAAAGGAAATTCAGAGGCATACCACTTAAAGTTCTTAGCTGGCTAGTAAAGATAGCTAAGTGTTCTTTAGATAACAGCTGCGTTGTCAAGATTACCACTACATGCAAGAAAAAACAACATAGCTAATGCTTAATAGAGTTTTCCATTTTTAAAAGCAATTAATCATTTCAATACAAAAAAATATCCTGAACATAAATCAGAATAAACCTCATTTAGATCATAATCTGTTTTTGGAAAAACAATGCTTATGTTAAATTTAAAGGATTATAACTTTGACTGCTAACATCAACCAGATCAGTCTAACTACGAGCCTCATCATCGTCTCTTCACTCATCTGATCTATGTCTGTTCTCACTTTAGGAGAGCAATTAATTCAGTTGATTAATTCAGTCAGTTCTGTCCTGTTGACTACAATTCCAGAGTATGCAATCACTCTTCTGTTTGTTGTTGATGTGACAGCACCAGAGCTAGCGTCTGAGAACAAACTGTTTTTTTTTTTCATGGCTTCACTACGAACATTCACTCCGTAAGAAAATTACTTTTAGATGGTTTTAGACGTCTTTAGGCAAACTGAGTCAGTTGTGTTTGTTAAATCAGCTCCTAACCCAGTGTGAACTTTGCAGTTATGTTTTTTTAAAGTACGTAGCATTGTCAATGTATGTTATGGTCAGAAAAACCCCAAACTTTTTGTTGTTGTTGTTGTTTTCCAGAATTCATGCAGAGCGCCATCAGCTTGTTTTTCCCCCTATATTCCATCGTGTTCTATCGAATTACATCTACAAGTGAATCCCCTATACTACATTCTTCTGTTAGTTTCTGAAGCATTCATGGTAGTTACTGAGTAATGAGCTTTAAGATGAGTAACTAAATAAGTGTTTAAAGGTTTATATGGGATATTAAAACATTCTCTCAGCTACCATCTTCCCAGGGAGCGCTGGAGTCTGTGGAGTTTCTGTAACTCATACCATTGTGGCCGCAGCCCCCCCGTGGTTTTAATATGCATTCAGAAAGCATTGCGGAACAACTCTTTAGGGGTCCATACATCCTGCTGGGACCATGTGACATTTTGGGGCCATGCAAATCTCTTTTTCTCATATTTCTAGCTGGGGTTTTTTTTGCCTTCAAAGGAAATTCCTGACCAGTTTCAGGAAGATTAGGCATGCATGCATTTATGTATATCTGACACAAAGATGGTGGGTAAAATAATTGTGTGAGGATTAGCAGCTTATATAGTTTTGGTCATGCAGAAATTTTAAATCGTAGAAGTCTTTATCAATAAGTATTTGATGCAATTTGGCATGTAGCCTATTTTGTCACGTTTCAGTCTCTGTGAAAACTGCGAAGTCTCTGCAGATGTATTCCCTGTTCGTCTCATCCATCCATTCTGCTTTTTGATTTTCCTTTGCTTTTTATGCAATCATTCTCTTTTCTCTGGTCTTATTTACCTCCCCACTATGATAGGGGGCTTGTGGAACTGCTTTTCAGAAGGCAGCGTGGAGAATCCTATCACTCAGGGTTTAATGTTTATTATGGCTCCCATCTGCCCCAAGAGTAGCATTGTGGGTGGTGTCACTGGGGGATGTGAAAGGGAGGAGAGAGTATTTATTAGGGTTCTGCTGGGGGTATCAATGCCACTCTGGGGAGGAGTCCTTAACACCCCAGAGAGGGCATACACACAAACACACATGCATGCTGACACACAGAGCAGCTGGTTTGTCATTGTTGTGGAGTAAGTGTGTGTTGCCGATCAGTGAAGTGTGATGGCGTGTGATGAAACACTGTTACAACGAGATGCTCAGAAGACCTCACACAGCCATACTCTGTTAAACAGCCAGTCTGACCCAGCCTACTTCTAAAATGGGCGAATTCTTTAATTGGTTTACCACAAGAAAGATGCACAAGCAAGAATGCATTTTATGAAAACATTAAATGTTGCAACCAGCAAGGTTCTTTTGAATACAACTATACACACATCCGACTACTGTATAACAAACTCCTGTATACCTGACCTCTCCTCTGGCAGTAGCACAATGCATCAAGTCACACTGATACAGACCAAAAGCATCAACTAATGTCCACATCACAATAAGGATATCTATTAGGGATAGGAATCACCAGGGATCACCCAATACGATTATATCGCAATACGTAAAGGGCCGATATTCGATGTTGTCTGATTTTTTACGAAATAACTTTAAATACAAGATTTAATGTCAATGTGTGAATAGCTTCGAGCACTCATAGGATTATAAACACACAGTGACAACAAAGTCTCAAAACTCAACTTGACAATGATCGCATGTTAAGCAGTTGCTTCTAACACGTGTGAGTCTCAAGATTCATTTGTGCGCTCTTTTTTTTTTTTTAAACTAGTCTAAGTGTGTGTAACAAGTGGGTTTTGAGACTAATTTGCTTGCAAAGTTTGGAGATAAAAGGGCTGATTGGCTTTTCTTTAGCGTTTGCAACGTTTAGTAATGTAATGCCATAAAAATGTGTTTCTGTTGCACCACTCAGAAGCTCGTGCCTGATCACCAGCCATGGCCGATCAAACTGAAAATTGATTCTTTTCCCCCATCTCTAATAAATACGATATGATCTCGGCGCCTTTGCCTTATGGTTGGTGGTGTTGGGCTGGTACTGTATGAGTGTTTTCGAAACTCCTTATCCTCTGGGTTTTTCTATCCACAACTGTCACTTGAGTTTAGACAGAATGGAAGGAGAAAAGAACATCTAGTAAGAGACAGTCCTGCAGATAGAAGTATTGATAAGAGAGTTCAGAGAAGATTGGTTCAAGCTGATGGGAAGGTTAATGTAATTCAGATTGCCACTCTTTACAACAGCAGTAAGCAGAAAACCATTTCTGAATGTGCTTAATTATTTGGTGTTTTCTCTCACCCTTGTAGAAGATTGACACGTTAAATCGCAAGGTGACAGCACGTACTAAATTAATTTCGCTCACCAGTTTCACCAGGATTTCGACATACTGGAATTTTCAGAATTCTGAAAAGATAAGTTTGGTCTTCTCTGCCTGCCGATTGCACCTCAGTTGAGGTGTGTAGCTTTCTGAAATCTATAATGAAAAGCTTGCACTAGTTACAGCATCATGATGTGGCAACACCCTGTAAAGTGCATTACATTTAAACATACATAACAAGTGAATGCTTTTATATTGCACAAGTCAGCAGTTTTTTTTCCTTGCCTCCCAACCATCTGACACATGCAAAAAAAGAAAAAAAGCTAATATGAGCACATACTGTAATCTACTTGTTCCTGGATACTTTGTCCACCTGTACTTGGCCCTGAAGAGAGGATGTCTTAGTGGGACGTGTGCAGTTTCCATATGGCTGTAACTGCTGTGTTAGAAAATTGAGGCTTAGTCAAAATGGAATTGTACACCAATCCTTATTCCTTTATTCGTTCTAATGATTTCTTTTTCAACTTTAATTTGTGTCCTGGAAAGATACCTCCTTTATCAGTGCCTGTCAGCTTCTTTGCCTTTTGACTTGTGATGGAGGAAACAAGTGCGAGTTAGTTAGAGAGTGAGGTGAAGAGAAGAAGCGTTTGGATTGGAGGTTGAAGGCTTATTGCAGGTAGAAGTGTAATGATGAAGTTACACTCACAGGATATATCAGTGTGTGCTTTCACACAGCCTTCATGCTTTTCAGTGTGTCTGATTTGACACTTGTTCATGTGGGCTAATAAGTGTTTTGAGAACCAGTTTGACTCTGAATGTCGACTTCACTCACTTAAACAAAGTAATAATTTTGATACTCAATATTACTACATGTCATGATGTTTTACAGCCTTCAGTGTTTTGCAAATTACTAAGTTCTTTTTCTGTATTTTCCTCGCAAAAGGCATAAAGTTTTCCTTCCTGGTTGTTTATTTAGTCCATGCACAGCTTTTGTCACATCATTTTCACAGATGCTTAATTATAGAAACAGTATATAATTAAGCAGTGCTTACACGAACTCATGAGAAGATCAGCTTTTTAACTGCAGAGATGTTTTTTAATATACAGTGAAACCTCGGATTGCGAATAACGCGGTTTGACTTGGAAAACGAACAAGTCTTGGTTTACGAGTACCGTGTATCATGTATCACGCATACGCTTCTTGTTTTGACGCCGAGCGTCACGTGATCACAACTGAGCCAATGTTTTCTCTCTCATGTGCTGCATGTTTCGTCTCCCCTGCTGGGACTTAGTGCTCGTCTACGTTAAAAATAATTTTCTCTCTCTGCTCAAGGCTCAGCCTGCTCTTTTTGTCTGTGTGCGCGCGCGTCATTATACACCCTGCCACACACACATACACACACACACACACGCACACACACACACCTACTTTCGCCTTCACAAACACACAGACACACACACACACTCTTTCTTTCTGCTCTACACAGAAACACTGCTCTGTCGCGAATCTTTGCAAAGGTAAAGTGCAGGTAATTTGTTTTATTTTTACTTTACAGCAGTGATTCCGTTAGTGTTTGGCTCAATCGAGTGTCATTAGAGAGATTTCTTGTTTATGTTTCTGATAAAACAGTGTTTCTGCTGTGTGAAAAGAGTGGAGGAAGGGTAACTGTGTAAGACGAGAAAGGGGAGAGGGAGTTTATTTTAGATTCACACACACACACACATACACACACACATACACAGCGCCTGAAACGGAAACACTTCTGTCGTGATTTATTTTTACTTTTTTTTGAAGGTAAAGTGCAGGTTAATTTGTTTTATTTTTAGTTTTTAATTATTTTTATGTATTTATTTTTTGGGCTGGGGAACGAATAATTTGAGTTTCCATTATTTCTTATGGGAAAATTAAATTTGGTTTCTGAGTGTTTTGGAATACAAGCCTGCTTCCGGAACAAATTATGCTCATAATCCAAGGTTCCTCTGTACTTAATCTTATGTAATGGGACGTCCCAGCACAATTCACCCCAAGGTCAGACTGTGCAATGCTCAGAGAAACACAAAAAACCCAAGAGCTAGATCTCAGACCCTACAGGTCTCACTGATCATGTTAAATGTTTTTTTCTTTTACCCAAAAACATTTATTGCACTTAATTAAAAGTTAAAAAAAATGTGATCTCTAATCCTGGCCTGATTGGTGAATTAATGGTGTTTTGTTTTACACTGTATGAGTTTGTCCAGTGTAAGAATAAGATAAAAGAATTCTTAATTGTTGTCAAGTAAATAAGCAAATGTGAGTGCAGCGTGATCTAAATTCAGGGAAAGACATGCAAGCATTCATAAATCCAGATCATGATTTTAAAAAAAAAATGTTTTATATCGTGCAGGCCTAATACATCAGGATACATCACAGTTAGAAGAAGACTGAACAAGTATGGTTTGTTTGGAAGGTTTTCCAGGAGAAACCTCTTCTGTCTAAAAAGGACAGAAAGCACAACAGGTTCGCAAAAGCACAAGGCTTCTGGAACAATGTTAACATTCACACCACTGATGCACAAGTTTAGTTGGTATGAAGGCTGGTTGGTTTCTACCATAATGCTAATTAATGTGGTCTTTAAATGTAATTCCAAGCAATTTCTAATTACAGTGCATTATAATTAATATGTTGTTATCTTCATGAATTATAATAATACCCAAATTTGTACTAATGTTACAGTGGTGACACTGTGTGCTTGTTAAACATTTATATTAGTATGTGCAAGCATATGTATGAGTAAGGAAATCCGTTCACCTCTCGCCTGTGGATGAGCAGATGGGTGCCATGGCCGGCCTCACTCTCACCTCTCTGCTCACTGTGCTTGTACTCTGGCACTATGTTGTGATTAGCAGGTGAGCTGAGCTCTTAGCAGTTAAACCCAGCCAGGCCACACTTAGCCTTCTGTCTCAAAAACGTCAGTATGTTTGGACAGTCCAGTGCATTTTTACTGGGGTTCATTCACAGTAAGCTGCTCACAGCCTCTTTCTGTATATGGCAGCAGTAAGTCAGGTTTATCTGTAATGGCATAGTGCCCTAGCACTGCATGGGCAACGGTTATGAGGATTAAGGAAACAGATGGACGCCATGCTGACTGGTGCAGGTTCATTAACTCTCTTTGCGGTTGCTCTGAACTGCGCCACCCCGTCCCACATCGTACTGTCTTGTTTCGTTCTGCTCACAGAATAGCACTGTGAAGGAAAACGAGCTACAAGGGCAAGTGCCAGAGTAGAAGCCGTGAAGATGTCTATTGATCCGATGGCTGAAACGTGGGCTGGATCATTCCGCTTGATCGATTAGTCTTGAAGTGAGGGTCTTTTAAAAGACTGTTGATGCATAGCTGTCCGAGTACATCTCACATCAGGGTTTGTGTGCTGTGAATCTTTATCAGGATGCTGTGAGAGAGAAATCAAGTGATCAGGGCCAGAGGAGCTTGTTGCAAGCATGGTAGAGCAGGATCCTGGGAATGACTAAGGGCATTCAATGCACAAAGAAGTTACCAAGTCCTTTTCCTCTGTACAAACAGGTACACACAGTATTTCAGGTGCTGTGCTTAAAGGATAGGCTCCTGTTACTCTTGTGTAATGAGCCCCGGCATCTTCCCCTGTGGCATCGTCTGCTTTCATGCGCTTGATTATCTGCACAGTATGAAAGTTCTTTTCCTAAAGAGCGAAGGAAATGAAAATCAGTATTTAGCAGTCTTACATGTTGGCTGGCATACCAAAACTTTTTAAATCTCAGACATTAGAAAAAATCTCAGGCTTAGAAAAATAGCAACACCATATTAACCAATATACGCTATATGGCCAAAAGTTTATCAGGATACCAAGGTGTCGATTTGATTTGCTATTCCAATTTGTGATTCTGTAAGTATCATGATTTTATAAATATCCTAATTAAATATACATATTTTCCCCCTATTTTGTTACAATTCTAAAAAACCTTAATAATAATAATTTGCTCCTACCATACAGGTTGCCTTTTGCCTGCCGATGTGTGAATAGTTTGGACGACTGTAGGATTATAGAGAACATTTTACCATTTCAGATGCAAACATATATAAGTTAAATCTGAATTAGAAAAAAAAATCTAATTCATGAATTGCCACACAAAAGCATTTGTTGAACATCACATTCCAAAGACGTTATCCTCTTTACTGCTTTAAATGCCTCCACTCTGCTGTTAAAACTTTCCACTAGAATTCATAATATGGCTGTGGGAGTTTCTGCCCTTTCAGCCACAAGGGCATTAGTGAGGTTGGGCACTGATGTCAGGGAAATGGCCTGTGTTCCAGTTCATCCCAAAGGTGTTTAATGGCGTTGAGGTCAGGACTCAGTGCCGTCCACTAAAGTTCTAGTTCCTGTTCAAGTACATGTTTCAGCAATGTATACATAATTTTTTTTTCCTAGATACACAACCTGTTCATACAGAAAAAAACTGGTTTTGTGGCTATTTTACAGCTTTAAATTTGCTGGCAATAGTACAAATATTGATGACTCATGACATTTAAAATACACTAACGCTTCCCTGGATTAAACAGTCCCTTAAAAGCATGCCTTTCCCAGATCAATTCTGCTAGTTAGTTATCTATAGTATCTAAGGAATGCAGCGCTTGGAATGCCTTTGTTTTTGATCGGCTTTTCCTCTAATGCATCCTTTTCCAACAATCCCTTTACTGCCACTGGCTGTTCCACCAAAACTTCCTATTTGAAAAGAAAACTGGAACATATGGAATAAAATTCTTGACCTCAAGTCATTTCACAGGTGCTTTAACAGTAACTGCTCATAATGCTTGTTAATATAATGCTTCATAATGGGATAGCATAAGGCTGCATTGATTGATCCGGGCCCTGAGTGCAGGCTTAAAGAAGACGTGCAGACACATGGACACGTAGCCAGCAGACGTTTTAACAGATTGTGTCGATGGCTTTGTGTGGGTCCCCACGCTCCTGTCAGAGAAGCTGTCTAGGCTGAAGGCTGCTGCCTCTTTTTCTAAAGCGTGAGCAGGTGGTCTCGAGCATGTGGGACAACTGTGGCTGTGGTTCTGGAGCCACAGAATATACTTTACATGCTTATACCGCTCTGTTTATATGAAAACAAAATATCATTCCTCGAGTATAGTCCCGTATATATGTGGTTATGGGGAGACTTGAGTGCTTAGTGTTGCACTTCAGATCCAAAGCACAATTCGTTCCCTGTTTTAATGAGATGTCATAGAAGTGCCACCTGTGAGAAATCTTCTGACGGCAATTTATGATAACAACACAAAGTAGTTGTGCTCTGTTTTTTTTTCTTCTTTTTTTTATTTGTTTCATTATAAAACAAATCAGAGGTTGAAAGGAAGGAGAGACGTGGTGAATCACGATGACAGCTATTCCTCAGTCATTTGCAGCTTGAGAATGTGAGAGCGCTAGCTCATGATTCTGGTGCTGCCTGGAAACTCTTGATTAAGTGCCGGGCTTTTTGTTCTTGATTTAGACTGCCGTGTGTGAGTGACAAGACTGTATTGAGCGTATTGTGTGTGTGTGTGTGTGTGTGTGCGTGTGTGTGTGTTTGTGTGTGTGTGTATTTGACAGCATCTGTTCACACTGCATTTAAGTGAGTGTGTGTAGCCCCATGACTGACAGTTATACAGTGGTGTGGAGTGTGTAAATCTTTCTGTAAAAAAAAAAAGCAGTGTTTGCACAGATGCATTAGCACATGAATTTACACTTCTGTTCTAGAGGCCCAGACTCTCAGAGAATAATGAAGTCCAATTGACTGGAGCCACTGTGACCGCCACAGACTAGACACACAGGGAGGGAGGAGAGAGAGGTGAGCCACAGAGTAAACAGGATATACAGGAACACTAAGTCTCAACCCTCCCTCTGGCTCTCTTCTCTCACTCTCTTTCCTCTTCATTCGACAAGAAGGGGGCAATTACATGCCTGTGTCTTTCATCTGCTGTGGGCAGCGGTGGTGAAATAAAGGATCTCTCGCATATAATTACATGGAGACATCCTGGATGAGGGCGTCTGTAGCGGCGCACAACAGAAGGGAGTCCTAAATGCCTTTGATATATATGATGAGATAAAAAGACCAGTTGAACTCGTTTGATCCTGAGAACTTGTGGCTTCTTTCTCAAGGCTGAGCAGAATGATACTTATTTCACCTGTCCGGACAGGGCAGTAACACGACCTCTTAAGCAAATTATAGTGGTTATAGGCAATTTAGTTATTTTTTAAGGATTTAAGATGACTTCTGTCTAACGTGTTTTGTTTAAACAAAAAATCTTAAACGTGATTTTGCAGCACATGGACTACCCTTGCTTACTGAACAAGCTGTGTGGGAGGAGCAAACACAGACGGAGCAGAGTTCATTCAACCACTACCAAGAATACTGTATCATGAGTATACAGTCTCAATATTAAGAGTGTTTGTGTCCATTTTTGTCTGTAATCATATTAGTTATTTCTGTTCATGGAGTATCTCTGAAGAGACGGTGTACACAATGCACTTCACACTGCATGAATCGAGACCACGCAGCAGAGTTCAGCACAGGTCTCGGATGAGGTCTGCGTGTGGGAAAACACTGCTGCTGGCCTTTTGTGTCCTCACTTCACAACTCCTGCCCTTGTTTAACTTCTGATCCTTATAAAGAAGCTGGTTGAGAAGAGCTAAAGTGGTGGGTGGAAATATATGGGCCTGGGATATGAGCGGAATTCTTTGCTTCAACACTGGACATGAAAATGGGAATAAATCCAGGGTTTTGTTCTTGTTGTATGTGTCACTGAATGCTTACAGATACTTTTACTTTATTACCCACTACTTTATATTTCCTGGTTATATGGTCATACATGGTCTTCTTATGTTCCTTTAGTAATTACCATTGAAGGATTTTTATCCCTAGATTTCAGATTAGTTTAGAGCC
This sequence comes from Leiocassis micropogon, assembly GCA_028565275.1. Lineage (NCBI taxonomy): Eukaryota > Metazoa > Chordata > Actinopteri > Siluriformes > Bagridae > Leiocassis > Leiocassis micropogon. The sequence continues at coordinate 16,966,521 of JAOVVA010000041.1, read as the reverse complement.
CTGGGGGATGGATGAGAGAGAGTGAACCAGACAGGACTTCACACCAGAGAGAGAGAGAGAGAGAGAGAGAGAGAGACTGGCTCATGGATTAGTGCCCTTTTAATGAAATGGTACTGTCCACCTCAGAACCCCACCATCACCTACAAATGCACACAAAAACAAGTGAGAGTTCATCCCCCACTTCATCATTTTTTCCCCTCACTTTATTCTGTTTATTCACAGGATTATGATGCCTTAATCTCTTTCAACCATAATTCAGATTAGATATTGTATTATTGTTTATTGCTGGGCCTGTATCCAGCTTTGCCAGAGGATTGTCTGACTGACTGGGCAGCCATACCACTCAGACAATTGATTAAAACTCTCGACTGTGTCCTAGATTCCAAGGACACTGACAGATGCATAAAAACAGTGTGATGATAATGAGGGGAAAAAACATCTTCTGCTAACATGGATGGATTGTTGCTAAACTGACACTTTCATAAACCACCTGTGACATTAGAAATTATTGCTTCCTGTGACCTAAGAGAAAGAGAGAGACAGTGTAAGAGATGGAAAATAAAGGAGAGGTTGAGATACACTTAAATTGGGAGATCTTAAATAGGGAGGTTAAGCATGGTAATAGACAGAGATCAAGAGATGAGGTCATGTAATTCCGTTTCGTTCAGTAGAGCTTTTAACGGGCGACAGTATCACAATAAAACAAAACCCAGAATGTAGATTTAGATGAGAAAGCCAGAGGTGACAGTGGCAAGGAAGAAGACTCACAATGGAACCTAGTCTCTTTTGGGTGACACCGGATGGTGGAAAGACAAAAAAAAAGTCTAATGGCTTATTACTATATACTACAAACCTAATACAAACAAAAAAAAAAGCAAAATGTTTCAGGCAGAAGGGTGATGGTGCACCCCAGTAGATCAAGGACTAGTGGGTCAAGTTCCCTGTCTGACAGGGAACATAATTAGGCTGAGAAGGATGTCCTAGTGAGGGGATTAAAGCTTCTGATTCCACCCCATCACACCCCAGTAGTGTATCTCATCACATCATCATGAATCTAACACCTGCAAGAACAGCATGTCAAATACTGAGGTATTACAGCACCGGTTGGGGTTTCTGCTACCCAGGCTAGCACTAAAGCACCACCACTTCCAATCATCCTCAATCTTAGGATACACAATAAGGAAACCCCCCAAACTTCTCTCAGGTTTAGTGATAGCACTGTAAACTCTGTGACATACAACAGTACTGCTGTATTGCCAAGTTCAAGTCTTACGCTACCTTTAAATAGGAAACACAGCACATCGTGAAATGACAGCAAAAGAGTTTTAAGAAAAATGAGAAACTGATTATATTGTGCATATTTTCTTTGAAACACTTTTTGTTAGGGTGATAAACACAAATACCAAAATACTATTTCAAAATACTTTTTGTTATATCTTGTAAATGTGATTTAATTTTTTTTCCCCCCCAAATTGATTTTAACTGCCTCCCACAATTTTGGCACAATGGATAAATCAGCCTGCAGTTTTGTTTGTAGTCAGTCAGTTTAGCAATTTTGTATCAATAATATATTGATTGCTGCTGATTTAATATGAAATGTACTGTCATATACAATACCAGTCAAACATTTGGATACAAGTTCTTTTTTTACATTCCAGAACAATACTTGATTATTTTTTTTTTAAACTGTGAGATAACACATATGGCATTAGGTAATTAAGTAACAACAACATCAGTCTGTTATTTTAAGACATGAAGGTCAACTGTTCTGGAATTAATTAATTACAAGCACCTCAAATTAGAGCCGTTATGAAGGCTTTACAGAACATAAGTTGCAGACACATCTCAATATCAACTGTCAACTGTTCAAAGATTATTGCATATTTTGGATACCTTCAGCATTGTAGTGGAAATAAAGAGAAAGAAATAAAAAAAATCAGGAAAGACCATGGAACTGGAAGGTGCATCTAAACTTTTGCCTAGCAGTGTACATAACTCCATGGGATTTAAAAAGAAAGTGGAAATAAATAACATGGTCACAAGAACCTGCTGAAATTCAAATTGGCCATCAGCATGGCTGTTGGTGCCAGACAAGGTATTTCCGAAACGGTTGATCTACTGGGAGTTTCATGAACAATCATCTCTAGGGCTTAAAGAGAATAGCCTGAAAAATATCCAGTGAGCAGAAGTTTTCTGAAAGGCCGGACATACTGATAGAAAGGCCACAGTAACTCAAATAATATCTTTTAGTTTCAGCTTGGGTACAGTATGCTGAAGAGCATCTCTGAACTCACAACACATAAGCAGAAGATCACACTGGGTGCCAATCCTGTCAGCTAAGAACAGGAAACTGATGCTGCAGTATAATTTGCATGGGCTCACCAAAATGTTTTCACAACGGAAGATGTGAAAAATGTTGCCAGTTGCCATAAGTCTTAATTTTTGCTGTGACAATCAGATGGTAGGGTCAGAATTTGGTGTAAACACCATGAATGCATGGCTCCATCCTGTCTTGTATCAACAGTTCAGGCTGCTGGTGTTGGTTTGATGAATGGTGCGCGCGAAATATTTTTTTTGGCACACTTAGTACTAATTGATCATCGTTTAAGTTGAGTGTTGTTGTCCATCCCTATATGACCACGGTATAATTTGCCATGTCATCAAGCTAAAATAATTTTAAACTAAGTTGACTGTACTCAAACAGCCTCCACAGGTGGCTGTTTGACAAATATGTGCACTTGACAAATCTGTAGCAACTGCGTGATGCCATCCTGTCAGTATGGCCCAAAATATTTAAGGAATGTTATATTTAAATGTCTAATAATTTACAAGTCAGTTCTTCAAACTGCAGCTTAGTATGACCAAATTATTTTTTCTGTGTGTGCTTATTTTACATGCATTATATCCTTAATGTCAAAAAGCATATCTGTCAGTGAATTGTGTTTGTCTTAGTTGGTTATGTAACTTATAATAATAATTATTATTGTCCTGCGAATTGAAGTGCACTCTGTTTATCTTGCCTGGGGTATTACTCTGCGTATTACAGTATGCACAAATGCACTTTTCACCCCTTTTAATAAAAATGAAAAACAATCATTCAATGCTTCTTTTCCTCTCTCGCTCACTCCTTCATAAACACTTTCCCTTTTTCACTTCCCGAAAAAAAATCCCAATGTGGCACAACTTGTTTGTTTTCTCTTATTTGAAATGAATTATGAAGTGAAAGAAGAGAACAAGAGCGAGAAAATAGAGAGCTGTCCAACCGCAGGCAAAGCACCACAGCACCAGATTGGGGGAGGCGGGATAGTTTTGTCTTATCCCCTCTCTTAATAATGCATCAACTCTCTGTGGATTACACAGAACACACAAAAGCTAACGATTGAAAGCAGGGGCCTGACTGGATATTAAGCTTGGCTTGTTTTGCCGATATGACGAGGATTGAGGGGCCTCATGCGTGTTTGCGTTAGCTGATCATGAGCCGGGCCCGGGCTGTGGCTGGAGTGTGCATTTCATTAGTTTTGCCTCCTCTCGGGAGCGCTTGAAAGGATGTGGTGGGCCGTGCTGAAGAGAGCAGTATTAGATTATGAGGCGAGAGATTTGAGAGCACTAGCAAGTAATTGGTAATTGGTCACCACTCCTTTTAATATCTGCACCTCTGGCACGTGACCGGCGGGAGAGTGTGGCCCACGCATTATCCAATTCCCGGCCCTCCCCGTTTCTCTTTTCTTCTCCCTCGCTCTCTCTCTCTCTCTCTCTCTCTCTCACCCATCATCCTTAATTTAGCCATCTGCAGTCTAGCTATTCATAGGTGAGGAGAATAGGGGTTATACATGGTCTGTGTGTGTGTGTGTGTGTGTGTGTGAATAGTTTAGCTTTTGTACAATGTATTTCCATGTGAAAGTAATTGATATGAAAATATGTCGACTTTTTACAGTAACCGCATGTTTGAGTCACAATACAGTAGCTAGGACATGGTTCACTCTATGCAGATCAGCTTGGGGCAGTGCTATAAATGGATAACATATTCATATATATTCATAATATCCCTGAGCTGTCGATAGCTGGTTTAGGAAGGCTCTCGCAAACTTTTCTTAATGGATTCAATTTCACATAGCTTGTTTTACAGGATTTTATTTATATATTTATTTATTTGTGCGATCAGTGAGTTTTGCAGCATTTAATAGCTTATCCATTACACTGCGTTGACTGCAAGTAATTGTTTTCTGTTGTTAATTTTCATCATCTTTCATGGGCACTTCCTAGAAACTTGCTTGAGGCTGATGTTTGGCACAGAGTCCACAATAATCTGCAAGCACTTTTCCACCCACCTCTCACCCACAATCTTCCATTCATTTCCACCAGCTTTAAAGGCGAGCGCCTTACCCTAATATTATCAGGATTGGCACATTAGAGTGGGCTTTTGCTTTTGTGTCCCATAAATGATCCAATTGACTGGAGCCATTAGAGGGTCGGACATGACCGCCTGGTGCGGCCTTCAGCTGTTCGGGCTTATGTGCTGTGATTACTCTGCACTCATGGTCTCTGTGTGGCCCTCGCACCTTTAGAGCACCTCTGTGCTGTACATCCGGTAGCCACAAAAGCAGTTGTGGTTTTGTACAGATATGCTGTTGGTGCTTCGGCAAGGCTCGAGTATGCCCGTGTGTGTGTGTGTGTGCGTGTGTGTGTGAAATGGGCTTATTATAGCACTCCTGAGATTTGTCTCAGACAGGCTTTTCCCTTTACCTTTTTACTGCTGACAGCCGTTCAAGCGAGGGTCTTTCCTCTCACTAAGGAACAGTATTCACAAAATCTAAAAGCTTGAAAGCATCCCTGAGGGTATTCATGGTAATACTGTTGGTTTTTGGTTTATATGTATTTGTGCATGTGTCCTAATGTATTTTTACTGTCATAATGTTGATTCTCTCTCTCCTTAGCTCTCTCTCTCTCTCTCTCTCTCTCTGGTTCTGTCTCTTGTGCGCTCTGCCTCTCTCCGTCTCTGATTATTGAACCTGCAGTAGGTTGTAATTTCAGCGACGTGTGATTTAGCTCTGATTTCGAAAACGATTATGTTTGCTGATGGAAACATGCTCTATGATTATTGCCTGCACTACTCAGGCAGTTGTTGCCATGAACAACTAGAGCCAGTCGTCCACCCCTGTTGTTCTCGCAGACCACCCAGGCTACGACATTTAGCCAAGTATTGCCATGAATTTACTCCTTTAATTACACCTCCAAATGTGCCGGCAAACTCGCTAAACTTTAAGCAATGATGTTGGGTAATTTTGGTCTTTAGCTTGAAATCATTCTAGGCTGGCTAATAGATGGTACACTGCATACAATCACTGCCCACGTTCATAGGAACACCTGTACACCTCTACATTCATGCAATTATCCAATCAGCCAGTCATGTGGAAGCGGTACAGTGCATAAAATTATGCAGAAACTTTAGTTACTGTTTACATAAAACATCAGAATGGAAAACAAAGTGATCTGAGTAACTTGTCAGGGATGTTAAAAGTGCTGATTTCCTGGGATTTTGCACATAACAGTATCTAGATTACACACAGAACTGTGTAAAGAAAAAAAACAACATTCAGTGAGTGGCAGTTCTGAAAGGCAACCTGAGGCTTGTTGATGAAAGATATTAGAAAATGGGAACACTGATTCAAGCTGAAAAGTCTGCGTAACTCAAATTACCACTCTATACAACCGCAGTGAGCAGAAAAGCGTCTCAGAACTGGTTTATCTTGAGGGGATTGGTTACACCAGCACACTGGATTCTACTCCTGTCCATCGGAAGCAGGAGTCTGAGGTTACAGTGGGCACACACTAAACTAAACAACTGGAATAATATATATGAATCTTGTCAAATATCCCTCCCACACACACACTGTAACTTATAGAAATGGGTGGAAAATCCATCACTGGACAGATGTTACTAGGACAGACACTGTTACTAGGTCACTAACTAAGTGCCATGAGTCAAACACAACTGGGGAAAAAATAATAATTTGTGTGTGTGTGTGTGTGTGTGTGCGGGTGTCTTGAGTCATCGTTTGAAGATGGTCAAAGACTCTGCTGTACTGCTGTAAGGTTATTTAGAATTGTAACTAAAAAATAACAAGAAAGTTATACTGAATTGGGATATTTATTTGGATACTAACAGAATCGCAATACAAATCGAATCAGGTCCTAGGTTTCGTGCTAATATCGTACCGGATTGTCCCTGGTGGTTCCCGCCCTAAAAACATACTAAAACACTGCAATGTGTTGTTTTGTGCTTTGTTTAATGAAGAATAAATTTACATTATAAAAAGAAATAAATAACCCAGATTGTATGTGTTCGGCCTGATCTGTATGTGTTATTTACAGTATAAACAGAAATATACATGAAAAAAAGATTTTGAAGGAGTACAACCAAAAGTTATCCTGATACTCGTTATTTTTTTTCTTTTCTTTTTATCGACTGGAGCCGATCAATACTGTGCTGCTGAGTCCAGGTCGGATTCATCCTGTATCATTTTCCCCCCTATAATCATCTCCCATATACTGTAGTACGCTTGTCTTCATCACTTCTATTCACTTTATTCAATATACTCTGTGAAGACCTGACGACATTGTGCTCTCTGTTTTACTGTTGAAAAAAAAATCCCCTCTCCTCTCTATAAGAGACCTGTCTACCAACACTAAAATATAGAGTTGGAAGCAAAATAAATTCAACAGTAATAAATAACCACCCCGTCCATTTTCTCCATCCTCCTGCATTGTGCAAGTTCTCCAGTGAGCTGTTGCACATGACTGGTTGGGCTTGTAGGACACGTTCTCACAGGTAAATCTTGTGTGGGCTTTTGGCCAGAGGGAGTTCTCGATAAGAAGCCTCTTCATCATGTTAACGCGAGTTCAGAGCCAGCCTCAAAAACGCCAGGGGACTGCAGTAAGACATGCTCAAGGGGACAGCGGGCACGCCCGGCCAGCGTGCCTGGAGAGCACGGCTAAAAAACAACTGACCCTAAGAGGAGAACGCCAGAGCGTGTCTAAATCCCAAACACAGACTTTATGTAAGCAGGCTACTTGAAAGGAGAACAGGCGCTGATAGCAACACAACAAATTATGAATCTTGGAGAACCAAGATTTCAGCAAACAATGTAAGCTTGCAACAGATTTCTGCGGTGACATTTGGAAAGGTGAACAGAGATAAGAGAGATAATATTTGGCATGCTGTCCGGGTCTCTGAACAAAGCTGTAGACATGTTAAAAGGGCTTCAACAGTGGAAGTGTATTTACTGGTGTAGGTGGAATGAAGAGTGTAGACGACGAGCAAAGTGGCAATCATACGCTGGAGGGGAGGAATGACAGGAGATATGGAGCATCAAGAGGTTTATTATGCATTTCATTCAGTGTCCCTGCGATGGAGAACCAGGCATCTAAAATGTGTGGCATGTACTAGTTGTCATAGTCACTAGTTGAACAGAAACAATCAATAATCGGTTAAACATTAATAAATAATGATAAGCAGTTTTATTTAGTTATATTTAAACAGTTCTATGGCACAAGCCATTCCCATTGCGTTCTGCCCAGTATCAGCCTTGATCACCACAAATACATTTTCTTAATATTTAAATTGGGTGTTGATTCGCTCAGCCCCTCTCTTTCTTACGCACAAACACACAGATTTGTTTATGAATAGTCCTGCCCTTCAGTGCACACACATCAGCTGTGCATGTAAAGCGCTCGTTCCTGCAACGCTCGTTCTTGTACCCGAACGGTCGGTTTCCCAAAACTGTTATAGAACAACAATAATCAGCTGTGTGACAGGGCTGTTAAAATAAAGATGGCGGATTGTAAGCAGACAGACTCAACCCAGTGTTCATGAAAGGAAACATTGAGACACAACACTTTAAATAAAATATTGGCAAGCTTGTGAGGAATCTGGCTAGTAAGAGTAGTTACAGTAAGATAACATAAGATTAGATTGTCACGGTTACCACCACATGCAAAACAAACCTTAAATTGAAATTCTTAGCAGCAATTAATCTATTAATTATTAATCATCTTTAATTACTATAATAATAGGCCTCATAACAGAACTGACAGAATAAATTAGCGATTATTTCCTCACTGATGTACAGCGCAGTCTAACAAAGAGACGGCGACGCCATCAGCCGTAATTTTGTTTTTGCAAAACAGACGTAGAGGTGGGCAGGACTTTTTCTTTTACCTGTTAAATCAGGTTAATTCAAGATCATTCTTCCTGAGATAATATAGAGGTGACTTTAAAGCCTCTTGAAATAATTTATAGTGTAATTATTCACATTTCTAATAGTCTATAAATGTTTACAAGTTCTTTTAGACAGTTAGTGTGTTTCCTCTTTTATTGGAAGTTGAATAAAATCTTTATATGCAGTTTTGTCACTTTTCACTTTCTATAACTTAAGATTTAAATATGAGTAAATAAGCCACTAGTTTCAGTCGAGGAAACACAGTTCCATATAATTTAAAGAAAATGTTAAAATCTGATTATGTGAGAGGTTTTGACAGGCTGCCACAATTATTTCCTCTCTGTTTCCAGCACTTTGTACTACACCTGTTTTTTTTTTATATAGACTTACAGTATTACGCATTATTTTACATAAAATAGCTGATTTTTTAAAGAGTGTTGTCCACACTAGCTGAGAATGAGATCCTTTTTTCCTGCTGAAGCAAGTCACTATTTAATCAAACAACACCAAAACATCTGTGTTCATCTGTTACTGTGTTTTTTTTTTCTGATGCTCCACCCTTATTTGATAGACAGCTGATTTTCCTCCTGTTCTGAAAAACAATGAATGCTACATGCCTTTCTTCCAGGTCCAGGCATTAGAGTAATCCCTTTCCAATCACTGCATCTCATGTGCTTTTTTTTTTAGAATTGATAGTTTCAGCCGGTCCAGTCTTGCACCATACAGTACGTCCTGCTTTAGACTTTGTTTTATTTCCTCCATTTAGAGAGAAGTGTTAAATCTGACAAGAATCCTTGCATCATAACAAGACTGTAATGAGTTTCCCAGTCCATACGTAGAGGCACAAAGTGTCCCGCACACACGCGTAGTCAAACACACACAGACACACAGCGTGCTGAGATGACAGCTGTTCATAAGAGGAGAAGATGCATCAGCACCTCAGTGGCTGTTTGTGAATAATTTAAACGCGTGTGCTTAGTCACACCACTGGGAAACAGGCAATAATGTGAGCAAATATCATTTAGTCTTTAAGAGCTTTTTTATGGCTACTTTGATGGAGATAGTTGGAGAGGAACAAGAGGGACGTCTGCAAGTCGAGGTGAGAAAATTAGAAGTTACGAGTAGGTCAAAGATTAGGGTTTAAAAAAGGAGGTTAAAAGATAATGGCCGAGAGTTTAGTGTGTCTGCACAAGGAGTCAGAGAAATGTAACTAAATAGAGAGAGAGATGGGAAGAGATAAAGGATGAGGACAGCATTAACCTTAATTAAGCCGAGCAAAGGACTTGTTCACTTAGCCTAGAGCTGATGTAGATCAATCTAACACACTCTTTTTTGCTCTCCTGCTCTCATTCATGTATATAGTGTATATTGTAGGGGTGTAACGGTACCCACATGGAAACCGTTCAGTACAGGACATTAAGTCCAGCGTGCGTTGTGATCAGAGTGAATACAGTCTAGCTTTATCTAGTGCTGGATGATAATCACACACTAATCAGCACATTAATGTTTAATGCAAATTTTTAAATGTTCTATTTAAGATGTTTATATACAGTATAAATTCAGTATTGGTGTGGGATGTAGAAAATAAAACCAAACTAACAGTATGTCCAAACTTTTAACTGGATATATAAGTATGTACTGTATAACGTTTTTAACTTAAAACATACTTAAAACACACTACAGTACAGCCAGCAAGATGAACAGGCCGCATGTAGCAAAATATCACTTCAGAGGTATGGAATTAAGACAGGATCTTTTGGCAAAAGTGTATGCATGCAGCATTTCGAAATCATCCTGCTAGGCAGTTAACATTTTAGATTTAAAAGTATTCTGTATGCTGACTAATGTCAAGCTTGTATGTACTGTATAACTTATTTAAAGGTGAGAAGTTTTACTTTGTTTATTTCTGATGCTGTGCACAGACAGCTTGATTTGAAGTCACTCTGTATACAGGGAAAGCACTCAGATTAGGGAATAATACCCCAAATTGACTTTTGTTGATGTTGCATTTTATATATCATAAAGGACATGATAGAAGTGCACCATGAGAAAGAAGGGTTCAGTGAGTTTTGCAAAATAGTGACAGTGCCATAACCAGCAGCAACTAATGCAGATAATGTTTTAAAAACATCCTATAAAAGAAGCATTGCTCTAGTGCTGCAAAATTAATTGCATGAAAGGAAATTGTATTACAGAAATACAGAATACTATTAAAATTATTTAATCCCCAAAAGCTGCAATTTCTTACAGGTAATATACACAAAGACCAGGAATTTTATTAGAATTGTAGAGTTTTTTTGGAGGGGGGTTATAAATATTGACAAATGTTCTCATAATGAGATTATTTGTGACATTGTACAGTATACTTTACAGGTAAATATATCTGTTTAAATTGTAATCGTAATTTGTGTTAAAATAATCTCAATGTGATGTTTTTTAATCAAATCACGCAGCTCTTTGTTTTACTATCTGCTGAATAGTGCTCTTATTATTCTTGCACAGTTTAGTAGGAAAGATATATGCCTTTTTGTGCATTGCTTATGTGTTCAGCAAATAAAGATAAATTTCCCTCGATTACTAGTTTATTTATTCTCTGTTTAAATTCATAATAAATGAAACAAAATTGTTTTTTTTTGTACTGAAAATGTACTGAACCATGACTTCGAAGCTGAGGTACATATCAAACCATGACTTTGGCGTGACTGTACAGTATTTTTTTCACCATGCAACTCGACTGAGTAGTTTTAGTTTACACTACCTCTGTGTGTGTGTGTGTGTGTTGCTGTTGGTGCACTCAGTACCTGGGCATCTGTATGAGACACTAGGGGATCTCTCTGATGCAAGGGGACGCAATGGCAGAGGGGAGTGACGCCAATCCCTCCATATCTCAGCCTAACCGGGCCTAGCATGTGGGTTTTTACAGTAAAATCAAGGCTCTCTTTACACATCATAGTCACTGACCATGCCTGTCACTCAGACTTAGTGACCAGTCAAGTCTGGTTTCACCCTTATCAGTGCTCATGAGTTTCATTTTCACCTTTCTGCACCTGTCCTTCTGCATAGGTGTGTGTACAGTACATATTTTTTGTTTGTGTGTGTGTATGAGATGGTGTGGGTGCAAGAGGGAGCCCGAATGTGTTGATGGGCTGTCAGTCGTTCTGCTCCGTACATCTCTTCATTAGCATGACAGAGGAGCAGCACTGCCAAAGCAGTTAGTCACAAGAATCAGCGCTGTCACAACACATTACAAGAGCACAGCTTTCTAATGGAAGCTGCAGTAAAGACAAACACAACCCAAGACTGTTAGCTGTTCTCAAAGCACTCTGGGAATATACTGATCTTTCTTTCTCACTCCCTCCCTTCCCGTCTCTCTCTCTCTCTTTCCATCTCTCTCTTTTCCAGCAGCACTCACTTCATTTTCCCTCCCTGAGCTCCTCACTCGTCTTAGTTACCGGACCACTAAAGATCGTCTTCCCTCTGAGCTATTGCAATTGTCGTGCTTTTATTTTCACAATTAAAATGTTTCTTGCTGTCATATTAACAGTCTCAGTACAAATGGGTTTACCCGAACCTCATAATGTCATTTCCTCCCTGCTTACACTTAATCGCTTCTTCTCTCTCTCTCTCTCTCTCTCTCTCTCTCTCTCTCTCCCTCTCAGCTCGTTCCCTCTATCCTGACTCACCTCACATTGCTCTGTGTTCATTATCACCTCATGAGCGAGCCTGATGTAATTTTTGCAGGAAGTTTGATTCATTTGATATCTCTTTTCTCTGGAGATGTTAGTCACAAGCGCTTATTGTAAACAGTTATCAACAGCTCTCGCTCGCACATCTCCCCTCCCATCATTCTGCACAGCACAACATCACCCAGGCTGTTCTTCTCTTTTCTTCTTTTTTCATTTTTCCTCTCCTCTCCTCTCCTCTCCTCGCCTTACTGGCTCTGTCCCCGAAGTGTAAACTTCGAGAAAAAGAACTTGCTGATTTCATTATCCTTTGTTTTATTAGCTCTGAATGCCACGTTTCCTGTGAAACAACACAAATTATTAGAACAGGGCTGTACGAAATCATATTAATAAAAAAATCTTTGATTTGTTTGTGCTCAGGCAACAATGTCATGCTGTTGCTACTGTCGCCCCGTTGTAGACTGAATAACCTTGCATATTAACCCGAAGCAAGAGTCTACAGAAAAAAGGAGAAACAATGTCCAAAATCTACATTGTGGGTGAATTTTAGATTCCCAATAACCTAACCGTCTTTATATTAGATCACATTATTTATAAACAAATGCGTCTTGTATTGAATAACACATTCACATGTACTAAAGAAACAGCTAATTTAATGAACTGATTGAACGGGGTGAGTGAGTCATGGCTGCACATGCTGTCTCGATTAAAACTCGCCTGTGACACATAAGAGGCCAAAAAATGGGGTGGGGGGGGGTTTATAAACATGTTTACCAAGGCCAATTTTTCAGGTGCTATGGGGAGAAGAACAGAAGCATTGGAATGACTAATGATTTACCCGGCTGTAGATATTAGTTTGAGAGGACAACTCGGCATCCTTAATATTATTAATGTTTTATACTAAATACCATGTCAATACATGACAAATATGCACCAAATCAGTCGTGTACAATACACACACAGGCTGCTGCAGCAATGCTAAAGGTAATCAATATGTATATGGTTTCTTATAAAAGGCTCAAGAATCATGAATTGTAAGGAAAGATTTGTTTGTTTTTGTTTCATCAGGAATTGTATGAGCAGAAGTTGAGCAGTCAGTGGGACCTTTTACTGTTTTTGTACACATCTCTGAGCACTTTGTCGTGAACCAAATGTCTGTAGCAATTCCAAGCACAGTCTATATTCAGTATTGGGCTGAGCAATTGTTCGAAATTTATTCGCAAACTGACATTCAGAAATTCAAACCAATGTGATCTTGCCCATGTTGGTTATTTATTCTTTTCTTTCATTCATCTTGTATATCCTAATCTGCATGTCCTTGGAATGTGGGAGGAAGCCAATGACGCACGGGGAGAAAATACTAACTCCACACACACCGGAGGCAGGGATTCAACCCTCAACCCTAGATGTTCAAGGCCATAGTGCTAAACTCTACACCATCATGTAGTCTGTTGATGAGTTATGTATTTCTTAATTCTGTTAATAATTTCCCTACGGTGCATGGCCATGTATTGTCACCTTAAAAACTATCCTCATACATAACTATCATGTGTGTAGTCACGTCCAGTTTGTAAAATGGAAGCATCAAGGAGAAAATTTCCCAATTATCTGAGCATGTTAACAGTACAAACTATGAGGGGGGGAAAAACAATCATTCATTAATCATAATTGAGGTAAAATGTTCAATTAATCGTGATATTGATTTGAGGTCATATCACCTAACACTAATCAATACTCTCATACTAAAATTCCACATGTGATTGGTTAGTTAATACAAATCACACGAGTTTAAAAGTAGTACAGGAGTTGTACGCTTCTGACTGGCTTTAGAGGATAAAAAAATCCAGCTTCCAAAATCTTAAAGACGTAGTGTCATATAATTCATTTATTGCAGCTTTTGGTTAAGACTGCAGTGGCTTCCTGAGCTTCAAAACTCTACTTCTGAATAATATTTCTTCACACAATATCCTCCACTATTATATATTTATATATTTTTAAAGCTCATAATATGAATGCATGTAAAAATGAAATGCTCAATCATTTATGTTATCGTTGTGATAACATTAAACTTTCCATTTTTGGTTGAGTGTGAGATTGTGTGTCTTTTTTTGTGTTGATTGTCTGTGAGACTGGTTCTGGCTTTTTTTCTTCCATGTCTGCAGAGCATGCATCAAAACTTGCATTAGACTTACTGTTTTCCTGACGGTAAGTTTGTTGTCTAGTTCATGTCCCTGTTCTCTGCAGTTTTATTCTGCTTCAGGGTTTGTCTTTACTGCTGTGTTTTTAGTACATATGACATTGACTATGTGCTCTGTTTATAGCAATGCAGTGTTACCCATCAATGGATTTCTTTTGGTATCAGATGTAGGTAGACTAACCATTCATTTTCTCAGTATTTTTAATTATGCCCTGTTCAAAAATTAGCACCCCCTTTTTTAAAACATAATAAAAAACATAATAAAAATCATCTGATCATAGCACGTCTAAGTATTAGGCAAATACAACCTCAAGCGAACAACAACATATAACGTTTTTCACTGTGCAATTATTCTTTTTAACAACAAATATGTGCAATAATAAGTACCCCATCTTCAATAGCTTGTAGATCCAGCTTTAGCAGCAATACCTTGAAGTAGTTGTTTCCTGTATGATTTTATCAGTTTCTTACATCAGTGTGGTGTAATTTTGGCCCATTCTTCTTTACAGCATTTCTGCAGTTTATTAAGGTTTTTGGGCATTCACTTATGCACAGCTCTCTTGAGGTGCCACCACAGCATTTCAGTTGGGTTGATGTCTGAACTTTGACTAGGCCATTCCAAAACGTTAATTCTTTATTTTTCTTTATTTATCCATTCTAATGTAGATTTACTGTTGTGCTTTGGATCACTGTCCTGTTGCGTGACCCATATTCGACCATGCTTTAGCTTTCGGACAGTTGGCCTCACATTTGCCTGTAGAATACTCTGGTATACAAAAGAGTTTATGGTCGACTTTTTGATTGCAAGGTCCCTATTTTCTTGTGGCTGCAAAAACAAGCCCAAAACATTACCCCTTCTTGTTCAGTCTTCTTCTAGTTGTGCTGTCATGGACTTTAACATTTAACATGCTCAGTGAGGCCTGTATAGGGGGCCTCACCTGGGTCTGAGATACGGCTCTTGTTTTATTTTTGGGTTTTTTTGTGTATTTCTCTGAGTATTGCACGGTTCGACCTTTGATGTGAATGTGCTGTAACGTCCACTCCTAGGAAGATTGGCAACTATCATGAATGCTTTCCACTTATGAATAATCTTTCCACCAGCTTCTGATGGAAAAGACCATTGCTTATGTCTTTCCCTCTTGGCATTGAGTTAACCCACCCCCTGAATGCTTCAGACTGCATATATATAAGTATAATTACTGCATACAGTGTGTATACACACACAGGTCTGTCACTGTAGCATTGAGGAATTCAGTAACTGCTGTAGGAAGTCCTTCCTTCTACATAACAATCAGCAGTTATGAAAAACACTTTTCAGTGTTTACACAAGTCAGTGTCTCCAGTTGCATTTAATTTTTGTACGATTTCCTTTACACCGTGTTAGCTGAAATGTCAGAGTCTTTCACTCCTCTCCTAATTTAAGGCACTATTTCATTGCACCTGTTATTCCTAAAAAAACAAGTCTTACACTTTACAGTATACACTCACCTAAAGGATTATTAGGAACACCTGTTCAATTTCTCATTAATGCAATTATCTAATCAACCAATCACA
>JAOVVA010000041.1:16911586-16950768 GCA_028565275.1 Leiocassis micropogon | reverse complement strand
CCTTGTTGAATCAATGCCACGTAGAATTAAGGCAGTTCTGAAGGCGAAAGGGGGTCAAACACCGTATTAGTATGGTGATCCTAATAATCCTTTAGGTGAGTGTATGACGTCTAAAGAGTTATATGACATCTTATTGTTAGCCAAAATACTTCCACATCAGTTCTTAGTAATTGAGTAGCAGCTACTTTTCTCCTGATCATCCCATGAGCACTTTTTGCTTTCTTTCTGTAGGCCAGAGTGTGTTTGTCTCATGTCTGGCTTGCATCTGTTGCGTGAGGCTTGCTGCTTTGGGTTTAGCGATGAGGGGGCAGATGGAGGAGAAGACTGCTCGAGGCTGATAGTGAATCTGCCCTGAGGGCAGGGAAGGGGCTTTTAACAGTGCCCATTGGGCAGGAGTAGAGCTGCTGTTCTGCACTACAAATTAACTTGCTCAAAAATAATTTGAAACGCAATGGGTATCTTATTCTTATTAATTTCCAATCTGTGACTGTCAGCAACTGTAGTATAGACAGTGTGTACTGATATAAACAGTGGACGTAGTAAAATCTGGTGAACTTAATTCTACTCCGTTAACCATTAAACATATTTTTTAAAAACTCAAATCTAATTTCAATTAATAAGTATTCCGGACCATCTGGACTTCAAACTTGAGCGCAAAACATTATTGTAGGATATCCTTCAGGAAAGGCATCAGCCTGCTGTGCTACTCAGATTTAGTTGAGAAACTATGTTCATTTTGTTTACAAAGTTGCTCAACTAAATTGCTTATTGATGATGGGTTTAAAAATGTTATCAGCACTGAAAAAGTGAGAGAAACTTTCTGCACCAACTGCGCAATGGTGAAATATATTCCAAAAACATCAATACGTCAAAATCCTTCGAAATATAAATAAATATATGAATAAAAAAAGAATTAATTCTGAATAAAATAAATTAATGAATAAATTATTCAATGACCTGTTGATTTTCTGTGCATTTTAAGCAATTGATTATAAAAAAAATAAATACAGTTGATTTAAATTGATAAAACACATTCCTATACAGTATATAATGACGGTAACTGCACATGCTCATAACATGGTTGTGTATGGCCATATCGCTAACCTGAAACTAGCTGTGTAGCTGTTCTAAATGCACCAAACTTCTGAGATACCAGCTTGATTTATCAGCTTCATATGAGTCTTAACCAAACTTTAGAGTTTTTTTTCTTTTTTGTTTTGCATGAAAATATGGTTGTGGAATCTGGCCCTAATTATTTACTTACATTGTACTCACATTCCGGGTAACAAATTTCACTGTCAGTGTGCCGAGAAGGATAAATGAATCAACCAAGACAAGACTCCATTTTGACTGAAGAAAAAACAAGAACATCAGAGAAGCATCATACTGTGCAGTTAAGCTGATTATTAAACTATCATCGCTTAGTTTACTCAAATTGACTATGGGATGGTTAACGTCTGTATCACTAAACATAGAGAAATTAAAGTTCTTCTAGCAGAAAATTCCATCCTGTATCCTGATATTTAGATGACATTTTTATCAATAAGCTACAACTGAAGGCGGAACGGTGGATTAGTGGTTAGCACTGTCCAGGTTAACAGGGTCCAGGTTCATTTCCCGGCCAGGTTCGATTCCCTCCTCTGTTTGCATGGAGTTTGCATGTTGTCCCCGTGCTTGGTGGGTTTCCTTCCAAAGACATGCAGATTAGGCTAATTGGTGTTTCCAAATTGGCCGTAGTGTGTGAATGTCTGTGTCCGCAATGGATTACGCCCCCCCGCGCGATCCTGTATACAGAATTAAGTGGTATAGATGAGTTTTATTAAAAAATCTAAAAGCATGATCCTCCACAAATGGATTTCACACCTATTCATCAAATTTGATTCAGGACAAAATCACTACTTTTGTTTTTTGTTGCACATTGCACAAGAAAAGAACACACTCCTGTTCATCTACTGGTGGTGATGGAAAAAGGGGAATTAATCGTGTGTATGTGTGCCAACTGTGCATGAAGTACACAGAGCTAGTGATTAACAAATGTTCTGACAATAAAAAGAAGGAAAATATGAATAACTGGTGTGAAACATATCCAGGTTCTTTTCTTTATTCCCAGTTTCAGAGCTCTGTTTGTAGGCTCAGTTGTAACTTCTGGGTGTGTTTATCAGTTTACATCTAAAAAAATGAATAGAAATCCCTCAAAATACACAGCATGTTGAGTTCAATTCATGCAGTTCGGTCAAATTTCTTTCTCTCCTTTTTCTCTTTTTTGGTGTGATTCTTTGTGGTCTCTCACCTGCTTAAATGAACACACAGAGGAGGAAATGCACCAGGGTTTGATTCGATAAGCAGCATTTGTGAAAGCGGGCTCACAAAAGTAATCTTGTTCTGTGTTTATTATACACAGGGTTGTGTGTGTTTTTTTTATGTTTGTGTACCTTGGAGACTCTTTGTTGGTGAGAGAACTTGGTGTGTTTGTGTTTTGTCCTCTGTGTGTCCTGTTGAAGAGGCCTGGGCTAATCAATTAGAGTGGCATGTAGAGGAAGGGAGAGCACAGCCTTTTGGCCCTGATGAGAGGTGTGTGTGTGTGTGTGTGTGTGTATGGACAGGAATGGGTAATTGTAGGGAGTTAAGAGAGAGAGAGAGAGAGGGGCCTGTAATCACTTTGCCCAAAGCAAGGAATGCTGCTCATCTTCTCATGCAATTACACCCATTTAAAGCAGCCTGGCTCCGGAGACCCGAGAATCAGGAGAGGTCTGGTTCTGCATTTGTTTGTGCTTATTTAGTAGAAGAGTCTAAGGAGGTTCATAAAGTTCGTCAACACAAAGTTAGAGATTGAAAATAATTCTTTCAGTATCTACTTCCTGCAAGTCCACCAAAGTGTTATTACTGCTCATTATTTTGTTTGGTCATAACTTGTGTTGTGAGAAAGCGAAGGAGGAGTGAGTGGGGAGAAGAAAAAAGCAAAAAAAAAAAAAAAACAGAAGCCATGCGCTCCATGGTGATTTGAGTGTGAATCAAAGGCCTCTTGGGAGATCAGTTGCATGTGGCACGCAGTGCGTCATGACAACCAGTCACACACACACACACACACACACACACACACACACAGCAGCTCTATGACATTAGCATCACAGCTGTGCAGAGCGTGCACGCAGACACACGGGATTTGAGCGCTGCTTCCCGACTGTGTCCCCAACAACCCCAGGATTATTCATTTTAAATTTCTGTCAGGTCTTACGTTGCCGTCAGCACAAATGTGGAGCCTTGTCTGTCTAGTGTAAAAGAAAAATCCACCCCGAACGACTTGGATATTAATCTTCTTAATGAGCGGCTGCTCCTCAGTGGTGCAAGATATATACTGATGAAAAAAGAAACAAATAAATAAAAAAAATCCCTAGAATACGTATTCTCATATATGCAGGGTGTTCGAGTCAAACCAGGCCTGAGTGTTGCCTTAATGTTTTTTTTAGCAGTATATTTTGTGCTGATATTCCTATTTAGAAATGTTTAAACATCAACATTATGAAAATACTGCTGCATCCAAAAGATTAGCAGGAGATAAAGATATTTAATTTCAGGGCGAGGTTTTCCTTTAAGGCTCCAAACTTAAAAGCCTGTCACTTTAAATTAGCATCTAATTCTAATACCACTCATAATTCTATTTATAGTATTTATAATCTCTCTCTCTCTCTACCTCTTTCTTTCTCTTTCGTTTCGTTCTGTGTATGAGTGTGATTGATGGCATTAGGGGTGTGTGCTGGGTTCCCAGGCCGTAGGTGGTGTGTGGCGTAGAGAGAAGCGTGGAGACAGTGGAGGAAAGGCGTTGTGGTGCGGGGCAGTTATTGATGGGGCTGATAAATGAGCTCAGTGGGGGGTGGCGCCCTCTAGCAGTGCTCTAACACACAGGCAGGAAGACTGGGACACCGCAACCCCAAATTTCTCATCCGCTAACCATACACACACACACACACACACACATACACACACATGAACAAACATGCATACACAAGCACATTCACATACATGTATAATGGAGGCTTTATGAACTTGATTCCACATGTGTGTAGTCTTGCTCTCTTTTTCACACATGTACGTACACATTAGTCACACGTCATCACCGACACACAGTTCACACAAAAACGCACATGCACACACTCTTGGACTTCACTTTTCTGCTCACATTTACTCGCTTTCCACCTCACCTGCCAAGTAGCAACGCCCCAGTGCTTCTCCCACTTCTCTTTCAATCCACAGATGTCTCCTCCTCACTTAGAACTACACACTTCATCAACCTTTAAAATAAACATTCTAAATAAACATCCTTTTTTTTTATTACTTATACGATTTATACATGTAGACGGAAAGGTTTCCACTTTTTGTTAAGCAAAGAAAAAACATTTAGTTCGACAAAGTATGTGTTTTCAGAACCATGTTTATTTTTTTAATAAACCTCGATTGAGCCATCATTCTTACTTTTTGCTCCTCTTTTCTTGGCACACACATGTACCACATATTACTTGCAATGCTTATTTATCATACTGCTAAATAAAATGTTACTGCCACTGTATGGATATATATATTTGGGCCAAAAAACCCTGCTTTGCGATCACCGGTGTTGCCAGATCACGTTGACAAAATCCCCCAGACAATAAATAGAATGTAATAGAATTCCTACTGTAGTCCAATTATATATGCACATAATTTGTTTCACTTTGTTTTTATAAAATTTGACTAGTGTTTTCTTTCAAAGATGTTAAAATGTAGCTCAATCATTGTTATGATTATTATTATATTTATCACTATAGTTCAAAGGAAGTAATAAAAAAAACCATTGTCATCAAGAATCATATCATTGTGCATTTCAATTTAACAATTTTGTCTTTTTTTTCAAGATGCAAAATTACATTTTTAGTCATGTCTAGACATTCAAATGGGTTTCCAGTGTGTACAATTTGTGAGAAAATTTAATTATCCTTTTTCCATTTATGTATTGGCCAGAGCTAAAACAAGCCAAATGAAATTTCCCCCTAATGTGACCTCATACAGTATAAGGAGATATCCTCCCCCAACTTGTTGCTCAGCTCTGCTGGTTTCTGGAGGGCCGTGACTCAGCAGGAACTCTTTTACATAGAAACGGAAACCGCGTATTTACAGGAGGAGTGAAATAAAAAGGAGATTGTGGTATAAATAATGCTGAGGGCTACAGAATTTCAGCAGAGCATTAACACACACTTTGGGGGAACTCTGTGTTAACTTGGTAATTTCCTTGCTTCATGTGTTCTCTGAGTTTTATAAGTCATAATGTAAGCAAGAATCCAGATTAAAATCTAACATCTTCAGCTCATCCACACAGATGAATATTTCAACAGCACAGCTGCACCTGATCCTCAAGGTTTTGCTGTTATGCATTTGGCACTCTGATTTCCTCTGTACTACAACATCATTTATTCTCAGTTCTGTGCAGAAAGTGTTTAAGTTTCCGTTACAGCATGGCTCTGACAGCAATTCTGGCTGCAAGGCAAACACACAGTGTGATAACAAAACTGTGTTTAATTCCTTACTTAATTAGAAAATATCACTGCGGTATGCTCCTTCTCACACCATAAATAGTTTTAAGTATTAAGGTGGTTTTGAAGGTTTTGCAACATCAGCGTTAGGAGCATTTGTTCAACGTTGTTCATCTTCTATACTGCTTATCCCAAGAGACTTAGTGCACTAGGTGGGATACTCCCTGGTAAGGGTGCCAGTCTATTGCAGGGCACACACACACACACACACGCAATTTGGGAATGCCAGTTAACCTAACCTGCATGTCTTTGGACTGTGGGAGGAAACTGGAGTACCCGGAGGAAACCCACCAAGCACGGGGAGAACATGCAAACTGCATACACATGGACCCAAGGCGGGAATAAAACCCTCGATTTTAATTCAGACACAAAAAATATCATATACTATTATTCTAGAATAATATTCAAACAGTAAACCAATGTCTGACAGCTCTAAGCGTGCACATCCCTGAATTTGTACTCTAAATAATCATCACAGCTAAGTGTGTTTTTTTAGGAGTTGAGAGGTTTATAGGAGCTCTTGGAGTTATTATATCTAACATACTTTCTCACACTGGCAATGGGTCAGAGCGGGTTCCCCTGTGCACCTGATAATGAAGGTTAGAGCGCTCTCGAACACACACACACACGCACACACACACACACACACACACACACACACACACACACACACACAACATATTGATTAAACCTTTATGTTTCCTGTTGAAGTGATGAAGATATTCATCTTATGCAGGACTTGTAAAAATGCTGCTTTTGATTTTTATACAGTACAAGTAAACAGGTTTCAATATTTACAATATGTCTCAGCAACAATTCAACACACCTGGGAAAGGTTGAATGCAGTCAATATGGGTGTCTCAGTAAAGTGTGACAGCTGAAGCCCATCTGTTTTTATTGCTACTGTAAGTACTGTGTGTTTCTATCTCCCCTGCTCCATGCTTTTCTGTGTCATTCCCAGTGTAGGGGCGTGGCCTCTGTGTGTGTATGGTTTAGGAATTTGATAAAGGTGCTTTTTATTCAGATGATATATACTGTATATCATCTAAAAGCTTTTGTTTTTCCACATTTGTGCATGTGCGTAAACAGAAGAGAGAGAAAACGCTCGTCCAGGCTTTCAGAAGCACACCATTATGTGCAATTTGCGGCTCGGCATAAATATTTACGAGTAAAGCAACTCGACTCATTTGAGTCAGTTGTGCTTGGAGATTTATGTAACTCTTACCAAATTATGATTTGTTTTCCAGCAGCAGGTTGGTATTTTATGTCAGATCGTCATTATTTATTATTATACACTGTAATTTTAATCAAGCTAGCATTAAAAACAATGCAAGAAAATGTCACTCTGTAAACGGATCACAAAACACACAATTTGCATTGTATCGCAGTTTTTAGTCACAGATCAGACCATCAGGGGAAAAAAGTAGATAGATAGATAGATAGATAGATAGATAACAAGTAAGCAGCAAACAAGAATTGCAAGAATTTTAGTGGGGGAGGAGGGAAAAAAATACAATTCCAATTAAGGTTCATTAATGAACACTGTTAACAATTTAAGGTGCATTAATGAGGTAAAAATTGTGTCAAATTTAAGGTGCATTAAAAAGGTAGAAAAATGCTATAAAATCATATATGAATATGAAAATACTGCTTCTATGTACACATGCATGATGATTGTATATACAGGTGGGAATAAAATTGTACATAAGGTGCACCAGGTAGTAACAGAGAGAAAGGACCAGCAAGTATATAACCAGCAAATACTAATAAAAAAAGAGGAGGCAATGAATGAAGGATGTGGCCAACGTGCATTGATGGCAGAATGAATGTGAACATATTTATTGTGATGTCAGAGAAGGAGATCCCTCTCTTGACACAGAGCAAAGTTATTGTAAAGTCTAATTGCAGTTTTTCAGAAAAGACTTCCTGTAGCGTTCTTTGTGCAGCATTCTCTTACTGAAAGTGCTCCGCTGTTTAGCCAGCAGGTTATTTTGCTTTTCGTTTATTACTTGTAGAACATCAAAACTTAAAACAAGGAACTTCCAAGACACACTTGTAAGATGGCCAGTGTTTAAATTGAACCATGAAATAAAGTATTCAATACTGACTTTATGATTTTTTTAAATATATTTTTTATGTGGACACAGGCTGTCTTTATCATTGTATTTTTGTCTGTTGTTCAAAGTAAAAAGGTACTTGAACAACTGTGAATGAAAAAAAAATATATATTAATAATAATTGGGATAGTTTGTATCATCCTGTTAATAAACATCCTGACATATTTTAGTGAAACAAAGAATGTCCATATATAATTAGGCTAAAGTATGAGTTCTAGTACAGATATTATTTGGTCTGGGTTTTTTTTTTAATCGGCACTGTATAAGGGAGATTGTTGATGGGGTCTGGCAACCCATTTGAGCACCAAGTGGCCACAGAAAGAGAAGAGTTTAAGTGGGTGAAACAATAATTTGTGCAGTTTTTCTCCGAGAAATGGGCCCAAATATAACGCCGTACATCTTCTAATAGATTTCATTTCGTACTATGATGGTTAAACATTATAGTTAATCCACGTTTCAAGTGTGTGTGCCAAACAATGTTAAACGTAGAAATCCTGGATTTGTTCACTTCAGGAAGATTTAGTGCACATCAGAACAGTTATTCTAACTGATCACCTTCATCCTATGATGAAACATTTCTTTCTCCACGTACAATAAGTGCTGGACAATAATCTTCCCTGTCACATAACATGTTTGTTTTATCATCGTGGGCAGCTTCCCACCCCATTTACTGTATACACTTCTGTCATCAGTTCATGAGTGTTTATTTTTAAATGTGGCAACTCTACGTAGGAAGAACCTTAGCTTATGCAAATCCCGAGCGAGATGTAGAAGCTCACAATCATTTCTAAATGTATAATTGTTTCAGTGCTAAGCTGAGACACACACACACACACACACACATGAATCATACATGAGTATGATCATACTGGAGTACCTGATGAACTGTCTAGTCACATAAGTGTGGAGAACGTTGTCAAGTTTCAGGGTGTGACTCCAGCACCCTGGGTGCTGTTAACACACACGTCCATTCATACAGACACTACATGCACACTCTCAGACACATCATTAGTGATGATTAAAGGACTGCAACGTGGGTGTGTGTCTGTCATAAGAGAAGGGCCATGACATGTTTTATCACGTGCTTCTGTGCACACAAAGTGTGTGTGTGTCTATGTGTTTGCATAGTCTATATTTATGCTTACACCCCACCAACAATGTCCCCAGTGACTTGTGTGTCTGTGGTGTGTGTGTGTGTGTGTGTGCGCACGCATGTCACTTGCACTTGAAGATGTTTACGGGTAGAATGACTTGAAGCTTACCTGTCAATAAAACATGCTGAAAAACCCAGCAAAGCGTTTCTGTCACTGCATCCCTGACATGCACGCACACACACACACACACACATACACACACACACACACACATACACACACACACGCACAAATGCAGAGGATGGAAATAGCTTGGTAACATGTGATTTTCAGAGGCATGACAGTTCGTGGGTGTGTGTGGGTGTGTGTGTGGGTGTGTGTGTATGTGGGTGTGTGTATGTGTGCATGCAGGAGAGAAAGGGAGAAGAGAGAGAAGTTTGAAGTGATAATAAGCCTTATCATTGCACTACTTCATTCTCATGCTCTACTTCAGTCTCAGTGTGAAGGAGAGTCAGTGGGGGATTGACAGCGATGCAGAGGGAGGAGACGATGTGAGGGAGAGATGGATTGTGGGAAAAAAGTAAAAGTCCATTACAGAGCACACTATTTAAATGGAGGTGCTATGTGTATTTAAAAAAATATTACATACCTTGCCATGTCCTTATTTAGTTCGCACTGGTGTATGAAGACCTCAGATTTCAGCGGCGGTGTCTCCCACACATAGAGTATACACTGTGGTGGGCCGCCAAAGCATATTGACAGCTGGCCAAGTATATTTGCCCACCCGTTTTAAAAATCTGCCCGGGAGAAGGATGCCATTCGCAGTCGATTAACTAGTAGCGGACAGTTCCCTCTCAAGCTGCTGCTCCTCTACCTGTTTATTCTGCTACTGCAGGAGCGGTGTACCGAGAGGACGTAAATGCGGCAGATGCCAGCTGTCATAAAAAGAACAAGAAGGGCATACTAACGGTTGCGCAGGCTCTTTAAAAACAAACAAAAAAAGAAAAAACAGTAAGATTAATCACCCTCAAAACTAGAGCGGCACACAAACCAACACAGTATTGGTAAAATAACCGATTACATAAAAATAAATAAATGCTTCTACAGAAGTCCTGCCGGTGTGAGTCGATGGGGTAAACATCAAACCCGGAATATGGGAGTGACTCACACAATGCGCAATGCCTAAATGACCCATATTTCTGTTTGTATACTTGGTTAAAATGAAAAACAATTCAATTCATCTTATTGCACAATTCTGACCCCATAAACATTTATTAAAACATAAAAAAAAATGGCGAAAATGCTCTGGTTTTCTGCGTCAGAAAGACTACATGTTCTCACCAACAGTGCCATGTTTGTACACCGAAGAGTGTTTATTACCTTTTTTTTTTTTTTACTTAATCTTACTCTTTACATATGGGTAGATGGAGGAGAGTGTTAGTAGGTTTGATCTCTGAAATGTGAAATGAATGGAAATATCAAATGACTAAAAATATTGTGTTAAAGCTCATATGTATTTGTTGTTAGTCATCCGTTTAATTAGGGAGATTTTTGCAGGATTTCATTAAATTTGGTTTTATTTAAATAGTGCTTTTAACAGTAGTCATTGTCACAAAACAGCTTTACAGAAGTAATAAAATATAATAATGAGTTTAAAAAAGTGTGAGGAAATATGTATAAATCATAATTATCAGGTCGGCAAGCCGAGAGCGCGGTGGCAAGGAAAAACTCCCTGGGATAGCAATATATGAAGAAACCTTGAGAGGAACCAGACTCAACAGGGAACCCATCCTCATTTGGGTGAATCGGTTAGCAGGGATTGATCTGCAGTCATACTGTGTGTGTAGGTTTCCTGAATGAGAGCTCCTGTTCTGTGTGTTCATGTACTGTGCAGCAGAGGAACACACTACCTCAGATCAGGCTGACATTGACATGCTTGTTGTGTGAATGTGAGGTTGACACTAGTGTAAATCTTTTGTTTAAAGCAGCTGTGTGAATTTCACTCGTAATGCCTTTACACCACTTTACACCACCGCTGACAGTAACAGGCTTTGTTTAATTAATTGCTTGTTAATTAAACACTGATTTTAATCGGTTCAGTTAAAGGTGGTTGTCACCTTGCGAATAGCACACACACAAACACACACACGCAGACATACACAGAGGGTTGTCTTACTATCCTTGTGAGGACCTTTGCTCATCCTAATACTGGACAACAACAATTTACTGAGATTGGAAAGCAGCCAAAAGGGTTTTAAAAAAAACATTGAATGTCTGAGACCTGTTTTTGTGAAACAGCTATGATGCAGTTTGAATACTGTACAAACACCATATAACAGAATAGTAATTTGGGAGCCTAGATGCACCTCACCGTCATATTTCCGCAAGAAAATTAAACAAAGAGGTAACATTACATCACTAAGAGATACACCGATCAGCCATAACATTAAAATGCCAAACATTAAGCTCAATATCATGTGGGTTCCCCTTGTGTCAGGGCAGCTCTGTCCCCTCGGGGCATGACTCCCAAGATCTATGGGGTGTGTTGTGGTATCTGGCATAGGGATGTTACAGTAGCAGCGGATTCTTTGAGTGTTGTGGGTCGAGGCGTGAAGCATTGATGGATCGTAATTGTTTGCATTCCATGGATTGAGAGCTGCAGAATTTGGAGGCCGGGTCAACAAACATGGACTGATTGCCTGCTAAGCCAGCTGCGGAGAGTCTGTTCATATCATTACCGGTATGAACTTTTTTTCACCAATTTGTTGCTGCATTGGTTTTAATTTGGGCAGATTGGCCCGCTTTTGGTCCCCACAGGCATAGACAAGCCTTGGGTGCCTGTGATCCTGTCACCAAGTTTACTCGTATTTAATTGATAATCAGTGTTATTCAGTTCACCTGGGGGTGGCGTTAATATTACGGCTGATGCACGCAGTGTGTGCAGGAAGCTGTTGTATTCGTGAAAAAAGTTGTACTTGAGTTATTCATTCTTCTGTACCTCAACATAATTTTTCAATTTATAATTTAAAAAAAATATTGTTCTGATGGTACAGTAGATGTCATCACAACATCATTACAACAATATTATAACCATCATCCAAAGTCAGAATTCAATGCATGGCTGAATAGCATCCTTCACTATTATTATTGTTTTTTTTATGGTTCTCGCATACTTCACTATTTGTCCTTTGCTTGAGTATATCCCGTTGAGGTTCAGATGTAGAGAGTTATAATACACATAGGCACATATACATGCCCACACACATACACACACAGACACTTTTTATAGCTTGGCATTGTCAGATGAAATAATGTATTAACCCCGTACAATCTGTTAAAACAGGGTGACTTTGACTTTTACAGTATATATACAAGTAATTGGGATTGTTTGTGGTGGTTTATCTAGAGACACTCTGGTGCTTGCAGAATTATACTGAGGCATTATGTGGATGTAGTTTGATCTTTTCTTTAAAACAATGTTGTGTATGCATTATCACAAATATTTAAGCAATATGTAGGTAAATATTTTATAAATATTTAGCGTAGTTGCATCTGTGCCTGTTATTGGTGGTTTTTTAGGAGTCAGGAAGCTCTTCAGCCACTTTGCTGACTGTCATTATTGTAATAAAAGACTTGCAGTGAGGCCTCTTAAGAGCTTGTCTCTATTCAGAGAGCTTCAGTCATTCCAGCCAAACAGTGGGCTGCCGGTTGGGGCTGTGATAGATATTTGTGGGTTTGTGGCTGCGCTCCAAACCATGTGTGTTCTCTTTTGGCTGCCAGGAGCACCTCTTTTTCTGTCTCCCAGCAGCAGGTTAATTAAATTTGCTCCCATCTACGGCTACGCTCTCATTAGCATCAGTTCCTCTGCTCAAAGTGTTGTATTATCAGTCATAAACACTCATATTCACAAAATGAAAAAAAAAGGATAATATATGGGATTAACAATCCATTAGAATTTTGGGAAGATTGGAGACATGAATGCAAGAAGATGTTTATTATTATTGTAATTCTTCTTATTATTTATTTGAATTTTCTTTACCCAGAAATGTCTTCTATATCGCTAAATTGTCGCTGGTACTGTACATCTGATTGTAGGATTACAATATCCCAAATACACTGCCTTCCCAAAAAAAGGTGCAAACAGAAAAGCTATTTGTGTGATATGCTGGTCATTCAAGTCATCAGCTTCACTTTTTTGCCACATAACGTTGTTGAACCTAAACCTGACCAACTGAAGCAACCCCAGATCATAACACTGCCTCCAGAGGCTTGCGCAGTGACCTTTTTACATTGTTCTAAAGTCCAAACCTTTGCAATGACCAACCATGGAAATTCATGATTTTATTCTGACCACATTTCTTCCTCAAAGTTGATGGTTCAGCACTATCCTTCCATGTTTTAATAATGCAGTGTTTCCCACACATACCGTAGAGTATACTCTGGCAGGCTGCCCAAGTATATTTGCCCATCCATTTAAAAAATCTGGCCGGTAGAAGAGTGCCATCAGCGATCGAGTAACTGCTAGTGGACAGTTCCCTCTCGCACTCCTGTACCTGTTTATTCTGCTGCTGTGAGAGCGGTGTACTGAGAGGCAGTAAATCCAGTGGATGCCAGCTGCCATAAAAGAGTAAAAAGGTCATACTGACGGTCACACGTGTGTATACGGTTTCTCGCGGTAAATGGTGTCTTTTTTTAAAAATCAGGAGGTTTAACACTTAAAACTCAAGCGACCCGGCAACACAGCGTTGGTCAATGGACTGATGAATAATTTTTTAAATTAAGGTCCTGCCAGTGTGCAAACATTAAACTGTGCGTTTGGGTTTTCTGATATGTTATGTAGGACTAATGTTATTATTACTTTTAAACCATGTAAATTTTACTGCTACCAGAATATGTAATGAACGTTGTAAAAATGTAAAACTTAGAAAATGCGCATCAAATTTAAATTCAAATTTAATTTGTCACATACACAGCAATATGAAGTACAATATGCAGTTGAAATGCTTATATGACCGCTCGTGACCTTAAAGTAAAAATAATAAAAATAATTTATGGAATAAAATAAGAAATAGTATATAAAGAAACTTAGCTATAGAAAAACATAGCTATTGAAAATAGAACAAAAATATAAAAATATTAAATATAAAAACTTTGCTATACGATATAGTACATATAAAAATATAGAAATATAGAAAACTATAGAATATTATTATTATTATTATTATTATTATTTATTTATTTATTTTTTTGGTCACAAAAACAACTTAAAATAACCATAAAAACACATGATGTGGTAATTCTGAATATTTCAGAATGTTCATCATTCTGCCTAGGCCGTGCTGAAAAAAGGATGTCACTCTACAATATATTACACAAACTCTACCACTATGTATTAAAACATAGTAATGCAAAAAATGACTAAAAAGGCTCTGGGTTTTAAGGGCTTCATGCCCTGACAAACAGTGCCATCTTTGAACACCAAAGAGTGTTTAGTTGTTAATTTTGCATGTAGTAGACCACTTTTGTGCTGGTAGGTAATGCTGACCCGTTCCACTGGCAACCACCACAAGGATTTGGATACTGGATAATTCGTAGCCCAATTCCATTCATTTGAATAATTTCCTTTGCTAGATGTAGGTCAATAATTTGACCCTTCTGAAATGGCGGTATATACTGTATGATTTTTTTCACTCATTTCAAGCTTGAAAAAGTTTTTGTTAGATAACTTTGCCATTGATATGAATTTGTTTTCAGACAGAAGCAAACTTTCTTTAGATAGAACACAAAGATGTAAGGCTTAAGATTAGTTAATATGGCATGACATAAATGTAATTAGAATTAAATGTTTGGTTTATTGTAATCTTATAACAGAAAATAGTAGATAAATCTTACAAAAGTCAAAACATTTTTACTTTTTTGTGCATTTAAACAAGCAAGTTAGATTTTATTCATTTCATTTTTAGCATTTCAATTTTTCCCTTGCTGTTCTATTTATCCTAAAACCTGTTAAATTGTTTAGTCATGTTGTTGTGAGCTGATGTTGTCTTTCTGTGACCCTTCAAAAGGTCTGAGGAAGGAAAGGCTCATTTGCATATGAATATACAGTAAGACCTGCCTTTGTTTACTTTTCAAGCGGACCTTTTTCATCCCAGCCTGAAAACTAAATTAGAAACAGCCACTTCAATTTCGACACTGATCGATGGTTAGGCTTGCCAGAACAGAGCTGACTGGTGTTCAGTCATGCATCGAGCCCACACGGCCAAGCCCAGTGTTAGATTGAGTGCCTCCTGCCAGATTGGTGCCAGACAATCACACATATGTGTGTACACACTCCATGCAATGGTGCGTGTTCATCAACATGTGTAAGGGGTGCATCAAAAGAAGCAGTGATTTGAGCACAAATTATGAATCAGCTTGACGTGCGTGTACCAACTTTTCTGTGTATTTACACTGATTCACACTTTCTGCTTCATTTATTCACACTTTTCCCTCCATCTCTTCTCTCTCTCTGTGGTTTTGTGTGTGTGTGTGTGTGTGTGTGTGTGTGTGTGTGTGTGTGTGTGTGTGTGTGTGAGAAAGAGAGAGAGAGAGAGAGAGAGAGAGAGAGAGAGTTTTGGGGTACACCTTTGAGTACAACAATCAATATGGAGTGGGCGATGGCAAAAAAGGAAACACAATTACTTATTGACAGAGAAGTCAAAGCCTGAGAAGACACAGAATGACAGTTGAAGGCAGAGGATAAAGAAAACGAATGAGAAATAAGAAGAGAGAGAGAGAGTGAACAGGCTGACTCAGTCACTGACACAATGCATGTTTGTGACATGAAGTGATTTCAATTGACTGTCTCTTTGTGAATTCCACCTATTGTACTGAGCGCTGTATAAGTGTAGCTTCTGCAGATTGGGAGTGTGTCGGGTTTGACCAGACAACTGTGTGGAGGAGGAGATAATGTAGTCTGTGCTTGTAGCTACAGTGTGTGTGTGTGTGTGTGCCTGTGTGTCTGTGTGAGGTATAAAGGACAGTGCTGTCACATATGGAGACATAATGGAAATGACAGTTCCAGCCAGGACCTTCTACTGGCCTTCCAGCTACTGCTCTCTCTGCAGAATACACAATAAGATGTTTCTCTGTTGTTGATAAATCCTGATCTTACCCTGTTACCTGTCTACATTGTTGCAATGTGTTATCTGATGTTTAAATTGCATAATACATACAGTATGGTTTTATTTTTTCCACTTTTGCCTGTTGCAATCCCCTCTCACCCAGACTAATTTTATAATCATTCTGAATTTTGGTCAGTTGTTATAAGATGTGCTTTTACCAGTTGCATGCCCAATGATCTGGCTCCTAGATGACTGGATGCATGGATAAGAAATATTGGTTAGCATCTCGCAGCGTGAGTAGGTCCATAATCCTTTTTGTCTGCAATTCCATGTTAACCTTCTGTATGATTACCAAGACAATAGCATCACAACACAGCACAGACAAGAGGTCAAATTTTGTGGCGTGCGTTCTGTGATGCAAACCTACAGTAGCTTGGTGTACTCTGGGTATGCTCATTAAAAAAACAAGTTGAGTGCGTCACACCAAGACAACATCCACATACCATATCCACATATCCACATACAATTC
Source organism: Leiocassis micropogon (assembly GCA_028565275.1). Taxonomy (NCBI): domain Eukaryota; kingdom Metazoa; phylum Chordata; class Actinopteri; order Siluriformes; family Bagridae; genus Leiocassis; species Leiocassis micropogon. Next base: position 16,934,361 of record JAOVVA010000041.1, on the reverse strand, counting down.
TCCTGCAAAACAGACAGACTTACCAAGTTTTCTCTAACATTTTTGGGTTCATGATTTCTCTCTGTTTTTGACACAAACTTCAAGAATGCACATATCTTCATCTTTTTTGAATTTATCTGTACAGGAACTATCACTGAACAAACCCATTTGTTTAATTGTACGGTGTAAGCATGCATTATCAGTGTGAGCAGATAGCTTTAGACTATGCAGAAAGACGGATTAAAATGCATGGTGTGAGTTAACTACTCATACATTATTGATAAAAATTGCACAGTGGCTGTCCAGCCTACTATAACACAATAAGTGTGACACAGGGAGGATGCAAGCTAAAATGCACGTTCTCTAAACACACAAAGCCAACAGATCAACAGATAAGCCTGCTTATGCTACATCACAGTGCATCTGATCAAATTCCCTACACTGGAACTAAGAAGCCCAAACATGTTCTTGCATGTGTGCAAAGTCAGGTCCATGAAGACACAATTTGCCTCGGTGCCATGGTGCGGTGAACTTAACTCCAATAAACATCACTGGGATGATGTGCAATTCCTGACTGCACACCAGACTCCTTCTATGATTCATATGACTCCCTTTTCAAAAGAGTGGAGCTCATTACAACAGCATAGGGAACTACACTTGGAATGGGATGTTCAAAAAGCAAAAATATGTAATGGACCGGTGTCTACAAACTTTTGTGTTTTAAGCATCGTGATATGATGTTTTGGTCAAATGACCTTCCCCTCTGGGTGTCTTTTTCATTGTACCAATCAGGAGCCAGTGCATAAAACACAATTTATTATACATGTACATTTTTACATTCATTTTTTCTCATTTAGGTCTGCAAAATGTAATAAAAAAAAATCATTTCTACATAAATTCCCAACTAGGCATATACTGCTGTGATAAATTGCAGCCTTTTGGGATTAAATAGTTGCATATGTCCACGTAGCGATTTCAGTTTTGTGCAATTGATTGTGCAGGACTGATCTCATTTAATAGTTAAAGTCTCTCCTCGGTTAACGAATGTCCCGGTGTACGAGCAAATCGGTTTACGACCAAAAAATTTGCCTAAAATTAGTTTTTTTCTTTACAAGCTCCTCCTCAGAACACGACCGGAAACCGCCATCCCAAGCTGCCACTATCAGCTGAACAACGTTTTTTGCTTAGTCAGTGGTCCGGGATCGCGCACATGATAAAAGCATTTTGTGCAAAGTGGAATGACGTCCAAGCCTTTGGCGAGAAGAATCATCCGAGCAAATCTGTGTAGAGTACTAAGCCTTATGAACGATAATGCGATGTCCTTTATGTGCAGCACAGAAAAAAAATTATCTCTGGATCTTTAGTGAAATCGGCTGCCACATACGAACCAAGAAACTAAAAGAGAGAAAACCCCTGAAGGAGAATTACCCAGTGTCATTATGGAAGGGGGACTCTCCTTCCAAACACTAAACTTCTTCCCGCCCACCTTCATCTCCTTTATTTCTTCACATCATTCCTGCATACTTTCTTGTGTATTTTGTGATATAAGCAAATACATCAGAAGTTCATAGTGATGGAGAACAGATTAATTCCATTTACATGTATTCCTATAGAAAAAACTGAATCAGTCAATGCATCGGGTTACAAATTATTAGGAATTAAGTTTGTGAACCGAGGTTCTACTGTACCTCTTTACATACAGTATGTGAATAAATATTACATTGTGTTATGCCATTTAAAGATGCAGTGATTTAATAAAAGATTATACAGTACACCTCTAGTCTTTAGTTCTCCACTCACAAACCACAAGCATATAAATTCCTGCATTAGGTTTGTGAGTGAAGGGAGCTAAGATTGATAGAGGACATGACAGACGGACAGATCTGCTCTAACTGACCACTTGTTCTAATGATTTGAATGTTGGGTGTCAGCAAGAGTAAAATATGTCAATATTCCAAACTAAACCAGGGTCTGTAGTAGAATTGGGATATATTCTATATATGAAGAAGAAGTAAGATTTGTTACAGCTGAACAGTTATTCTCCATAATGTGTCCGTTAGTTTTACAGCTGAAATAAGGCTCAGATCATGCATGCTTGCTTTTGCCCTAGAATACCCCTGTGTGGAAGTGGACTTTTCCAACTAATTAGAACTGGAAACCAGCAATGGATTGAAAAAAAAAACTTTTAAACCCCATAGGGACATTTATAAGGCATTTCTCCCACTGCGTTTTCCAACCAGCATGTCTAACTAACAAAAGCTGGAGCAACCATACTGTATAAGTATATTTAGGTTTTTATTCACAATGAAATCATAAGTGTTCAGTAGAGATGGAGGAGAAAAACCCGATCCAGTTATGAATCGCGATTCTTTTGTGTACTGATTAACATATTGCCACACTGACACCACACTGATTTTAAAAGATTTATGCCATGACAGATCACGTCAGGAATGCATTTTATGGCGTTTATTTATAAGGCTACAGGTGGTACACTCTGAACTATTCCCACACACTGGCATCCTGTGCGGTAAGAGTGAATTATTAAAGTTTGTTTAGAAATAGTAATTATAGTGAATGACAGATATGTGCTGCTCAGTAAAAAATTTGCTTTTTGTTTAAGTTCAATTTTAATCTCTTTAGATTTGAAGCAACATACAGTATATGTAGCTTCATATTAACCTTTATTTTATATTGCTATACCTATCATTGCAAAATACCACTTTAATATCCACACACAATGGACCCACAATAGCTACTACAAGCACATAAAATTGGCCTCAAAAATATCACACAGATTCTCTGGTGCATTACTGTACTCTATGTCTACACCTCAAAATTCAAAATTACTATCCCTAAGTTCTATCCTGCTTTATAGAAGGCGTTTTATACATGACTTAAATTGAGACAAATCTGTAAAAAGGGAGATTTTTAAACTTTGGTATGCTTGTCTCCAGCCCACATCCGGGTTGGCTGATCAGCTATGTGTATGTGTGTGCGTGTGTGTGTGTGCATGCATGTCTTGGCTGTTGGCTGAAAGGTTAAGAGCACTGTGGTGTTGGATGTGACAGGACGCAGCACGTTGTGGCTCTGCCATGCACAGCACCCTGGATGAGTTGCACCGCTGTGAGAGATGTGTCACTGGGGAAATGTCAGCAGATAATGTGTGATCACTGGGCCTTTCAATGGAAGGTCAGCCTGTCCCTCCCATGCTCAGTGCCTCTTTGCACTCCCCAGGGACGCTGAGCCGGAGAGACTCAGGCTTCTGATGCCACTCTAGAGTAAAAATGTCAGACTCACAGATACAGACTCTCACACCCTTTTATGATGGTTTGCCGTTTTTTTTTTGTTTTTTTTTTGCCATGAGTACAGTTGTGCTCCACAGAACTACCATCTTGTATGTATACATTCCTTTTTGCATATTCTGTCCAGAAAGGAAGCTCAGCGTTCTGAGTCAGTACTTTATTGACTGGTATCTCAAGCACTTTTTGGTATTTTTTTAACATTATTGATGAATGATGTGTTGGTAGACAAAATCTACAGTATGACAAAGCAAATTTAACCGTCCTCCTATAGGAGACTGTCTGGGTTGTCAGTGTTGTGCAAGATGGAGGAGAAACAGCTCACAGTCCACAACATAAAATAATAATTTGTACTTATTTAATTATAAATATACACCAGAAGTCTGAGCAAGAATATAAATAGATGAATGAATTTCTGAATGTTTCTGGACACGTTTTAAACAACACCTTCTGATTTTAGTTTTGGTCTCAACGATCACACTTGGGGGAGGGGGGGAAGGGGGGCAGTGAGTTTTCTGATGGATGGCAGTAATAACTGTGAAAATGTGGAAGGAGACCTTTTGTATGCAGCTCTAACCGTTGCCACGAGGCAGGTCTGAGGTCTCTCATAATCTTCCAGTCACTAGCACAGGACTTGAACCGCTTGCGTGCTCTCTGTCTCTGTGTAGATGGCAGTGACTACAGCGAAGTTCTGCCGGACTCCTTCCCCTCTGCGCCAGCTGAGCCTTTGCCCGAGTTCCAGAGCGAGCCGGAGGACACGTTCATTGTGAAAAACAGACCAGTGAAACTCTCCTGCAAAGCGTCTCCCGCCACCCAGATCTACTTCAAATGCAACGGCGAGTGGGTCAACCAGAACGACCACGTCACCAGAGAGAGCCTGGATCAGGTCACAGGTACCTTACGCTCTCATACAGACATTCTGCTCTCTTACTCAAAGATATTGTTTTTCTGTTTTTAAAAATATAGGTGGCAAATAAAGATTTGGCACAGATAATAGTGTTACATCTGACCCAGAGCTGGTGCAGGTCTAAATGTCATTTTTACCACAGAGTTACAACAGACTTTCTGTCAGTTTGAACCAATCTTTCTATTCCACTCTGATATTTCTCATCAAAAAAATATTTTTTCATAGAATATATATATATTTATTTATTTATTTTTATACCTTTCTGTTCCTTCTACCAACAACCAAGCCCCTGAGATCACATTTTTTCTCCCGATGCACTGTTGAATGTGAAGATTAATTGAATCAGGGGTACACATAATAATATTACATGCATACATTTTAAACCACTTATCCTCTATAGGGTCAGAGGAAGCCTAAAGTCTATTCCAGGGAACTCAGGGTATGAGGTGGGGTACATCCTAGACGGGGGGTCCCAATCCAACACGGGGCACATAAAAACACTCACACACTACAGGCAATTTGGAAACCGCAAAATACCCTGCATGTCTTTGGACTATAGGAGGAAACCGAGGTACCCAGAGGAAACCCTCCAAGCAATGCGGAGAACACGCACACAGACCCAAGGAATGTGCAAGGCCACGGTGCTAGCCACTATGCCACCATGTCGCTGTCATAATAATAATAAGAAGAAGAAGATGAATAATAAGATGACGAATAGTCAATGTTTGAAAATGGTCACTTCGGAAATTTGGATTTCAGCTTGTACAGTAAATCATTATCATAAAATATACGAGCCAATCATATGCTATTAGGCAAATATAGGGAACTGAATGAATGCAGGAAGCCGCATAAACCCTTTTTAGTTTCCCAGGAGAAAGAGGTGAGTGTTTGTTGAGAGAAGAATGTGTTCAGTTTATATGATTTCCAACTATTTTAAAATATTTATTGCACACTTTAGTGGCATCGTGACATAGTGGTTAGCACTGTCGTCTCATGCTGGCAGGGTTGGGGGTTAAAATCAGACATTCGGTCTGTGCGTGGAGTTTGCTGGTTTACCTTCCACATGCTCTGGTTTCCTCCCACAGTCTAAAGACATGCTTTATAGACTGATTGGCATTTCCAAATTGCCCAACTTGTGCCTCTGTGTCTGTGTTTGTTCTTTGCAAAGGGTTGGCTCCCCATACAGGGTATGCTTTGCCTTGAGCCCTGACTCACAGTGCCTGAGATATGCTCCAGACCCCTGTACGTCTACAGTATACACTGGATAATTGGTGTGAATGAGGAATGGATGGATTTGACATTTATAATAATTGTCAAAACAGTTTTAGAAAGTGCAATTTAATATAAACAACAAAACAAGATTATTAGTATTGTGGGCCTTTTTTATACTGGTTAATATGTGTGGCTGTGCTTCAGGTCTGGTGGTGCGTGAGGTAGACATTTCAGTGTCCAGGGTTCAGGTTGAGGAGCTTTTTGGCTTGGAAGATTACTGGTGCCAGTGTGTAGCCTGGAGCTCCGCGGGTACCACCAAGAGCCGCCGCGCTTACGTTCGCATTGCATGTAAGTCTGATTATAACATGCACTTATCCTGCAGTGATGTATTTTAAATCAAGCAATATTGACTTAAACAGAAAAAACAACAGAAGTTTGGAGAACCTTTTAGCTTATTTGTTGGCTAGTGTTCTTAAAAGCTTTTCTCACCACCTGTCATACTGTGCAGACCTCAGGAAAAACTTTGAGCAGGAGCCACTCGGCAGGGAGGTGCGTCTGGAACAGGAAGTTCTGCTGCAGTGCCGCCCACCAGAAGGGATCCCACCTGCTGAGGTACATTAACTTGATTCCTTTTCCTCATCTTTTTCCTGCATGTGTTGATTTCCTCTCTGATTTGGATTCTTTCAGTGTCTCCGGCTCCTGTTATTCTGCTTGGTGTGCAGCTCACAGCACACAAGATAATACTGTAATATTGAAACATATCTCCAAAGTGTTTCACATACCTTAGACTCACAGATGAAATAATGTAGCCAAACTGAGTACAGTATTCACGCAGTCTGCTCTATTATATGCTGTCTGTTAAAAGGGGATTAGTGGTTTGCAATACTTTAATACCTTCATACCTCAGCAAAGGTGGTATGGTTGAGATTGAATCTGATTGGTCAATAAGTCTGCCTTATTTTTGTACTGTATAACAGTATGGCGTAGACAATATTTCTGGCTGCAACATGAATAAAGGGTTTATAATAATGAGCTTGGAAATGTCAAATATGTTGTCGTTTCTATAGTAGCACCTTACAGACGGGGTATTGCATAGTTGGATGATTCTTATAGTCTAAGACTAATAATAAATAGATGAAAAAATGTTTAATCATTGATCTGGTGATTAAAAAAAAAAAAAAGAAATCAAATGAATATTTATGGAAGGAGTGTTCCCTAAAAAGTTAAAAAAAGATGAAAACTCAGTAAGCAAAAAGCAACAGTCAAAATCTTCCAGCTTAGTCTTCAAGACAGAGAACGTTTTGGTAAAATTACAGGCTGTATTTTTTACACAGAGAGAGAGAGACTATAGTGGGAATGACTGTTTATCATAGCTATATCGCATTTAAGAACAGGAACTAACTTGTCTCTTAGCTGTTCCAGAGTATTAAATTTAATAATAAACCAAAAATGTGAGGTATGTGATTTATTAATGAATTAAACATTGCATTTGTTGGTAACTTGGTGTGGTAGAAGTAGAATAATACACTCCAGACTGTGCTGTTTTAAAAATGCACTTTGTCTAGGTTTTAACAAAACTATAACTTTAACAGCAACAAGCTCTTGTGAACACACTCACTGTATAAGCCATCATTTTTCAGGCATCATTTCTAGAGATACTCTGCTGCACCTCTGGCTGTTCTTTGCAGATGATTTTGACGTTTGTTCAACACCTCTTTTAAATCTTTCAGTCCAGTTGGTTTTATTGGTTTATTTTTTCGGACTGGTTAAGCCGTTCAGTTCAGCACAGCAGTGTCTCCTACCTCTTCAAATACCTCTGTAGCTTTGAGGTGTGTTTGCGGTTGCTGACAATCAAGCAGACTTGTACAATAAGTTATAACAGACAGTGCATTTTTCAGCAATTCCCTAAATAATACAAATGTGTAATGACTAAGTTAAAATGGTTCAAGTTAATTTTAGATTTTCTTTCGCCTTCCTACGAAGCAAGGGATCACTATCCACCATCCTGCATCAGCGGCATCACACTTTTCTTCTATTTTCTTCTATTAAGTCCTTCTGAACCATTCATGGGAATTTGATCAAACCTTTAAAGAATCCTGATTATGTAGCATAGATATGCGTTAGTCATTTTCTAATATATTTTTTTCTGAGAAAAAAAATTATACATTTTGAGCTTAAACAAAAGGAAAAAAACTTTTTTTAAACAAAACATGGAATGGAATGCATGGAATTGCACAGTACCTTTTTCATTAAGCATAGATGTGCACTAGTTGTTAAACTATTTTAAACATTTCTTTAATTATGTCCAATATACTGTAACAATCAGAGGTTTGCTCATGTGGCTAAATGATAATACCGAATTGGGTAAATTGGTAAAGTGCTCGCCCTATCATCCGGAGATCGCAAGTTCGATTCCCGGGTGATGCCGTAACCTCTCACAGCCGGAGGCCTAGAGAGAGCTGATTGGCCGAGCTCCCTCAGAGGGGAGGGATGAGAGGTACTTAGTGCTCCCACATTAATCACGGCTCTTCAGCCAATCAGGGGTGTCTGTGAGCTCGCGCAAGCGGAAGGAGCGGATAGCGCTGTCCTCCGATCGACTGGCATCATGTAGTTCAGAGGAAACATGTGATATTCTTCGGTCCTCCCGACTGAGTGGTATAAGTAGCTTAATGTGGGAGCCCCCTAGTGACGGGGAGGAATTGGACATGACTAAATTAGGGAGAAAACACCATAAGATGCCTCTTCGATTTTGTTGTGGGAGACCAAATGTGTGTTCCGTAACCTTTGCAACCAGGCAACCTTTATTAGCTACCTCACTGAACTTCAGTAACAAGCTGTGAAGGATATGATTGCTATATTCTATAGTACATGTATAACTAATGTAGTGAATGCACTGTCTTGGACAACTGGCTTGTATAGATGTGGTATAATACTATAGATGAGCACCAGCTATTTTACTGTCACCTGCCTGGGTAGTGACACATAGGAATCACTATCCATCATCTCACATCATCGTTGTCCTTCATCTGTCATCGTCATACTTTTTCTCCATCTGCAACTTCTCCTAAATCATTCGTGAGGATTTGACCAAACCTTCACAGAACCTTCATGAGGAAGCATAGATTTGCACTAGCTATTTCATTTTTAGAAGTAGCACATTCAGTGGCAGGTGACACATGTCATTATTCTATATACAATTTTTACTAAGTAAATTGTAGTTTTTTTTTTTTCATAATTCCACAGGTAGAATGGCTGAAGAATGAGGAGCTTGTTGATCCTGTACAGGACTCAAACTTCCTTATAACCATCGACCATGACCTCATTATCAAGCAAGCACGTCTTTCTGACACTGCTAACTACACATGTGTGGCCCGAAATGTGGTTGCCAAGCGACGCAGCAGCACTGCTACACTCATCGTCTATGGTAATGAACCAAATAATCTTGCTTCTAAAAATGTAAAAAGTTCCACGTGTCAGTTTTGTCAATTTAGTCATATGTGGTCATTATTAGAAACAGCTTATAAATTATCACTAAGCTGAGAATTTGCTTGTTGCTTGACTGTTGTATTAATTACAGTAGTGTTATTTATATTTTCGAAAACTGTTTCAACTTCTAGAGACTTTTTGACAGTACGTCAAACTCTAATAGACACATATGACTCAAATTTATGGTGTGGAAAGAGTCCGTGTTTCATTCCCTGTCCAATTACCGTGGTTAACTTGGACCATTCGCCTCACAGCACACTGCCACCCCAGCTGCTGTTTTGACAGGAAGTCTGAGTGAATCTAGAAGGTTCCATCATTGCATGCCTCATAATGTGTGTGTGTATGCGCGTGTGTGTGTGTGTGTGTGTGTGTCTGTGCGTGCATGTTCTTCCTCAGTGAGTGGAGGCTGGTCATCCTGGACAGAGTGGTCAGAGTGTAATGCACGTTGTGGGCGGGGCTGGCAGCGACGGACACGTAGTTGCACCAATCCGGCACCACTTAATGGAGGTGCTTTTTGCGAGGGCTCTCCCTTTCAAAGAGTCACCTGCACCACCCTCTGTCCAGGTGAAACGGACTGACACTTGTCAATCACAGACTCACTTATATACACAAAAGCACTATATAATCATACTCACTTTTGCCAGATGTTCTATTCTCAAATTCACACCTACACAGTAACACAATTCTTCAGAGTCTTCATGGAAGCTTTGCTGTGAGATAGTGTAAGATATGTTATGTGCTCATCATTGTGTGTTGCCCCCTAGTGGATGGAGGCTGGACAGAGTGGGCTAAGTGGTCAGCGTGTGGGACCGAGTGCACTCATTACCGCAGCCGTGAGTGCCAGGATCCTCCCCCACGTAACGGAGGACGTCACTGCAGCGGCAGCATGATGGAGAGCAAGAACTGCACCGAGGGACTGTGTGCTCGTTGTGAGTCACATGATTTTAGGGGAGCCAAAATATTTTGGTCCACCATCTTTAGCTTTGATCACAGTACACAATATAGTGGGTCAATCACATGTGAAAATGATTCATGCATCCAGAACTCAGTCACAATTTGAGGCTTGTGCCATTATGGAAGAAAAGAAAATCAATTCATGTTATATCTTGGTCATTCAGTACATTCAAGTCATCAGCTCACTTCATTTATTGCCACTAACATAGCTGAGTCTAGATCTCTGCAACAGAAGCAAAATCAGATCATAACACTACCTCAAGAGGTCACAGTGGCCACTATGCATGATGAGTACATTTCTTCATGTGCTTCCCTTATTACACTGACAAACCTATTGCTCTGGTATAGGGTCAGTCTGGACTTATCAGATCACATGACTTTTTTTTTCCCTTGGTCCAAAAATCTCTAATTACATCATTAACGATTTTATCCTGACCGTTTTTTTTCTTCAGAAAAGAGGTTCACCTCTGTATAGGGAAGCATCATGTTCAAAGAATAGACTGGTTTCCACAACAGCCAATAGTGTTGAAGATACACTACACTTCCTGCCAAATTTAAAAAGACTTAACAGTCCCTTAGCAATCTAACTAATTATGCAGCAGAGAGTTTAAAGAGTTCCGTGTAGGATTTCACTTCGACAGTTTGCCAGCTGCAACTTTGTCATATTCAGTCGAGCAGAGGTTTCCAACCACTGGGCCTCATATAGTATACAGTAGGTACCATGCCATGGGCCATTTATTTTTTACCTCAGGTTTTTTTTTTCTTTTTTTTGCAGTGAATGTATTTGTCTCCCCATGGAAAAGAGGGAATATATGGAAAAAAAGAAAAATACATTTAACGATTAACCAAGGCAATAGAATAAATCTTTATAGTGAAACAAGCTTTTTGAAGAATTTGCACACACAATACACCAACATGCCTCAGTAGATCCTTTCACACACCCTGTACAAGGTGGGAATATTGCGCTTTCATTACACTTAGGCATTCTGCCTAAAAGGCACAGGGACTGAATAGAGTGTTGCTGTTGTTTTTGCTTGTAAACTGCCAGTGAAAATGGAGTAATTGAAGAGGCAAAAAAGATCTGTGTTAAAGGGAAAGTGGGCTTTACAGTACAGAGGTCTGGCATTTTGAGACCAGTGCTATGTGCCACCAGGAGATATAAATGACCGTAAACAGCTAACCATATACAAATGAAATGAAGTAAGTGATCAGTGGTTGTTACAGTATAAATGGCAGTGAATTGTGGAGACAGTGAGGATCGGGAACTCCTCACCCACTAAGCAGGGAGTTGCGTCTGGTGAGTGATGTAAGCGGGTGCTATTTGTTTTTTGAAAGACACATTTCTGACATGTGTTATACATCACCCTAGACCCGGACAACATCATGCATCCTCTGACACCTGAACCCCAGTGTGCTCCTTGAAAGCAGACTGAGGCTGTTCTCTGCCAGAATGGTGGTTTTAGTGTAAATTACCAAACACAAGCAAAGACTGCATGTTTAGGGGATCCTGCACTAGACCGAGATCAAGATCACTGTGATCTTTTCAGCTCACAGTGGTGTGGTTGGAAAAGATTTTAACCTGCAGGACAACCAGAATAACTGTACTTGAATTACCCATGTTGGTGGCTGAGTCTTACTGAAATGAAAAGCTTAAAAAAAATAATTAGCATTTTTGCACAACACTTTTTTAAGGTGTGCTATTTTTGTCCACATCGCTAAAATCCACATGCACAAATCTAAAATGCCAATTTTTCACCACCTTTTAAATGACACATTTTCCTTTTTTGTACTAAATACACCATAACTTTTGATAAAAGATACCAACTCTTCATAGGAGTCTCAGCTGAACTATGGAATGCATGTTTTCACAGAACGAATGGATATGGAGTTTGAGTCCTATTGTTAACATTGTGCTCACGTTCCAGATGACAAATTTCATGGTTGTGTACAGAGCATGAAAATGTATAACGACCAAGACGTATGGTAATTATAGTCACCTTAGCTTTGATTCAAGGCAGACTGTAAAAAAATCCTAACAGTCCCTTTAAGATTTTAAATAAACAGAAAAGAGACTTTTTTCACATTGAATGTTCGTGTGTATGCTTTCCAGTATAATTGTCTAGTACAGTATGTCATACAGTATATGTGTTTAAAACAGTTAAATAATTATAGCTTTGCAGATTACCCTTCCAGTAAGTAATTCAACTAATTGGAAGGGTTGTAATTCACCACATTCCTGATATAACCCTAATTATATAATATTATATTTAGTATAGTTTATAACCAAATTAAATAGAACTTCTCTTGAGATTAAACAAGTGGTAACATTTTAAACATTTTAATATTTTAACAGAAGTAGATTCAAATTAGATAAATTGTTAAATAAATCATTCACCACAGGTCTGTTTATTGTATCAGAGTCAATAAAAACCTAATATAACATCGACTATTTAACTAACTTTTTCTAAGCCCTACAATATTGCATGACTCCGTTCCATTAACCAAGAAGGCCAAATGTCAATCACACTACAAATGTGCACAAATAATTGAAGAAGCATGGGGGATTTAAGAGAGAACAAGTCCTTTAAAAGTTTAATACAGGAACAGGCACCAATCAGGTACTCCAGGTTTACAGACCCCTTTTTACACCAGAAGCAAAGTGTCCCACCTGCTCCACCATGCATTTCATTTTATTGTGGCCATTACTGTCACATTTCATATGTTCTATAATATGTTTCATAGGTTCCATTCACAGGTTAGTAAAAATAATGTGCAAATATCTCCACTGACAGTTTATTATAAACATGAGATCACATAGTGTGAGCAGAAAATATAAAGTTAGTCATTCCAATGAGATTTTTATTACTAAATCTCTCTGGCGTTCAGAACTAGACTGATACGCTGGAATTTTGCAAATACAAATCAGAGTGTGCACTCATACAGTAGAGCTGCAGGTTAAAATATTGCGCCGCAATTCAGTATAGACATCACTGTCTGTTCAGTATTTCTGCCCACTACTTCTGTCAAACACATACTGTACATACACATGCGCACACACACACCACTGCCTGCATGGGGGAGTTTATTTGGCATGTAAAAATGCTACTTGATTACACAACATAAATTTTACCCTCTGTTAAGTCACCAAATATTTATTTACTAAATTCTATAGCTACACATTTCATAGTGCCTTTCTTAGCCTAGTTTAAATTTGAAGATTATTGTAGATGTTCATCTGAGCACCATTTGTGAAAATACAAGGGCATATCTTCTTACTTGATATAGCAGTAGCACTGTGTAGGTGTTTGTGTTGGAGTTGATTATGCTTACTTCTGAAACTTAGAGCGCAGACGGTGAATCGGATAAATGCCTATATTTTAGGCGGCAAGGTGCTTAACTTGTGAACACTGAGGGATTGAAGCAGATTTATTCTGATAGTCAGTGTGCAGTGGACGAGCCAGTTTTATACTACAGAGCCTTGCTGAACATGCAGGCGCTGTCATTAATAATGCAGCCCACACACTCACTCACTGTTTCATTTACTCACTGATTCCTTCACAGTTTATGCATGTTCAACTTTAATTTCAGCTTGCTCTGTCAAATGTGCTGCTGATGATTTATTTACTAAATGTGTTATCATTTTGCATTCATTTTGTTTGTTGTCTCATTTTCATTAAGATCATCTTAAAGTTTCTAACTGCATGACGCATTTTTTTCTTGTTCATTTTCCTTTATTTTCTTTCAAACAGATAAAAAGGTTTCTGTTGAGCATACAAACCATCGTAAGTTTACATTTTCATGTGTTTGTATAGCCATTTCTTCACTACATGTGTGTTTGGATGTGATTTATGTGAAGGGTTCTCGTCATGTGTGTGCATCTATGCGCTCATGTCTGATCTAGCTTCCATGCTTCGCTCGCTCGCTTTTTTTACTCTGTAATCTTAGAACGTTCTCTTGTATTGCATAATTGTAGTAAGGAAAATACTTCAGATGCTGATATTCATTCCAGGATTTGCAAAGGTCAGAAATATCTATTTCACAGTCTTTCGAACATGGATAAGCTTATATAAATTGAACAGCTGAAAGAAATAGAGGAGGATATGCTTTTACAGTAAAAGGCACCACACCCATCACAGCCCATCTATAGCAAAAATCTAATTTTAGTGGCTGAGTAAGATTTAGTCGTAAAATAAACATTAAAATAAACTACAAACTCATTAACCATTCTTAGGAATAATAAATTCCCTGCCTAATGAACTCTAAAAGAGTAATGGCAATAATACGATTAAACCTTTTTTTCTTGTAGACAATGGAAAAAGTAATTACAGAAACATTTGACCAGAATTAGGTGGTTTTGTAATATCAGCAGTCTTCTGGGGGCTAAATAACTATTCAGTGGAGACTGGTGCATTAAAAAATGAATATGTACATATTTGGAAAATAATATATAATGCATATACCAGCTTCAAGTACAGCTTGGAGTCATTTAGGAGTTAATGAGTGCATAGCTGGTGCTCTATGAACAACATCGTAGCTTTGGGCTGTAGAGATGCTAATATTTATATCACCATGACCCTGACAACAGGGAAATCTGACCAGAAATCCTTCATCACTGTTCTGTCTACAATTAAGATATGAGATTTAAGCCCACTACTAATTAGTGTCATATTCTCCCACATTTTATCTTCTATTTCTTTACTCTTCTCTGTCACCTCTATACAGACTTTGTCATTTACATATAGGCTTTTGTATTTTACATATGGTTCTTTGTCCTCTACATTCTGTATATGCCTTTGTCATGTATATATAGTCTTCTAAATACAGTATATGTATTTTTCATATACACTATAAAGTATGTGGATACTTGACCAAGACCCACATATTTGGAAAATAATACATTTGTGCACACGAATTTGCCACTAATTCGGAGTTAATGACTTTAACTAAAATGACTACAGTGTGTCCTCCTTTACTAGGACTAAGGGGCCTCGCCCAACCCTGTTCCCCCAAGGTCAGTTTTGAAGCCTTCAAGGTTTCTGCACAAAGCTTTGACCTCAACCCCACTGAATGCCTTTGGGATGAACTGAAACCCTGATCGCTTGCCAGGTCTTCCTCAGTGCCTGGCGTCATTGATGCTTTTGTGTTTGAATGGGCATAAATCCCCAAGCAATATGCCAAAATCTAATGAAAGGCCTTCCCAAGGGAGTGGAAAAGTAAAGGTTGTTATAAAAGCAAAGGGGGGAGTTTTTCTGCAATAGGATGTTCAACAAGGCCAACGATGTTTAACTATGTCCAGATGATTTTGACCATGTAGTGAACATACTGTATTTGTTTTTATCATATTTAGTAGTCAAAAGTTTGGACACAATTTAAAACATTTTTTTCAACAATGTTAGATATTTTTTAAACTATGACATAACACATATGGCATTAGGTAATTAAGTAACAACAACAAAAACAGTCAGTTGATCTTTTAAGACATGAAGGTCAGCTACTTTGGAACAAAAACAGTATTGTCAAGTACATTGTCAAGCAATTACCCATCGAGCACCAGGATGAAGACCATCCCAGCAAGACAAAAACATATCACTGCTTCAGTGGAGAAGAGTTATCAGCCTCTCATTTAGAGTTACCAGCCTCAAAAATCACACACTGTCTTAATAGAACCTCAGATTAGAGACTTTATATGAAGGCTCTACATAGCATAAGTAGCAGACACATCTCAATATTAACTGTTTGAATGAGATTATTGCATATTTTGGATGCCTTCAGCATTGTTATAATTTTGACTGGTTGTGTGCATATGGGTCTTTGGTCATGGATTTGGAAAAAGGATATCAAAAAGCACATCTGGCTGTGATGGTCAGGTTCCACATACTCTTGGCCATGCTTTTGTCACATATATACTGTACATGTATTTTTATGTGCTTACATATAATTCTATGCCATATCTGTACATATCAATTTCAGCTTGCCAGATATTGGTCTAATTTTCTCTTCTTTATAACTACACAACTCCCATCTCTTTTGTTTTCATTTCTATCCATATTTATTCTCTTTTAAAACTGTTTTCTGAATTGTATCCCCCACATAATTTCTTCCATCTTTTATCATCATTACTTTCATCTCTTGTCTCCCTTGGGGGCTGGTGAGGTGTCAAGAAGGGCTATGTGAGTTTATTGGAACATGAAGACAGTCATGAAGTCTAGGGTTGTTTTAGCAATTCTGTTTGTTCATGTAGCAGATGAGATTTAATTAGTGTTATATACAGTATATTTACTTATGTGTAAGTGGTAACATGCAGATACTCATGTATGGAGCTTGTTAGTCTAAAATGGTGTGTGTGTGTGTGTGTGTGTGTTTCAGCGGATTCTGGGGCAGGAGTGGCTATGTACGCAAGGCTTGTGGGGGCTCTGTTGTTGTGTGTAATCCTTGTGCTCAGTGTTGGCATCCTGGCTTACCGCCGTAGTTGTCGCAATTTTCACGGAGATATCACAGACTCCTCTTCTGCCCTTGCTGCTGCCTTTCATCCCGGCAAACCACCAAGACAAGGTGAGACCACCCTCTCTGTTTCTCCATATCCATCACTTTCTAGCTTGTTACATCTCAATTTTATTTGAACCCAGTATAAACTGCCTCTTTTTTAAGCTTTATCTAATGTTCCTAATTCTCTTCAGCGCCTTACTCACTTCCCCGTCCATCTCTGGTGCTTTGTCTCTCTTCAGCTTAATCACTCCTCCGTATAAGTACTCTTTCGAATCTCTGGCTCACTTTAAAGCTGTTCTTTTCTCAGGCAGCTCCTGCCATAACTGGAAAATCCTATTACGTCTGCTCTGTCCTCAGAGAAATGTTCTCTCTGTGTTTGCCTTCCTTCTTTATTAGATAACCTTCATGTGCTGCACTCCTCAGCTCCCCCCGACCTCACTGCTAGCGCAGGAACGTTCAGAGGGCCGATCTTCTCCTCTCTGCAACAAAGCACACTTGATTCGCACCACAAGATACCCATGACCAACTCACCTCTGCTGGATGCTCTGCCCAGCCTGAAGATTAAAGTCTATGATTCCTCTACCATGTCATCAGTGGAGCTGCCCACCAGCCTGGGTTGCGCTGATGAAGACATCATGAGCTTGAAAACAATGGGCAGCGGTGCACGAGAACCTCGCACACACACACTGCCTGCTGAGCCAGGCCACAGCACCAGTGCCACACTAGGCAGCCTTGGCGGGCGCCTTACCATCCCTAACACAGGCAATGCATTGTCACTTTAAACTATCAGTTTCTCTAATTGTGGCTCTTGAATATGGATTTCAACTTTTAGCAAGGCTTTTGAGTTTCAAGTTCCTCTCGAAATAAAATTATCTTCCTTTCTGCTTGTGTCTCAGGTGTGAGCCTATTGGTGCCGCCAGGAACCATTCCTCAGGGGAAATTCTATGAAATGTATCTCATCATCAACAAATGGGAGAAGACTACGTAAGTCAGCCCCAGTTACAGATACATTTTTGTATCCATTTTTATGCTTGCTTTCCTCTCTCTCACTCTGTGTTGTCACAGTGCTGGCTTTCATTTAGCTGTCATTTGCACCTTCACATGTTGCCAGAGCCAGCGGCCTAATTCACTAAATCGTTACAGCCATAGCAAGGCTGTTTTTAACTGCAGAAACACTGTTGCATAAGTGACTGCACTTCAAAGCCCAGGAGGTGAAAGCAGTACTAATATGAAATGAAAGCAGCACTGCTTGTGTTTTTGTTCCAATTTTCTGCTGATCCACATTTTTTTGTTTTGAAGTGTCTCATTAAGGACTTTTGTCAAAAAAGAGCTTTGCTGGAGAAGGAGCCTTCACAATTTGCACTCTGACTCTGTAGAGCCTGTCAGTGATGTCTGCATATGTGTGTCTGTGTGTGTGTGTGTGTGTGTGTGTTTACTGTACTGATCTAAGTTGTCCTTCTCCACTACTACTATACACCACATAGTCCTATATTTTAATGACACTAAATTGATTATACACACAACTTTCCCAGTGTTAACTGAAACAGATTGTTATACATTAAAGTTTTGTGTACCTTATGTCAGGTTGCCATCGGAGGGTGGTCAGACAGTCTTGAGTCCGGTGGTGAGCTGTGGGCCCTCAGCCATGCTGCTAAGCCGTCCAGTCATCCTCACCCTGCCCCACTGCGCCTATCTCGAGACGCCCTACTGGAGCCTCACTCTTAAATCACAGAGCAACCAAGGTGTCTGGGAGGTGAGCATCAAATCAGAGATCAGTGAAAAGCATCTTGTCTGTGCAAATATTCATAACTCATTCCCATACGAACTCCCTGCCATCAGGAGGTGCTGACTGTCGGAGAGGAGAGTTTATCCTCGCCGTGCTACATGCAGCTGGAGGAGCAGAGCTGCCACATTCTGGTGGACCACTTAGGTACCTACGGTCTGGTGGGACAGTCGGTTCCTCCTCAGCCTGCTTGTAAGAGGCTGCAGCTCGCCATGTTTGCTCCTAGAGCTCCTTGCCTCTCTCTGGATTACAGTCTGAGGGTCTACTGCATACAAGACACGCCATATGCCCTAAAGGTGAGCTACTTCCGTTCCTAATGTTCAGTCAAGTTTAAAATGCACTGCTCTATTTCCCTATTTTTATTCTTTTTTTAATCCTATTTTTATGGCTTACAGGAAGTGTTAGAATTAGAGCGAACACTTGGTGGGGTTTTATTGGAGGATCCCAAGTTACTCCTCTTTAAAGACAGTTATAACAACCTACGACTGTCAATCCATGACATCCCACACTCTCATTGGAGAAGCAAGCTTCTTGCCAAGTATCAGGTGAGTTGTTTGGTAATACTGTAGGCCTGTTATGTCACCTACACCACTAGTATGTAATCTAGTACAGTCTACAATAAATGAGCACTTTATTATGAACACTATGCTAAGTTGGCCCTCCAAATAGCTTTAATTTTTTGTGGCATGGATTCCACCTGATGCTGGAAACATTCATTTAAGACTATGGTCTATGTTGAGGTGATATGAGACAATTCCTGTAGATGTTTAAGATAAGAATATTCTATTCTACGACATCCCCAAGGTGTTCTATTGGATTTAGTATGTCACAATCCTGAGTGAAAAAAAAAAATCTCTCTCATGCACTCAAACTTGTTCTCTTGTACTTACTCAAGCTGTGGCACTGTAATAATTCTGGCACATTTTTAGCCAACCAGAGACTAGAGGAGGGTGCATTCTAACTACCTGCTTCTGCTTTGGCCATTCCATTGTTCTCCACTTCTGGTGTTGAGTTTAGTGGCTGGTACAGTACAGTCCCCAACATACTGTACGAGCGAGTTCCGTTTCGAGAGCATCTTGGATGCACGCAACATGCACGTGACAGTGTACTCCGGACATGTGATGTAACTTCTACAATTTAATATGCATGAACGCATCTTCATATTTTCGTAAGTTAGTAACTCAAATGTTATTATATACGGGACGTATTGTACAGTATATGCTTTATCATTGTTTGTCTAATTATATATCATTATTATTTGATTTTCATCAGCATAAGGTAAATTTCAGTGGTTGTTAAGTAGTTTAATAATAAATACATGGCAAATTGTTAGCAAATGTTTTATTGCTAAATCTTATCAATTTGTAGTATGCTTCTAGCTTAATTTTATGTAGTGAAAGCACCCTGTTTTCAGAATCTATTTGTAACAGCTGGAATAAACACACAAGTTTTAATTAACTCATGCAGTTTATCCCATTTAGAATTGTAAATGCATATCTCTGTTTGGACAACAGTTATATATATATGTATATATTAGTTATATTTATATAATTCAGATCCAGTGACTGGAAAGGCCAATAATAAACATTAAGCACTGTCATGAAACCAAATGAAACCATTTTGAGATACATTTTGTTTTATGCACATCATCATGCTGGAAGTAGAAGTAAAAAGATGGGTGAATTGTAGATATGAAGTGATGCGCATGGTCAGCAACAGTACCTAAATAAGCTGTGGCTTTCAAGCAGTGATACCAAAGTGTGCCAAGAAAACATTTCCCACACCATTACACCACTTCCAACAGCCTGGAATGTTGACACAAGGATTCATGGAATTATGCTATTGGTTCCAAATTCTAACCCTATAATCTGTGTGCCTCAGCAGTCTTCAACTGTCCAGTTTTGGTGAGTCTGTGAGCACTGCAGTTTCAGTTTTCTGTTTTTGGCTCCTCAGATAGACAGTGGAACCTGACTCGAGGTTCAAAGGGTTCTGAATTATGAGATGCTTTTCTGCTCACACAATTGTACCTTTCTGTCTGCTCACATAATTCTTTCTGCCTGCAGAGCTGCTCACTGGATGTTTTTTTTTTTCATTATTGCACCATTGTGACTAATCTCTAAAGACCACTGTGTGTGAAAGGCCCAGGAGATCAGCAGTTATAGAAATACTCCAGCCAACAATCCTGCAACAGTCAAAATCACTGAGATTAGATTTTTTTTTCTCTGTTCGGATGGTTGATGTGAACATTACTCAAAGCCGCTGACCTATATTTTGATATATTTCCATGTATCTAATATTTAATTTTTATGTTTTGCACTGCTGCCACATGATTGGCTGATAAGATGGTTACATTAATGAGAAAGTGTACAGGTGTTCCTAATCAAGTGCTCTTTGAGTGTGGCTTTTTTTTTCAACAACAACCTCTATTGCCTTCTTATTGGTGTTATTGTACCCAAATTTTGGGAAGTTTTAATTAAAACTTGTACACACACGAACATGTAAGCCGTTTGCAGATTTTTACTACTACAGCTGCTAGATTTAGATTTATGATTATGCTTAAGCTGAATGTCCTGATTTTGACAAGACCATTTTTAAATACAGAAATAAGACTGTTTTAAGATTTTTAATGAATTTGATGAATTGTATGTATGTATAAAATGCATAAACTGTAAGTAAGAGTCTAGTACATTTTGTAATAAATTTACTGCGGTGTAAACTGTGTTGAGTTCAATGTTAAATGATTGAGCAGATTTCCATAAGGGGTTAACTAAAAAAAAAAAATGTAAAAGAAGGTTTTTAGTCAGTAAGGACACCTAGAATAGATACTACACACACACAGACACACTTTGTTTTTTCTTTAATTTGTTATCAGTCTACAGTATGTAGAAATAAGGGGATGTCATTCTGATGCCGTTTGGAAATCATAAGTAGGTGTGTGTTCATTTGAATTATTGCTTACATGTAATTTTGCTGTGTGTATTATAGGAGATCCCATTCTACCACATCTGGAATGGGAGCCAGCGGCCCCTGCACTGTACCTTTAGCCTGGAAAGAGGGAGCCTGGCCGTGTCCCAGCTCAGCTGTAAGATCTGTGTGAGGCAGGTGGAGGGGGAAGGGCAGATATTCCAGCTCCACACAGACATCCAAGAGGTAAAAGCACTGTGAAAAGGGTTTGATTGCAGCACAAATGGTATTCAAATGCATTACTCCAAACTGCTTATTTGGATGTAACATTTATGCGGGTGATTGTTTGCGATTGTGTGTCAGACGTTGCCCCCCCATTCACCGCTGCCTGCAGCAGGAACAAGCCTGCCATCATCTCAGGTGGGCCCTTATGCCTTCCGCCTGCCAGGTTCTATCCGCCAAAAGATCTGTGCCAGTCTTGATGCCCCCAGTGCCCGCGGCTGTGACTGGAGACTGCTTGCACACAGCCTGGGCTTTGACAGGTGAGTGGATTAGCATGTGTGTGTGGTGGAGGGGGTCTTTAAACATTATGTAATATATAATGAAATATAATTGAACACAGTGGTCGTTTTCTGGCACTGCTCCCTGACAGTGGACATGTGCCGACACGACTAAGGGAGTTAAAAAGGCCAAGCAGCTGCAGAGGCAGACGTGCCTTCTGCTGGAGCCAAAACACTGTTATATGTTGAAAGTATATTTCACTGTATTGTTTACTTAGAAGCCCCCAGATGTTGTGAACATGTGGATGTTTTATATGGTAGTTAACAGCTGGTCACGCTTGGACTGCCACTCCCTCAGAAACAATTAATAAACCGTAAACAGTCTAATGTCCTCTCCACTGAGCATTAAGTTCATACTGCTTCCACGCAGAGAAGAAAGGCAGTGAAAATCCGCTTTTGGTACAGTGGAGGGGGGGGCAGTTCTTTTAACTTTTTACAACTCCTCTGCCGCAGAGCTGTAGCTGTAGCTGTGTAAATAAGGTGGTTCATTTGACCAGCAATTTGGAGACGGCTGCTGTGACAGTAAACTGATCACGGTACTGAACTTCCTGACCCAGGCTGTTGTTGTTTGCTGCCGTGCGCAGACACCTAATCCAAAATGTAAGAGTCGTTTGTTTCAAGTGGGGCTTGTTCTAACATGATACAAGTAAATATAGCTGTTGTCTGGTGGCGTCTGGTCTGATTAGTGTGCCATGAAAGGCTCCATTGAGCACAGGAATCTGGTTTATGCAACATGTCCAATTATAAAAATAATAAATGGATGACTAGATCCCAGCTTTGAAGGCAGATGGAAAAGTCATCACACCAAACAAGCATAAAAGGGAAACATGGAAATATCTTGCTACTGATTTTTTTTTTTTTACACAAAATCCAATGGATTGATCATCACCTGCAACCCAATCGGCAGAATAAATGTTGGTTTCTGTTTCTTTGACAGTCACTTTTATGTGCCAAGCTTCACTATGGTTGCATTTTTGTGAATTCAAACAAAGCTTAAGTTTATGCAACAAAACTAGGTGGGTATGTTTAATAAAAACATTGTGGGTTGGGTTAAAATAAGGATGTTAATCAATGTAAATAACAAAAAACAGTCTTGAACTCCCGTTAAAAAACACCTGGTTGGGGCGCCCCGGGTAGTGCAGTGGTAGATTGGTAGACCCTGCCTACCAACACGAGGGTCGCAGGTTGGAGCCCCCGTGTTGGCT
>JAOVVA010000041.1:16891511-16904454 GCA_028565275.1 Leiocassis micropogon | reverse complement strand
TATATATATATATATAAATATAAAATTATTTTCCCCTTCAGCGAGGTAACTCAACTTGTTATCAGTTTTAATGTCTCATGTCCTTGAGTTTCTTCTCTCAGCATCAGATCATCAAGGAGGGAATAGTGTAGGACACTGATTACCTGATTCAGGCACAGTGGAACTAAATTAGCACTTAATAAATTGCCTCAGTGGGAATGAGGACCAGAATGGAAATCTGTCTTCCTGCTTCATTTACACAAAATATTAGCTACTCTACAAAGCTGCCCTTTGTTCAAAATAAGAAGAACACCTTTACTGCCATCTACTGGAAAAGGATTGTGATAACAGGCTAATAAAATATTCTAAACTGGATGAATAAATGTCACACTCTGTGAAACCACAGCTGAAGTCTTTTTTTCTTTTATTTTAACGAATCAACGCTTTTTTACAAAAAAAAAAAAAAAAAAAAAAGCTTTACCTGGGTTTTCACAGACAGGTTCACAAATATGCAAATCTTATGGTTTTTATATTGTTCACTTATTATTATTATTATTATTATTATTATTATATGCACTTAAGTAATTGGGTGTTAATTTGTTACAACTACACAAACTTACAATTTATGTTTCTAGGTTGCAGTCTCAGTACCAGTCTTTACAGACTACAAAGAAGATGTTTATTATGTTATATCATATGTATATACTGTAAAAGACATTGAGTTATACTTATACTGTATACTTGTACTGAGTTATTACTTATAATGTGATTACAGCTTTATTGTCAAGAAATAATAATAATGCATATTGTAATAACCTTTAAACTTTGCTTTTTCAGGCTGCTTAAATATTTTTTTCCAGGCTGCTTAAATTTGCTACAGTTTGGTTAGAGATTTACATATTTGTAATTTTTGCATGTCCCACAAACATGCCAGTAAGTGAATTGGCAATGGGGAATTGCTCCTAGGTGTGGACTAGCATCATATCCAGTGTACACGCCCATTGTCCCTGGGATATGATCAATAATGAAGATGAATGAATGGAAGAATAAATGAATATGAATGAATGAATGAATGAATGAATGAATGAATTAATTAATTAATTAATTAATTAACCATACCATTTTTGTGCAGTAGACAATTTCCATATTATCCATATGATGCCATATGTTGTGTAGTAAACAATTTT
Source organism: Leiocassis micropogon (assembly GCA_028565275.1). Lineage (NCBI taxonomy): Eukaryota > Metazoa > Chordata > Actinopteri > Siluriformes > Bagridae > Leiocassis > Leiocassis micropogon. Next base: position 16,903,288 of record JAOVVA010000041.1, on the reverse strand, counting down.
CATATTAACCATATACTTCCATAATTCCATATTTTTTATTTATATCCCATACTATAATGATTACTGAGTGTTTGATTTGGGTTGCTTGAGATCGACTACTAAAGCCATGAGCCAAACGGCTCATTCTATAATTAGGGGTACATGTCGTGTCCATGGACTGTATTTATCAATTTTACTACTACTTACTTAAAGCAATAATGAGTTTTATATTGGACCATATTTCTCCTTCATTTAATACATAAAGTCAATAGATCACATTAATCAATTGGGAAAAAAAAAAAAAAAAGCATATTATGTGCTGGAATTTTCTATTTTTTGTTGTCCTGTTTTCTAAATTTCTGGTTTGGCTCTTTAGATTAACTCTAACACACATGTTTATGAAAACATATTCATAAATGTTTGTTCAAAATAATGATTAAAATATGAGAATCGTGTTTCTAAAACAATTTTGCTCAATCATTTAAATTAAATCATCCACTTTGTGTGTGTCCGAGAAATCTCTATCAACTGTGTTACCCATTGGAAAATTCCCTATATACCTGTGTAAGGAATAGCTTGCTGCAAAGTCACATGTCCAACACCATGTGATATCACTTCCTTTTTAGGAGGGAGATTTAAGGACAGTGTGGTAAACCTCTCCACCTCTTCAATATTTTATCAATATAATTATGTGTAACAACATGGAAGAGCAAAAGAATCAAGAATAAGTATGAAACACTATAAGTCGGATCATTTAAAAAGAACTGTTTTGTGAATGAAAAGAAGAAACAAAAGAACAAGGAATGAAAATGAAATAAAATTAGTTGGATGAGTTGGGCAGTACTATAATAGAGAGATACCACAGAGACTCATCTGGACTGGAGACACATCGCAGACACATCTGGACTGGAGAAACACAGATAAGACACACATCTGGACTATACAGACACCAATCAGACACACACACCTACACTAAAGAGACACCACAGACACTATGGATTTAAAATCTATAAGTTTGCTATGTTTGAGGTTCAATAAATTGTTGACTGTTGTGCTAAAGTTCTTTTAATCTACTCATTTGAATTCATCAGCTTAATTGCATAACGCAAAGTTTTTGCCTTAAAGAAGGGTTTCTCCTCTTCTGCTAATTAGTCCTGTCAACTGTGTTACGTGTGGTTTTTGTGTTATAAATCTTTGAATTGTTGTCTAAACTGTAACAAAAAAGATGAGGGGTATCTCTGGAGAGGGACGTCTTACCTAAGCATGATAATTAACTCTAAATTCAGCATCATGTGGATTTATGATGAAAAAAATATTCATCTGTCATTCTAGTATCCCACAGAATGTCCATTACCAGGTTTAAAATTTGTATTTTCAAATCAGTTAGATAGAAAATCTCAAAACCAATGGAGAAAAGAATAAAAAACTTTCAAACAAATGTTTTACCAAATGTGTAAAACTTTCTGCATGTTTTATATAACAAAACATTTTTCTATAAAAAAGTTGACAAAATAATTAATCAAATGTTTATTTTCAATTAAATATTTAAAAAGTCACTATCGCTTTAGCTTGGCAATTAATGATTTTAGCACATTAGGGGGTATATTACAGAAATATCTAGTTTATTTATCAAAAACCAATACTGATTTATTCACTTTTTGGTTGATGTGAAATGTTTCCATAATTATAGAATGAGCCAAATGATGAAATCCTTTAGATATTTTATTCCCACTTTTACCTGCTGGCCACTGTTACATTTGGTTTTAGTTATTTTTACAGAATTATATAATTACTCTTATATTATACAGTATAATTACATAGCAATCTGTGTTGAATAAAATGCATCCTGTATACGATTTGTGCTCTGAGCCTAAATATACTACTATATAAAAACTGGTTGTTAAACAAAACACATCATAATTAGCTTTTTATTCAGACGTACTCACTGTTTTACCAGACACATATAATGTGTTATGGTAATGTACACAAGGTATGCAATATATGAATATTTTCAGCACTTATTAATCAGCATTTATTTTGGCATGGGGATTTCTCGTGTTTTACAAATTCTTAAACATTCGGTGACTAAAAACAGAATATCTTAATTGTGACTCTGAGGTAAATATAAAACATCGTTTTTGTATTGTGTCATACAGGACCTCGGCTTTGTTGCTATTTTTCGTAACAGCCACTAGATGGCGCTTGTGCAATTTGTCAGCAAAATGTAGCCAGAAGACAATAAAATACACCACAGTCCATACAAACGCACGAGACTCTGCAATCTAGTTCTTTTCATGTTCGAGCCAATATTTTGTAAGGGTTTTTTTTCCCCATTTATTTATTTATTGTACTATGTTTTGCTCACCTGTATTATGATAGACACTGCCCCTGAAGGACATGACAACGAGTCTTTTCAGTCAAATTCGGACTCTAAGGGTGGATTCCGGTGTTGCACTGATGTTCTTGCCTAACCGAAGCTCGAGCTTCATCACTGCTCCCTCCTCTCCTTGTGCGCGCGCTTCCTCCTTACGCGCCCTGAACCAACCGTGAGGAAAACCTGAGTGAACTGGACACTAAGCAGGCACCATGCTGAAGGTGGTGGTCGAGTCTGCTAAAGCAATCCCCAAAAAAACACTCGGCAACCCGGACCCCATCGCAGCAGTCTTCTTTAAAGGTCAGTTCACACTTTTGTCTTTCTTCTCGTCCTTCTGTGTCGCTACTGACAACAACAAAACACTGTGTAGTCACTTCGTAAATAGTGTTTTCCCTTTTTTTTTTCTTTGACCAAAGTGAACTAAAACTCGACTTGAAAGCAAATCATCTTTTGAAATAAGCTACATTCTTCGCGTTTGTACCTTTTGTAAATGTATCCACTTGGATACAATAGTCTTTTTATATGATGTCACTGAGGTACAGTAGTGGATTCCCTTATAAGGAAACAAAGGCGCTGGAAAAATGCCCCCTTCTCAGAGTAGTGAATATGCCTGCTTAAGTCATTTGTGAGGTTGTGTGTATTCTGTGCCTGTAGCCTCCACTGTAGCATAAAGTAATAACTGTCCCTATCTTTACTTTGAACTTGCTTGACTTCTTCTAGGTGAAAAGAAGAAAACCAAAGCTATCACTAGTGAGTTAAATCCTGTGTGGAATGAGGTGAGACCCTGATGCTCAGACACTATAACCGAAGATGAGACGTCCTAACATTATATGACATTGTTTTTCTTTCTTTTTCTTCTTTGCCTTGTTAGGTTCTTGAGTTCGATTTAAAAGGTTCGCCTCTGGACTCTTCTTCATTCATCGATGTGGTGGTTAAAGACTATGAGACTATTGGCAAGGACAAGTATGCATTTCTCATTCTTTTACAGATATTAGCATAAGCATGTCTATAGGCACGGATGCACCAAAACACTTGTTTTATAAACTAGTATGTACCTTGACACCATTGGAATGGTTTTGAATGTAGATTGAAGCCTTTTGTCATTTTGCATTTACTTATTAGTTAAGGAGAGTTTAAACCTGTTTATGCCATTTAATTTCTCTCTTTATTAGCTAAAACATAGTAATAAACCAGTGCAACACTAGTAATAACATGGGTACCTGCAGAGAAAACACAACTTGTAGAGCCCTCCCCCTGCTGCCCCACCCAGCTTCCTGTCTGTACTTGCTTTGCTATGTGAAATCAGAGAGCATATATTCCAAAGCAATATGTTATCCCACGCATAATACGACTATTTCTGTTATTACTTCCTTACTACTATATTTTTTCCAGATTCGTATCTACAGATAATGCTCACTTGTAACCTATGTTTTCTTAACCTAAAAAGTGGGGAAAAAATAGCCGCACTTTAATATTGTTGGGGTTGTAGTACTGATTAGAAGGAAACCTGAACCTGACTAAAAGGTTCATATTAAAAAATTAATCCCCCTTTTCTGAGACCGATGGAGGACTAAATACCTTTTTAATTTCTATTGTCTGAGAGAAGCAAGTAGCCACATTGCATGAGGTAAGTAATGGGAAGGTGCCAGTCAAGACTTGTTAAAGTGCTGTGTTAAAGTGCTGTCCTCTTTTACAGAAACACATGTAATGTGGAAAGAAATGTTCTTATGCTGGTCTACATATCTCTTTGTACAATTCCACCATATATCTACATATTTTTTGGCTTTATCCAAGAATTAGAGTGGAGCAAGAAGTGTCTTTGAGGAAATTTGATCTTTTTTTTTTGTTTTGTTAAGATGTGACTCATAGATTACTCAAGAACACTTGGGATTACATTCCATTTATTTGCCAAACAATCTAAAAATATTTTCCATAAGGAAACTGCCACTAACAAACAGTGCTGCTGCGTTTGACCATCTTAACTTCATACACACATAACTGGAAAATATTCTCCTAGTTTACATTTAGCAAAATTCTACACTTAAGTCACTTTTAGACCTCCCTTTTGAATACAAATGAATATTTAACACAATTTAAAAGACCTATGCTATACATAATATTCTGTAGATTATATTAAATGACTGTGGTTAGGAAGTTTGAAAACATAACTGGACCTTTTAATGCTTTACTTTATACTCTTTTGCATAGGTCAGTGCATGATGATTATGGAGTTAGGTTTGTGCCCAAAGAATTAAATAAAATTATAAGTTATACAAGATTTATGGTTTTTGTATGCAAGTAATCTTTAGACACACCTACTGAGTGAACATCTACAGCTACATGCTACAACCTGAGCACCCACAAACAAAACAACAGGTGCTACAACCTGTAGCATGTCTGTCTTTGTCCTGACCATGTTATGTCTTTTGAGCACCCACAAACAAAACAACAGGGCATTTAAGATAAATAGAAATTGATCATATTTTTGTCAGCGATGCTTATGTAATGGACAACAACAACAATATATATGTAATACACTGAAACTACAAGTTGGGTGAATCTGCAACCCAACAGATAACTCCAGAGTGAGACCTTATCAGATTGGGCAAATAAAGATCCAGATAGAGCGTCAAATGTAGATTTAGTCAATTACTCTGCTACTTTGTCACTGAGGTTACTAACATTAATGATAGCTAGACTGTGAGATATTATATTTGTTGTGCTGTAATAATATATGTAGATATATTTTCACAGCCCATTTCATGTCCAAGCTTAGGCTTTAGCAGGATATCACTAGTTGGTCGGGAATGTTCTGCCATTTAGGGGAAATGCCACTGTGTGGTCATAAAAGGGCATGGCAAAGGATGAAAGGAGTTGTCACTCCATGATTCAGTTCATCATAAGATGTAATGGTGTGCTTTTTGTTCTTGAACCTATTTACTGTGTACAAAATTCTCGAGCAAAAACTACATTAAAGTACAATTAAATCAATAATAAGTTTTTTAATGATATTTAATTAAAATGTTGTGACTTTTTGCCAAATTTGTATTTTTAATACTGTTTACTCGTAGCACTATGGCAACTCCTTCTGTCTACTACTACAGATACAACAATAAACGATCGAAATCTTATTTACTGTAGTTATACTGTTAGCGATTGTTTCTGCTTTTTGTATCCTGGCACCCGTCAAACTCATTGAGTGTATAACAAGCATAGCCTTTGTCTAGACCCCAGGCACCTTAGTCCTGCTTGATTAAGGGTTATTATTATGGACAGTGACAGAGGGAAGAGGAACGGTTTGTTTCCCCCTTATTCAGAACACGCTTACTCAGAGTGTGTGGAATTATATAATATAAGGAAATCGTGACTCCTATGATTGCCTCTTCCTTTTTTCTCAATTTTCCTGTTCCTTAAAATAACAAGAAACCTAGCAGTAAATCCTTAGGTTACAGATGTTTAAGCTAATTTTACCATGATCGATCATGCAGAAGAGTATGTATGAAACATGAACGGAGGATTAGTGCAATGTTGAGTCTAGGGCTCCTCCCTTTAAAGCTGGTGGTTAATGCAGCCTGGAACATCTCATGCCTGTGGCTCACTGTAATTACTCACAGCTTTGTGGGTTTTTTTCCTCCCTTGCCTCCCACTTGCTTCTCCATTTTATTCTGGGCAGAAGTTTCTAACTCTATATATATACTTGTTTTTATTTAATTAGATGATTATACACACACTACCAGTCAAAAGTTTGGATACACTTTCTAATTCCAGGGTCGTTTTAGATTTTTATTTATTAATACATTGTATTGTAAATCAAAGCTGATCCAAAGGCATCCAAAATATGCAATAATCTCCTTTGAACAGTTGATATTGAGATGTGTTTGCTACTTATGCTCTGTAAAGCCTTCATAAACGCCTCTAATCTGAGGTGCTGTTAATTGGTGATTTTTAACTCTAAATGAACTTCTCCTTTGCTGCAAAGGTAAGTTTTGGTCTTACTTTCCTGGGATGGTCTTCATGAGAGCCAGTTTCATCATGGTGCTTGATCAATGCACTTGACAATACTGTTCTTGCAAGAACTATTCCAGAACAGCTGACCTTTATGTCTTGATATAACAGATGATTGTTGTTGTTGTTACTTATTATCTAATGCCATATGTGCTATTTCGTAGTTTTGAAAAAAAAAAATCCAGTATTGTTCTAGATGTACACTAAAGCTCAAAAGCCTGGGATCACTTGTAAATTTCTTTGTTTTTGTTTAGTGATTTATAGTGCATTTTCAAGTGCATTTGCAAAGCCCATCAAGCACCATGATGATGGCTCTAATGAAGACCTCCCAAGGAAAGCAAGACCAAAACTTACATCTGCTGCAGAGGAAAAGTTAACTTAGAGTTACCAGTCTCAAAAATCACCAATTAACAGCACCTCAGATTAGGGCCGTTTGGACGCCTTCAGCATTGCTTTACAATGTAGAGAGAAATAAAAATCAGGAACAACCATGCAGTTAGATAGTGATTCCATACTCTTGAGCAGTAGTGTATCTTCTATGGGCAGTTTTTTTACAGATCAGTCAAGCTGAAACATTTGTATTCATACAAGTCTGTGCATGGTCACAGTGACTCACCTACCATTGCAAAGCAATAACTCTCTGAGAACCAGTTACAGATGGAGTTTTAGGAAATGAGTAGTGAAAATGAAAACCTTTTTACAATGTGTTAAAATGTGTTAATTTTGTACATCAAAGAAATCATGACTAATATAATATTAGCATAAAATTTAGCAAAAGTCCATCTTATTAATAAACACTGTGTGTTGTGTATTTTTGTCCATGGCAAGTTGTTTGTGCCGATAAGTTAATCTTTGTTTTTTTCCCCCATACTTTCGCAGACCTATCGGCTCTGCAAAAATCCCTCTTCGAGATTTGGCCAGTGGTCAGAAGTCTCTACCGTCAAGAAATGTCCCTCTTTTCAATGAGAAGAAGCAAGATACAGGGGTAATTTGTGGAAGGAGTCTCCAGTATGATTTCTTTGTTTTCTGGGTTTCTCAATAATAAAGATTAAAGAGTTTTGGTGAGAGAATGACTTTTTATAGCTTTGATGATTTAAGCAATAACAGGGATCGTAATTTTTCAGATTCTCCACAACATTAATTCAAATTTTAAACACTATAAAGGAATTGTTCGTGTTGACAAATTGCTGGGGTGTAAGAGGTGCAAGTGATAGACCATATGGTGACATGCAGGATGTGTGTGGATTTGTATTGTTCCAGGCGACTATAAATTTAGTTATTGGATACGAGCCTCCTGCCAGTACCATTTCTAACCCAAATGCACAAGTCGATGGTGATGCCAGTGCTACAGATGCAGGTCAGTTGCTTTAATTTCATTACAAAATTTCCCTTGTACACTTTGCTATTTTTATATGTAGAATCTTAAAGGGCACTGGTGGCTTAGTGATAGGTGTTTTGCCCACCATGCGTAGAGGGCCGGGTTCGATTCCCATACAGTACCCAAACCCCAGCCACTGGATGCAGTGCTGGTCCCAAGCCCGGATAACGTGGGATGGTTGCATCAGGAAGGGCATCTGGCGTAAAGCCTGTGCCAAGCTTGGATATGTGGACCGGATGGTCAACTGTGGCGACCCCTTGCCGGGAGCAGCCGAAAGACCAACAACAACAACGTGTGTATAATCTTAAAAGAGTTGACCAGTACATTTAGCCAATTTCCTGAGATTCTAATTATGTTTGCTTTTCTGCATTATGAGCTTATGCCGAAGTATTTTTAACTGATATGAGTCACTGCGCTGGACTGCATTTGAAAGATGCTTTTCAATGCGCTACTGTTGCCGGACTACAGTATGGAAATGAAAGATGCAAATCAAAGGTGGAACTTGCAAAAAAGTAAAAACAAGCTGACAATACGTGCCAACATCGCCAGTAATGCAGCTTACAAGTCTACTTGCACTGTAGTAGTCATATGGTAGTCATTCGTTTCCAGAATGTATAGTTGAGTTTATTAGTCTCTCACATTATGTTGGAGAAAATTTGGCCCCCTGTTCTTTACAACATTGCTTCAGTTCTTTGATGTTTGAAGGCATTTCTTTATACACAGCTCTCTTAAGATCCCCCTGCAACATCTCAATAAGGTTGAGGTTTAAACTTTGACCTGCCCTTTCCAACACCATAATTTCTGTCCTAGAATCATTGTTGCATGTTGCATGACCCAGTTCTGACCCAGTAAAACAAGCCCAAATCATCACCCCTTCACCATTATGCTTAAAAGTTGGTATATGCTATGTACATGCCTGTAGGTCACATGACATTGCATTTGGATGCTTTTCAATTTACATATTGTTTTAAATACAGTATATTACTAGTTAATGATATTTCTTATTTTTTTTAGATCATGGATTTACTTCTTGACGGACATGCCATTACTGTACAATTAAAGCTGAAATAAATAAAATAAATACATTGTTTGTGCCTTAAAAAACTTTACAGTTGGGTTGTTAACAACTACATGCCAGCGTATTCATTTAAGTTGCTGCTTGTTTTCTATCTAGGTGGTGGTGCAGCTGGAAATGAAGGCGGCGCTGAAGAAACTACAGACATGGGAGGTCCAGGAGAGCCACTTGCTCCTGGCCAACCTGGAAAACCTTCTCAGAAGATCGTCCGAACAGGGCAGAAGAGACAAAAACCACTCTCAAACAAACCTCAGGATTTTCAGGTACATCACACCTCAGACACGATTTATGTGACAAATATTTTGGCAGATGTTTGAACTCAAAATTCTGGTTGTTCATTAGATTCGTGTTCAAGTCATCGAGGGTCGGCAGTTACCCGGAAATAACATCAAACCAGTCGTCAAGGTTAGCGTGTGTGGCCAGACCCACAGGACAAGGATCAAGAGAGGAAACAATCCATTTTTTGATGAGGTAAGATGAGTTTTTAATATTATTATTATATCCTGGTTTTTTTTCAGGATTTTATGTTGCAGTGTTAAAATTCAGCATGTTTTATAAAATTTCTCTTATAACTTTCTCGATCTTGTCTGTATCTGGGTTTCTGGGAACTGCTCTGTGGCTCTGCCGTTCCTGTTCTACCACTGTCATTTTCTATTTCTGCTGGCTCTTTGATTCGCTCCCTTTTGAGCCCTTTGGCCTTCTTCAGCTGCTTAAGTGAGTCTCTCTGATATATTTGCGACATTTTTTTGTGACATTTCTGTGCACCTTGCCATCTTAACTTTTTTATGTCCTGTTAGCGGGTAGTTAATCGGATAATTAAGTTATATGACTTTGTGATTGTGATATCCTGCGAGTCATATTAAGATGGGAGGCAATATTTCTACAGATCTTCTTCTACAACTTTAACATGCTGCCTACAGAGCTTTTCGACGAGAACATCTACATTCGGGTAAAATGAATGCTCTTTCATGGTACTCTCTCACGCTTAATTTTTGCACATAACATGACATCACCTGCAATATAATTTATGTGGCTTTTATACTTTATAGGTTTATAACTCGTCCTCCCTAAGATCAGACAGTCTTCTGGGAGAGTTCAAGGTACCGCCCATAATCTTCTTTGAGTTGCATTACTTTGTATCCACAATATGACTAATTTTAGTGAACTTTTTTCTTTACTTCTCTCAACAGCTGGATGTTGGCTATGTCTATGATGAGCCTGGTAGGCATCATCTTCGAACTTTACACAATATATGTTTAATGCAATATCTACTGGATCATTACATGTGACGCAATACTTTGTGACTATTAATACTATTAATCATTTCCATACCCTTCACTGATTTTTGTTCTGTAATTTCCTAAGCTCATGCTGTAATGAAGAAGTGGCTGCTGCTGAGTGATCCAGATGACTCTAGCTCTGGAGCACGAGGTTACCTAAAAGTCAACATGATCGTTGTGGGAACTGGAGATGATCCTCCGGTACTTGTCTATTTGTCAAAATAATTTTTAAAAATTAAGAAAACAGTGAGCATCTGTGCAATGATGTAGTCAGATTCCTAAAGGAAGTTGCTTTCTATAGCTTCATCTATTCTATCATTCTTAATTTGAGCAGTTCATGATCAGGGCTTGATTAGTGTTTCTGTGGATTCGTGCTTTGGGGTCCAGGTGATAAAGAAGGATGACAATGAGGAGCAGGATGACATTGAGAGCAACCTGCTGCTGCCTACTGGGGTCACGTTGCGCTCAGCGACGCTCTCTCTCAAAGTGTACCGTGCAGAGGATATGCCACAAAGTGAGTCAACAGCCAAACAGCATTGTTATTGCCATGTTCCGAATGGGTTTGTCATTTTGCTTTCTAATTTTTTTTTCTCAATGTGTTTAGTGGACGATGCATTCGGAGAGACTGTCAAGAACCTTTTTGGAGGAGAGGGTGATAAGAAAAACCTTGTGGATCCATTTTTGGAAGTTAGTTTTGCAGGCAAAAAGGTAAAAACCTGAATTAATTTAAAAAGCTAAATATTATACGTATTGATGACAGATAATGTATCATGCACTTTTCAGTATGTTAGTGTATGTTAGTCACACCTTCCTCTGTAATTTCAGTTATATTTCTGCAGTATTGCACCATTTGTGCCTTTGGAAACCACTTCATGTTGTGCAAATTCTACATTTTCTACTATAGCTCTTCTAGGTTATTTTTTAAACTGCATTATCTTTTAATAGTCTCACAAACGTAGAAAAGGAGAAAAACATTTCTAAATTCTATCCTGATAAGCGTTGGTTCTTATCATAAAACATCACAGTTAAACCCCTTAAAAGGCATGTGAACATTGACAATGAACAGTCTTTAGATGTACCATTCTATAGGTAATCCTTAAATCTTGAATGGCACATATCTATGCCGTGTGCCAATTGGGAAGCCTTCAGAGGTAATACTTTTTTTGGAGCTTTTGATATGCCAGGTAGAATGTTAATTTTAGCATTAATTTGAAACATGTAAATTTTACCATATTCGGAATATGGGAATGACATTACAAAAATGTAGAACGCACAAAATGTTTATATTTTTTTTGCCATCAAAATGAGTGGAAACAACCATTAAAAAATTTTTTTTTTTTGCTTAATCATTTTTACACAGTTGGATAAAACGAAAGAATTCGATTTCATCATATTGATTAGGTTATGTCGTAAAATGATATGACACTCAATATCAGATAATCTATCAAGCCTGTGTCCATTCATTAAGCAAAAAAGAAAGGCTGAATACTCTGGGTTTTTAGGGTTAACCTGGGTTTACTGGTTTCAGAATCATTTCAATTCAGTTCAATTAAATTTTATTTGTATAGCGCTTTTAACAATTGTCATTGGCGCAAAGCAGCTTTACACGATCAAAAGAATTATTTAAGTTTGTATGGAATGTAAATGTGTATGAATCAAAATGGTCAGATAGTCCCTGATGAGCAA
>JAOVVA010000041.1:16860632-16882765 GCA_028565275.1 Leiocassis micropogon | reverse complement strand
TTTCTTATTTTGTCTCTCATAGTTGAGGTATAACTATAATGAAAATTACAGGCCTCTCTCATCTTTTTAAGTGGGAGTACTTGCACAATTGGTGGCTGACTTAATCCTTTTTTTGCCCCACTGTAACTGAGAGAGCCAGAAAGAGTAAAGACAAACACATGGTTCCTTCCACACGTATGAAGGCAGACAACCTAATCATTTCAAGCTGCTGCGCATACTGTGTCACTGGGACTGTTCCACATACATAAATTCCCAGATACACACAATTGGTAAGTGTCACTGCTCCCTTCACAGTTAAGTCCTAGTGTTAATTGGTATGGATATAACTGGACCTATGTGAATACTGTAGGATGTTTATTCAACACTAGGAATTAATATTGAGCGGCTGTGGCATTATTAAGAATCAAACTCATGAACTCCCAATGATATGGTCAACCAATATCGAGGCCCAATACCCAGATGAAGTAAGCAAGCAGATTATTATGTGCAATAAAACATCAAAGAGTTCTATGTTTTTCTATAATTATCACTTTTTATTAACTATGCATAGCCTGTCACATTACCATGTTTTTCTGTTTATTTTCTGTTATTTCTGTTTAAGTTCCAACCAAGTAATCTGATCGGATGAGAGCCATTCCACACATGCTGATAACTATATATACATATAGTACATACATATACATTACACAAACACATACTAACTGTATATATATATATATATATATATATATCTGTTGGTCACCAGCTCCGCAAGTCGTGTTTAGTTAGTTCCCCAGACGTAGACGTATATTTGTTGGTGAAGCAAAATATCAGGTTAAATAAAACATTAATCACAATTTGTTGATAAAAAAATGTTGTTTGAAGATATGTTATATAAATGTAAAATAACCCTCGAGGTCATATTCCATAGCCATGCTGATATTCAGTACAACAGTACTAATATTGTAATATTGCTTAAAAGCTTAGGCAGTAGTGTATTGCCTTTGGGAAATCAGAATGCAATCTTATATGTCTGACGGCTTCTTTAATCCTTGTTGCACTTTCATTTGGTGTTGTTTATGCATGAAACCATAATCTACTACAGCACTAATGTGAACTAAGTGAAAATTTTTAGAACAAAGTGCCATTTGCGACATGATATAATACATAAGGAGAATAATGAGAGTCCTAATGCAAAACCATTTGAGATCCATCTCCATAGGTGATGCCTACACAGGCCCATAAAATACTCTCATATCTTTTTTTTCAGTACCCGATGGACAAACAAAAAGGGGTGAAAATTCCTGTGCAGCTTCGTTTGAACATGTGGCTGGGCCTAGCAGCTCACGAAAAGAAGTTCAACAGTTTTGCAGAAGGAACATTTAGTGTCTATGCTGAAATGGTACAGTAACGCATGCATGTCGGTTTGTTACTAGAGTAATAATGCACAGAATGTGATTAATCTGAGTTAGACTGTGCAGTGAATGGTTTATTATTATTTAATAAGCACTTTGTTTGACAGTATGAAAACCAGGCCCAAGTTTTTGGGAAGTGGGGAACCACAGGTCTGGTGGGCCGCCACAAGTTCTCTGATGTGACAGGGAAAGTTAAGCTTAAGAGGGAGTGCTTCTTGCCCCCACGTGGCTGGGAGTGGGAGGGTGACTGGTACGTCGACCCAGAAAAGGGGTAAGTAACAAATAGTCAGAACTTATTACACATTTATTCACTGATTTGTTATTCTGAAAAACAATTCAACAATAATTCAGGGGCATCTACAAACATTGTATAATAAGAATGTGTATGAGCTGGTTTTAGTTTCCTGGGATGTTACTAAGACTTTCCAGCTTACAATAAGAGGAAATGGTGGCTCTTGGCCTAAATTGGCACTTGGCATGGGAGATATATACACATTCCAGTGAGCTTTTCACTTTGGCTCCAGTGTTTATTCTGACAGCAAGGCTCTTAAATGTCCTGTTAGGGTTAGGGTTAGTTCCTCAGCTGCATATCAACAAATCTATCTGCTAAGTCAGTGCATTTCCGTTGATATTTTGTTGTTCTGTGTGTGTGTATGCGTGTGGCTGTGTGTGTGTGTTTGGACTAGTCTTCTGACCGAGGCTGATGCAGGGCACACAGAGTTCACGGATGAAGTATATGAAAATGAGAGCCGTTTTCCTGGTGGCGAGTGGAAGCCAGCAACTGAACCTTACACTGATGTGGTGAGGAAGTAAAAAACCCTCTAACAGACTCTAACAGCTCACACATTCACTAAGGTTGGAAGTGATATTACTGAAAAAAACATGAACACTGAAAATTACCGGCCTGATTTTATTCTTTTTTTTTTATAAGAGAAGATCTAATGACAGCCAATTTGGTGTCCATTTGTGTCAGTGGCTGTAGGCTGTTTTTAGGCAGAGACTAAAGGATATGCATGCAAATAAACACAGGTGCACAGTGCATTATGAACAACCATCTGGTGCAGATGGTGCATTTTTTCTTTCATTGAACGTGACTGTTTTCTGTTAAATTAGTAGTATTAACTAAATAGAAGTTGTATGATTGCAATTGGAAACCATGCAAGACTGAAGAATGTTACAGTATACTGTAACAATGTCATAATAATGTTTGATTACTGGCCACAACAAATAACAAATAAGTAATTGCAGCAACCTTGATAGATAGATAGATAGATAGATAGATAGATAGATAGATAGATAGATAGACAGACAGACAGACAGACAGACAGACAGATAGATATTGATTCCAAAGGAATTTTTCAACATCCAGTAGCAAAAATGTCTCACTTGTATTTTTGTACATTCTGTGCAGTGTTCCAAATTGCTTGAAACTGTGATTTTACAATCAGATTTAGATTTCCCACAGGCCACTCACTCAAAAAACACATAGCTTATGCTATTTGTAAGTCCACGCTGACTGAGGCGCAGATGCTGTCATTTAAACCGCTTTCCCAGACAATAGCTAGACAAAGCAAGCTGGAAGCAGCTGTTTGTTCAGGATTGAGTGATATGTTTGTTCTGTGCAGAATGGAGAGAAAGCACACAAACCCAGCGAGATTGAATGTCCCCCAGGGTGGAAGGTGATTCAGGACTGGAGTTTTGACAGCAACAGGGCTGTTGATGAGAGAGGTTTGCGATCACAGTTTCATTCATCATACAAATGTTAAACAATTACGTTTGACAAATTGCATACGCCTATCCATGGTGCCCACATGCCTCTATTGTATAAAACCTATCAATTTTAGAATGGACAAGACAACAAAAATGTAACATGAAAAATATGACAATCATATTTGTGCTTCTAACAATAGGTTGGGAGTATGGTATCACTATTCCTCCAGATGATAAGCCCAGCTCCTGGGTAGCAGCAGAGAAAATGTACCATGTTCATCGCAGGAAAAGATTAGTCCGACCGAGAAAGAAAGTAGAAAATGTCCCTGCTTTAGAGGTGAGTACCTGTAATGATGCTGTTATTGTTTAAAATTAATGATGTTATAGTCCATATAATTACTAGTTATGGTTCATGTGCAATGTTTCATGAAGATGAAAAAGGATGACTTTAAACTGGAGTCTACATAGCATGCAAATAATGAAAAGACAAGGGCTAATGAGGACTGATTTCTTGAGAGAACCTTTGCATGATTTTCATTTTGTACTTGACAATACGTATTTCACATGGACAATATTTTTCCAACTGGACTGAAATCATTAAAACTTAACTGTTTACATCGACACTGATCTGATAAGATGTATATTTATATGCACAAAGCTTTTAATCAGAATAAACCTTTTTTGACATCCAGAATTATGGTTCTGTCTAACCGAAGAGGTATTTTTCTAAGGTTAACTTTAAGAGTGGGTTTGCCAACTTTTCTGGTAACTTCAACCTTCTGCGTTATAATTAGGTAAACGGATGCAGTGTCATCTATGATTGGTTAAATGTTTTGCTGCGTATAATATGGCAAGCCAATCAGTGCCCCTTCCTTAGCCAAACACCCAGTGGGGGTATTTTCATGGCGTGTAATGATCAGGAATAGAAGTTAAATCTTTCTCCCTTGTCACATCACCTAATGTCACCCTACTCTATGTAGATCAAACATGCCGAAAGTAAATATTAATTCTGACAAAAGAGAAAAAAATGGATTAAATATGCGCTAATATTTACTTACTGCACAGGTTATCAAAGGTTTACACTCCTTTTATTACGATTGAAAATTTATTTCGATCAGGCCACTTTGGGTCAGAGATGCATTTTAATTATTACCAATATTAACACAATATTAGAGTACATGTAAACACACCCACTGTCTCTTTTTAAACATTTATACCAATTAGTGAGGTATGGTGTAAGCCAGAAAAAAAAGTCTGTTAAAAATGCCGCTATACTTATACTAAGATATACTGTAAGTGCATCCACTTTAACCATTTTCTGTAATCAGATATCTGTCCATGTTTAGAAAAATATTTTTTTTTGCTGGAATAATATTGCTGGTACTGTCTTTTATCTCTGATTTATTCTATCATAGAATCTCGGTTTATTATTATATATTCGCTATAGTGTATTATAGAGTGTTATTTGAGTGACAGATTTCATTAGCTGAGAAAGATTATCATGATGTTATGATAGCATGACTAAAAAAATACCTGACTAAATCAAACAAATGTTAAAGGAACTTATTGCCTTCCAACTGGTAAGAAAACCTCAGCTGAGAAACCATTATTTGAGCAGTGGATAATAAAGTACCTGGCCATAACTCTACCTGAACATATACAGCAAGGGAGTGAGTACGAAAAATGTAAAACTTATTCAGATGGATAATTAGTAACGAGGTTATAAGCAAAACCAGATTGATTCAGTGTCATGTTTTTAACTGACATTTCATAATAGAAATCATAGCCTGAGCTAAAATAGATGTACGTACAGTACTGTATATATAAATCCCCCCAGGGTGAATGTGAGATAAAAGGCATGGATGGTTGCCAGATGTCTGTTAAAATAATAAGCAGTGTTGCATTATGCATGAGAGTGCCACAGGTTAGATAAAACAAGTTGTGTTTTCCTTTTACTTGTGATGCCTTGATTCAAGTCACAATAAGATTTGTGTGGAAATTATAATAGATATTCTTTTTTTGTCTTTCCCTATGTCCTGATAGAAAAGAGAGATGGGAGATGGCTGGGAATATTCCTCTTTCATTGGCTGGAAGTTTCACAGGATGGAACGTTCCTCTGATACGTTCCGGCGTAGACGCTGGAGGAGAAAGATGGCCCCGTCCGACCGTTTGGGCGCATCAGCCATATTCCAGCTAGAGGGGGCTTTGGTGAGCATTCAGTAACAAACTAGCATCAAGGAACTATGTATCTTGAACTTTACCATACCATAGCATTAAAAGTATCATGCAGTTGTTCAGATTTTGTATTGGTTTAGATTTATTTCAAGAAAGGTTAGGGTATTTGGAAATATTTGTAGTACGCAGTGTTACACTGAATTGGCACTGACTCACGGCTGTAATAGTTTCTTTGTGTTTGGATTCTAGGGGGTGGACATTGATGAAAAAACTAGCAAAAAAGAGGCAGCCAAGCTTTTTGGTGCCAACACACCCACAGTTTCCTGCAACTTCAACAGTGAGTAGCTCGATTCATACCACCTGATTAAAGGCCTTGGTAAAAGATTCCTGCTTCTGATATACATCCACTTACCGCTCCCTTTCCTCAGCGGAAGCCTAGACTCCTGATGACTAGTTCAATTAAAGTGCTGCCAGTGTGGCTTCTGAATGCTAATGGTTATTGATTAAATAATTACATAACCAAGGTTTTGCATGCAAAGAACAAATTATATCAGGCCTAGGAGAAGGACTGACTGATGCATCAAGATCTTATATTAATAGCAAACAGATTTTTGTATGTTAAGAATTTATGTTGTCTGTAAATAAATTATAAAACGTTTTGTCCTCACAGAGTCATACAGATACCACCTCAGAGTGTATGTTTATCAGGCCCGGAATCTCCTGCCCATGGACAAAGACAGCTTTTCAGGTGAGACATTTTCCACTAAAAAGAACTTGCCATAAAAATGTAAGAAATTAATTGCAGATTTCAACTTGTGCTTTTCATCTGATAATAATTTGGTATCTGTAGTACAGCCGGTGTAGGTGTCAGGTCTTTTGCATTTGGTTTTCCTACAGATCCCTACTGCCACGTGTCGTTTCTACATGTAAGCAAGACCACAGAGATCATTAAAGCCAACCTCAACCCCACATGGGACCAGACACTCATCTTTAATGACATTGAAATCTTTGGAGACCCACAGGCTCTTGCGCAAAATCCACCCAGCATTGTCATGGAGATTTTTGACAGTGACCAAGTGGTACGACTGCTTACTCACTATAATGATCTGCTTCAGCACAGTTACATGTACAGTATTTATTAGAGCACTTCAGCTGATACTGAATGCACTTACACTCATTTGATTTTAAATTGTCAAATAAAAGTTGCTACTACAACCAGCTAGTGGAAAATTATAGATCAGTTTCCCAGTCCTGTAAAACTTTACAAAAAAAGGTTCAACGTTGCTGACTAAAAGAGAGAGTTTGACTCTCTTTTTCCCTGATGAGCAGTGGGCCAATGTTGGCCTTTGTTAAACAGCACATCTGCACTACATATTGCTGTGGAATGATGGCAGTGCTCTTGGCCAAATCTGGCTGCCACAACAAAGTTAAAGCTCAGCCTTAATGAAAGCACATGTCCGTCATGACATGGAAAAAAGCTTACAGATTAGCCAATGTCTTCTCAAAGTTGCATAAGCATGGCATTTATTTTATGACTTTAGTATTATGAGGTTGAATCTGTTTTATGAATGAATGTAAGATAGGACCTCATAACCCTAATGTCACTATTTAGACACTTTTGACACTTATGTCAAATAATGTCGGTCAACTGGACCAATTTGTCATGCCTTTTCTGATAAGCTTACTAAAGGAGTAGAAACCTTGTTGTTTGTGTAGAATCGTGATGTTCGACTTGGCTGTATAAAAAGCTATTGTGGTGATGTGCTTTGGTATTGCAGGGGAAGGACGAAGCCATGGGCAGGTGCACATGTCCACCAGTGGTAAAACTAAACCCGAGCACACCGGTGACCCCAAAGCTGCTTTGGTTCCCCATCACCATGAAGGGCAGAAATGCTGGGCAAATGCTGGTGGCAGCTGAGCTCTTGCTGCAAGATAGAGTATGGTTTTATATTTGCATTATTGATTATCACCCTTGTGATGACAATATTGTGATATGATGGGGTATTTTGTTGTTAGTGATGTATTGACCCATTTTTCCGTGTCCAGGGAGCTGAAACGGAACTGCCAATTGTGCCACCCAAAAGAGGAGGGAGTCTGTACATGGTGCCTCAGGGGATCAGGCCTGTGGTACAGCTCACTGCTATTGAGGTAACACACTAAAGAATGGCATCGGTGATTTCGCTTTAGCACTGGCCAGACAAAGCAGGCAAAGGAGAGAATTAGTTACAGCAGTTCTCCTATATATGTGTTTGTGTGTGTGTGTGCGTGTGTGTGTGTGTGTGTGTGTGTGTGTGTGTGCTTGCACTTTTTAGATCTTGGCGTGGGGTTTGCGTAACATGAAGCCGTATCAGCTGGCTGCTGTTTCCTCCCCCAGTCTCATTGTGGAATGTGGAGGGCACACTGTTCAGACGACCGTCATCAAAAACATCAAGAAAAACCCAAACTTTCCTGGATCAGTTCTCTTCCTCAAAGTGGTATGCTCCCTATATTAAAATGTCAAAATGGCTTTTTAATTAGGACCCAACTTTTTAAACTAATATTGTATAACCGTATGACTTCCAAATGTGCACTGATCAACATTAATCTCTAGTTTAGTCTGCAGTTTTGTGGCTCATTATTGTATCTTTCCATTTTTATTGTTAAATAAGCCATCTTAATAAACCATCAAGTAACTAATCTTAACCCAAAATAAGTAACTGCTTTAAGGCTTGTCATATTGGTTTTACTGCACAAAAAAACAGCATTCATTTTATACATACTGTATCCAATGCCAATCATGGATTGGTTTCTGAATTAGCATTTGTGTTGAATGGGTTCATGTTTTAAAAATATCAAGAGTTACACTTATATAGTTATCAGCCATAACTTTAAAACTACTTAGGTTCCTCTGGTGGCACCAGGGTGGCTCTGGTCCCTCAGGGCATGGACCTCTGATGGTAATCATTAGTAGCAGATTTTTTGGGTGCTGTAGATTGCACTGTGGGCCCTCCGTGAATCGGACTTGTGTCTCTGCTTGAATGGATTGGGACATGGGGAATTTGGAGACCAGGTCAACAACTTTGAACTCTTTGCCTGCTGGGCTCCATGTGTGGTACGCTGTGATGCACTGGGTGTTCTGATACCTTTCTTTTGTTTCTTTTTTTTCTTTTTTCAGAGGTATGTGCTACATTGGCTTTTTCTGTAGGATTGGGCAAGCCTTTGGGCCCTGTGGTAGTAGATAAGCCTTGGGTGCCCATGATCCTGTTACCAGTTTCCTGGGATATAATGATAGTCATTGTTATTTGATTCAGCTTAAGGTGGTGTTAATGATATGGCTGAACTATGTATTTTTTACTGTCTAGTATCAATTAAAAGGTCAAATCTGGACCTGTAGTAACTGCTTAGCCAGACAAGAGCACATGGCTTTATGAACATTTTGATTCTGGGTGGCATGCTCGTCGAGCAGGTTGTATTTCTTATATCCTTGAAGTTAGTCCTAACATTTTTTTTTCTTGTTTAGAAAAAAAAAGAAAGATCCACATGTTCAAAAACTCTTTTTTTGCATCTAAATATATGCATATGAATTTAGTATATAAATATTTCTCTGTTTAGCTTCTCCCCAAAGAAGAGATGTACACTCCACCCATAGTGCTGAAAGTGATCGACCACAGGCCCTTCGGCAGAAAACCTATTGTCGGCCAGTGTACTATAGACTCTCTGGAAGAATATAGGTGTGATCCCTATATGGGAAATTCTGAAGTATCGAGGACTGCAAAAGGTAAGAGATCTGACACAATGTGAAAAATGACTTTGTCTACTAAATACCATTGGCCCAAATATATGAATTCCCTGGGTGTTTCATGTTTCAGTGGCTATGATGGTAGCAACCTCTCGAGATGTGATCATTAACATAGAAGACAAAATACCAGTTACAGGCAGTATGGTACAGATATCCTCCTATGATCACTATATATTCAATATACAGTATATCAATATATTATTGAAATGTTTTACTTAAAATTTTAATTTGTTGCCAATGTGGATAAAATCTTACTTCTAATATGCTGCTTGTTTCTACAGCGTCCTGAAAAGGTATGTTTTTAGATCAGTTTTCTATAAATAATAAATAATAATAAATAAGCAATCCTTTTTTTTAACAACAGCATTTATTTCATAATAATATCGTAACTGTATTTTAGGTAGATGAGGCTGTGGACTGGTGGAGTAAATTCTATGCCTCTGTAGGAGAACATGAGAAATGTGGCCCATATCTCCAAAAAGGTTATTCCACTCTAACAGTGAGTGTACTGTCTATTCTTTACTATCCTATGTACACTAATCTGTGAACTTTACAACTGTGATTAAACAGGATCTATATGACAAGTATGTTTCTTATGCAGGTTTATGACAAGGAACTTGAGCACATACCAGATTTCCATGGCTTGACGGACTTCTGTAACACATTTAAACTGTACAGAGGGAAAACTGATGACGGTGAAGAAGATCCTTCCGTAGTGGGGGAGTTTAAGGCATGTATTTTGCCCTTAAAAGGCACTATGCTTTTAGGTCCAAACTGAGCTGAAGGATTTGTCTGCAAATACTGAACAGCTGTACTAAATTAAACATACTACAGTACATCTTAGTGAACTTTTAAACTCTGATAAAAAAAAAGGAATGATATTCTGCCATCTAGTGGTGGCTGTTGTAAAACTGAATATTTTCTTTTGATTAAGGTCAACCAGAGTAGTTCTGTGTTACTGTTTCAGTTTTAATTTAGGCTTTAATACGGATATTTTAACATATTCACAGGGTTCATTTAGGGTTTATCCCTTATCAGACGACCCCAGTGTCCAACCTCCTCCTCGGCAATTCCGGGAGTTACCTGAGAGCGGGCCTCAGGAATGCGTGGTTAGAATTTACGTGTTGCGTGGTATTGACATGCAACCCAAAGACAGCAACGGCTTGGTGAGTTTACAGAAAACATGTATAAATTAGAATTGATTCTACGTTATAAATCAGTGTTGGCTGATGGGTTTTTGTTTACACATTTGTTTTTGTTTTTTTCAGTGTGATCCCTATTTAA
Organism: Leiocassis micropogon; assembly: GCA_028565275.1. Classification (NCBI taxonomy): domain Eukaryota; kingdom Metazoa; phylum Chordata; class Actinopteri; order Siluriformes; family Bagridae; genus Leiocassis; species Leiocassis micropogon. Next base: position 16,872,424 of record JAOVVA010000041.1, on the reverse strand, counting down.
AGATTACTCTTGGAAAGAAGACCATTGATGACAGAGACCACTACAAACCAAATACATTGAACCCTGAATTTGGAAGGTCAGACAATATTGAGTGCTACATGACATAAGGGCATAAACCTGTGTCATAAAATACATTATTTATATTTACATCTGTTTGTGTTGTGCAGAATGTTTGAACTGTCCTGCTTCCTGCCGCAAGACAAGGACCTGAAAATCAGCGTCTATGACTTTGATTTGCTAAGTCGTGATGAAAAGGTTGGGGACACGGTTATTGACCTTGAAAATCGCCTCCTTTCTCGCTTCAGTGCAAACTGTGGTCTTTCCCAATCATACTGTGTGTAAGTGATTTTTGCCTTTAAAGCTATCTACATTGTCATTTGCTACAAAGGTGTATATGTAGACACATTATTTATGAAAATTAATTCAGCTCTGGAGTGAACCAGTGGAGAGATCAGCTGAAGCCATCTCAGATCCTGGAAAACCTTGCGAGACTGAGAGGACTCCCGGCACCACAGGTTGCAGAAGATGGCAGCTCACTATCTTTTGGAGGACGTGACTATAGCCTCCAGGATTTAGGTATTCCGGGGTGTTAACTACAGTGTGCATGTACTATTGGATGATCAGTGGTTTGTAAGTCTTTTTGTGGTACTGAGAGTAACTTTTTTTGCGTGCGGCAATGCATTGCTAGAGGCCAGTAAAACACTGCACCAGCACCTGGGTCCAGCCAAAGAGCGAATATGCCTGCATGTACTGCGCAAACAGGGCCTGGTGCCTGAGCATGTAGAAACCAGGACACTGCATAGCTCCTACCAGCCCAATATCTCCCAGGTAAATGTACTGGATAAGACACAGCATCTTATGCTTCTAGCCACTATAAGGTCATGCAGTTCAGAAAGCTGCAAACTACCCTGAGCTATTGGTCTATTGCTCTATCTACTGTATATATTAATCTATCTGTTTTTCAATGGCATTTCTATCTGTGCTTTTTAGGGGAAAATTCAGATGTGGGTAGACATATTCCCCAAAAGCCTTGGCAGTCCTGGTCCTCCAGTCGATATCAGTCCACGAAAAGCAAAAAAGTAAGAAACCTAATATTTCTCATGTTCTGCTGCTTTGCATGTAGTCCTTTAGTGCTGAACTAAATCTTGTCTGTGTTAAAGGCATTACCTACGGGCTGTGATTTGGAACACCACCGATGTTATCTTGGATGAAACCAGCATTACTGGGGAAAAGATGAGTGATATCTATGTGAAGGGGTAAATTATAAAAAAAAAAATTATAAATAAAACTACATTAGACTTGCATGCTTGCTTGAAATTATGTGTGAATGCCTTGGAGGAAAACATTCCGTTCACTGCATGTGATGTAGAATACAGCAGAGAAAACAGTGAAATGCTGCTGTCAGTCTGACAAAGTGTGTGGTTGGTCTCCAGGTGGATGCCAGGTATGGAGGAGGACAAACAGAAGACTGATGTCCACTACAGGTCACTAGATGGAGATGGAAATTTCAACTGGAGATTTGTCTTTGGCTTTGACTACCTACCCGCAGAGCAGTTGTGTCTTGTGTCAAAAAAAGTGCGTACACCTCAGTTAACATTGTTTGAGTTATTAAGAGGCTAATAAGGGTCCTCGCTGCAAAAATTTGCAGACCCTCTTATTATTGCAGCACATGTTTATTTTAACTCCTCAAATACCAACCAAATACCAACCTTAACACAGCATTAACACAGTCATGCTGTGTTAAAATATGGATTCATATGAATCTGTTTTATTCATATTTTAGATAAGGTAATAAATAACTTTCTATGAAATGCACATTAGTTTTTTTTGTTAATTATTATTATTAATATTAATAATACTATTTAATAATAATAATAATAATTACAATAAAATAATAATGTAATAATTATTATCATTATTATTATTACTACTACTACTACTAATAATAATAATAATAATAGCTACAAAAAGAAAATATTGCTATATTATCTCTGCATTGCAACTGCATTGGTGGTAGTTGATAGTGACATCATTACATCACTGTATTAAACAATAATAATAAAAAGAAAACTGAGGAAGTCCTGCATAATGACACTTTGTTCTCTAATTCTTTTAAACTGTTTTGTTATCAGGAGCACTTCTGGAGTCTTGACAAAACTGAGTTCAGGACTCCTCCCAGACTGACTATCCAGATATGGGACAATGACAAATTCTCACTGGATGATTACTTGGGTGAATGTCTTTACATTTTTTACTCTTACCGTATGTATACGGATTTGCATACTAGTTCACATTTTACACTCTGCAGAGACTTATAGTTTCATGTCAAATATTCTGATATTAAATGATTTTATCAGAAACACAGCAATTTTTTTATGAAGAAGTAAAAAAATGAAAAACATACTTTGTATTTGAGGTGGAATAAAAACATCACAGTATTTTCATTCGGCAGAACTATTATACCATGACGAATATCTAACATGACTCCACTGATTTTGTTGAAAATGTCAATGAAGGGCCGGCACGGTGGCGTAGTGGTTAGCACAGTGGCCTCGCCCCTCGCATGTAGTCTGCATGGTGCCCTGTGCTTGGTGGGTTTTCTCCTAGTACTCTGCTTTCCTCTCACAGTCCAAAGACATGCAGATTAGGCTAATTGGTGTTCATAATTGCTCGTAGTGTGGGTGGGTGTGTGTACTGTATATGTGTGTGTGTATGTGTGTGTGTGCCCTGTAATGGATTGGCACCCTATCTCCACTTCATACCCAAATTCTCCTGGGATAGGCTCCAGTGACCTGCGGGCCTGTTCCAGGATAAGCAGTAGAGAAAATGAATGAATGCCAGTTAAGGAATAGAACAATGGAGCATTCAAATAAAATGTGCAATTTATAATAAAATGTAGTTGAAAAACACTTGAAATTCTCAAGTATAAAACATATTATGATGAAATGTAAACTAACTCATTACACCATGGATTTATGCAAGTCTATTTAGAAAGAGTAACTGGAATTGTGAAATTGTGCTGTTTTCATTTCTCTAACAGGTACAGTGGAGTTAGATTTAATTAATCTTATCCCTCCAACCAAGACTTCGGAAAAGTGTAATCTTGACATGTTGATCCAACAAACAAACAAGAACATGCCTCCCAAATCACTCTTTGCCCAGAAGTGTGTGAGAGGCTGGTGGCCCTGTGCCATGGAGGAAGATGGCAAGAAAGTCCTGACTGTAAGTAAACAGTAAACACTATACACTGATCATATGCGTATAGAAAATAGTAAAGTCCAACCTGAAACTCCTGTCATACAGATTAACATTTTTTTGTCAGTAATTCCTACATAGAAGAGATGAGTGATTAGGCAGACAGAGGAACTGACAATAGTCCGAGAGAATTCTGACTATGTGAGACCTTGTGTTGTATGTCAGGGCAAAGTGGAGATGACTTTGGAGATCGTGGATGAAAACGAGGTAGATGAAAGGCCTGCTGGGAAAGGAAGAGACGAACCCAACATGAACCCAAAACTGGATCCTCCAAAGTAAGAAACTCTTATCCACGTCATAAGAAAATCTACAGGAAGTTTGCTTGTTTTATATGACACCAATCTTTATTTATTCATTTCTTTCAACAGCCGTCCAGATACATCATTCTTGTGGTTTACGAATCCATGCAAAACTATGAAATTTATTGTGTGGCGCCGGTTTAAATGGCTGTTCATTGGAATCATCATTCTTGTACTAGTGCTCCTGTTTCTGGGAATTCTGCTTTACTCTTTGCCTGTAAGTTATAACTAAAGATTCTTTATCAAATGCTAGGACACTAATTATAAAAGTGCATTCCATTTACATGCAGTGCACATGACCTAACTATATCTTTTTCTCTTACAGAACTACATCTCAATGAAAATTGTGAAGCCATTCTGATGGATTGCTAAAGAACTTTTTTCAGGCTTGAGTGTCCTGTTTTTAATACACCAGCGAGATGAACACATTACATTACATTTTTAATAGGAAACAGTACTTCAAGAATAATTAATTACATACTGTACAAAAATTATGTTTTTGCCAATGTTTTTTGCGCTTTTTGCTGCACTAATGTTTTACACAATGCAAACATGATAAAAACAAGCAAATCTCATTCAGGGATTTTTTATAGCAGTCACTTCAGCAAATCAGTGCAATTTCAGCCTATAATCTGTTGTATATATTTCTAAACCTAAAAGGCACTGAATGAGACTTTCCAAAGTCTTAATTGCTTTTCAAATTTTATTCAAAATTCAACACATATACAAAGATTTCTGCATGGTTTATAGAATATATTAAACCTGACAAAATGGTCTCTGTTGGATTTCTGTGTGACTAATTCTTTAGTATTTATTTGCTGACTGTTATTGAATAGTTTCTTTGTGAGGATTGTGCAGCACATCTTCTAATCGTAGATTGTTTTTGATCTTTCAACACCAGACACCTTGCTCAATTTGCCCAAGTCAGGTTTTCCAGTATACATCTAATCTGCTTTTTTGGATTCAGAGAGGAGATTGAATCCACTTGGAGGTTTTCTATTTTACCATGAAATAATAAAATAATAAATAATGAATAAAATAATAAGGAATTAATTATAAAAACCTGACAAATTAAAACAACTCACAGAAGTTCCAGGAGATTCCACATTTTGATAGATCCCTGATGTTCACGCATCATATACAATACTTTAATATGATATAATACTGTATATGATATGATGCACTGCCCAGCCAAAAACAACTCACCAACTGGATTTAACTAAGCAAAATTTTATGAGCCATTAAATAATTACTGCAGTGAATAATATGGTCCATTTTCATTTAATCCTACCTAATGCAGTAAGAAGCTTCTCATTTCTTAAACAAGAAGACACATCCTGTGGTTGTGGTGAAAATATTACTAGGGAGAAAAAATTTGGATAAGCACTGTAAAATGCATTATACTGTAAAACCTGGAAGGATTGTGTTGAACCATCATCTTTAAGGAAGAAATGGGGTTGGAAAAACATGTTGAATGAAAGTGATGGAAAATTGAAAATGGAAAATTAGTGATATCAGATTGTTTAAAAAAAAATACATGCCTATGCATTTTTACATGCAACATGTAAAGAGAACTCATGGGATTGGGACTAAACATGTGGTCTGATCAGTCCAGATCTACCCTGTTCCAGAGTGATGGGCGGATAAGGGAAGCAATGCACCCAAAATACTTAATGTCTGCTGTACAGGTTCTGGAATGTTATGAGCTAGAGTCACTTCTGTTGGTCAGGTCTAGGTTCAGCAACGCTATTTTCTCCCCTGATGACAGAGGCACATTCTAAGATAAGGATGCCAGGATTCATTGGGCTCAAAGAATGCTTCAGGTTGGACATGTGAGACATCATTTTCACACATGGATTAGCCACCACAGAGCCCAGACCTGAACCCCATTAAAAATATTTGAGATGTGCTAGAGAAGGCTTCATGCAGTGGTCTGGTTCTCCCATCATCAATAAAAGATGTTGGGGAGGCTTATTGAAATGATGCAATACCTATAATTAGGGCAAAAGGAAGTCAACAAACTGTTGTACAAACTGAGTCAGTGACTTTTTTTTGGCTGAGCAGTGTATAATATAAAATTATTATATAATTATAAAATATACTGTACAACCCAAATTCCACTACCCCATGGTAAACATGTCCCCATCCCAACTTTTTTGGGACCTGTAGCAGGCATCAAATTTGAAATGAGCATTTTGTTTAGTGTAAAAAATAAAAAATAAATAAAAAGTCTTTATTAAAATGTGTAAAATTTCCCAGTTTAAACATTTGTTATGTTTTCTATGTTCTATTGTGAATAGCTATTGGCTCATGTAATGTAAAGTCTTTTAGTTTTCCTTTTATTCAATTGAAAAAAACCTTTTCCGGAATTTGGGTTGTATATTTGCACATATTTTTCACATCAAATACTGATTTTATTTCTTTTACTTCTCTCTTATTATTTTTTATTTTATTAATTGATTAAAAAATAATTAGAAAGAAAGATATAATCAATGATCTTAGAGAAGCAATTGGTGCTGCACATCAATCAAATGGTTATAAAACCGTTTTCACACAATCGAAGTTTACCGTTCTACAGAGAGAAAAAATATTAACAAGCGCAAAGCATACAAGACAGTTGCCAATCCTCCCAGGACTGGATGTCCTAGCACATCCACCTCAAGGTTAGACCGTGCAATTCTCTGAGAAATATAAAAAAAACACAAGAGTTAAATGTAAGACCTTACAGGACTCACTAAGCATTTTAAAAGTTCTTGACAACACAAAAATGAATAAGCAGTTGTTACTGATTAACTTCCTGGCACCTCATGCTCATGCTCCCAGAACCACACACCTAGAATCCTGGAATTTGCCATATAAAAGCCCATAGATGCGATGACCAGGTCATGTTCAGGTTGTCAGCTAACTTAATTTTATTGCCACATAACATTGTTGAGTCTAGAACTGACCAATGACAGCAACATCATAACACTGCCTCCGGAGTATTGTATAGTGGGCACTATGCATTATGGGTTCATCATCTCATGTGCTTCTCAAGACCTTCTTATTGTGACATGCCCATGAAAAGAAAATTATGTTAATGTGTATAAGTAAGAAACATGTGTATAGACCATAATGATCAGATTGTGATTGAGCAAGCCAAGAAAAATGGTGGCAAGGAAAAGCGCCCTGAGATGGCAATAGGATGAAACCTTGAGTGAACCAATCCTTATTTGGGTGATAAAAGATAGCAGGAATTTTATGCCGACATACTGTGTTAGGCAGCTGAAAGTTCAATATAACAGAAGATGTCTAAGTTAACATGAAGTCTAGTTCAGCAGAAGGATGGCACCAGGATCAGCTGAATTCAGGTGCAGAGGGCAGACGGCATCTGGATCACTGGGAGCTCAGGAGCAGCAGGTGTAGCTCCAAACCGTCACAAAGCAGAATTCAGTTACTGCTGGTGGTCTTTATCTGGATGCCTCAGGATCCTAGCAGGGTGGGCCCCTGTTTACTGGAGCTGGCACAATTTCCAGATGCCTTAGGATGGGTAAAAAAAAGTAAGAACAGGTGGCAAAGAATTAGCGTAGCCGCTGTTCATTACAGTTTATTTGCAGCACTAGATGAGAGTGTGCATTTACATGTACTGGAGTATGAGGTTATGGGATGAATTATGTGTATGTCAGGTTAAAGAGATGTGTCTTGAGTCTACATTTAAACTGGCAGACTGTGTCTGAGCCCCGAACACTGTCAGGAAGGCTATTCCAAAGCTTAGGAGCTAAATATGAAAACATTCTACCCTTTTTTGTATATTTAGATTTTCTGGGAACTACCAGCAGTCTGGAGTTTTGTTATCGTAAAGAGCATGGCGGATTGTAATGTGTACAGAAGACTGGCTAGATACGTGGGAGCTAAACCATTTAGGGCCTTGTGCGTAAGTAATGCTAGTTTGTTATCATTTCTAAGCTTAACAGGTAGCCAGTGCAGGAATGATAGTATTGGGGTTATATGATCTGGTGAGAACCCTGGCGGCTGCATTTTGCACTAACTATAGCTCGTTTATGGAGGATGCAGGACAACCACCTAGTAATGCACTACAATAGTCCAGTCTGGAGGTCATGAATGCATGAACCAGCTGTTCTGCATCAGATACAGATAAAATGTCCCTAAGCTTGGCATTATTTCTAAGGTGGAAAAAGGCTGTTTTTGTAATATTGGAAATATTATTTACAAGGGGCAAGTTGCTGTTTAATATTACGCACAGGTCTTTTACTGGCGAACTGATAGTAATAGTACATCCTTCTAAATGCAAGCTAAATTGTGAGAGCTTTTGTGTACTGTTTTTTTATATTACAATTATTAATATTTCTGTCTTATCTGAATTTAGTAAGAGGAAATTATCAGTCATCCAAACCTTTTATATCTAAGTATTTTTTTCCTGATGAGATTTTTGGTTCTAACCACCGTGTCCTGAATGTGTGGTTCCCACTTTGAAACATAAAGCAGAAAATGGAATGGTGTGTAATTGAGGGCACACTTAACCAGCATGGCTACCACAGCATTCCATCTGGTTTGCACTTAGTGGGAGCATCATTTGTTTTTTAGCAGGACAATAACTCCAAACACACCTCTAAGTTATGTAAGAGGTATTTGCCAAGAAAAAATGTGATGGAGTGCTGTATCAGATGGTCTCACCTCCACAATCTAAAGGATTGTGAGTTGTACCAAAGAGTTGAAAGAAAAGCAGCCAACAAGTACTCAACAAACCATTCCAGATGACTACCTCATGAGTCATCTTGAATACTGAGTCATGAGTCACTATTGGAAAAAATGCCAATAGTGTGCAAAGCTGAAGATGACTACTTTGAATGATAAAACAACAATATTCTGGGACCTTTAACATTTTTTTTAACTTTATAGATCATCCGGTGTAAGGATAGATCTAATGATGCAAACTTTAAAGCTCTTTTGTAGGTTGCTCTGGATAATAAGGGCATCTGCCAAATTAAGTTCAGACTTTATTTGTCACTGCGTAGTGAAATTCTTTCTTCACATATCCTAGCATAGCTGGGGTCAGAGCATAAGGTCAGCCACAATATGGCACCCATGGCGTAGACAGGGTTAAGGGCCTTGCTTAAGGGTCCAAAGTTGGAGCTAGGGCTTAAACTGCCTACCTTCCAATCAGTAACTCTGTTCTTTAACTAACTGAACTGAAATGCCTAAATATAACTGTTAGTGCATATAACTACTATGACGCTGAATATGCCAGTGACTACGTTCAAGCTATTTATTACAGTAATTGCCTTATTGGGAAAAATTGCTTCAAAATGTTGGTAAACATTTCTCTATATTAATGTCTCAATTCAAAAAGAATAGCTTTTGGATCGAGAGTCGTGTATCTGCATGCTGATTGGTCACGTCAATAGTGACGTCATTGATCACGTCACGCTCAGGGAAAGGACACAGGCCTCGGAGAGAGGCTTTATTTGGCACCGCCCCTTTTGCTTTCCACAATTTCCCGAGTCATGCGTAACTATCCCAGTCGCTGTAGAGCAGCTTTTGGATTGTCTTCTCTGCAGCCCGAGATATAATTGGGAAAAAACCCTGGATGTAGTAGGTGTTCCGTTTAGTAGATTGTACTTGAGATGTGTGCATTTTTTTATTTTGCTACATGCATAAGACTTACTGTTCGGTTCTGTCAGAACTAGCAATTTAGCAAGTTTAGCTAACTAGCCGCTTAGCATAATGTGTACAACCTTTGCTTCTGTTTCTGCTACAGTTAAGTAAGTTAAAGCTCTGAGGGGTGAAGGCGTTTGTTAAACGTTGTTGGCATTGCTGTTAGTGTGTTAGAACAGCGTTATTACTTCAATGATTAGTTTCAGCTAAGGGCGATGCTAAAGATCTATTTAGCAAGCTAACTACTGTAATCTTTTACTGCAGGTCGCTCGAGTTGTAAAATTGCAAACAACAGCAGCTGAGCTAGCAACAGTTTGACAGGAGATTTCTATGTACTGAACGACAGGCTGTAACTAATAGTCATGAGAGAATGAGCGCCTTACAGAAGGAGAAAAGGTTGAAACTGGAAGCTGATTGTCACTCTGACTGTTTCTCTGACAGAAGTGTGGAGGAAGCCACTACAACACTCCGAGGTGGAGAACATATTTATATTCACCTGTTTGTCTTGTCTAGTCTATTTGTCTGTTTGTTCCTCCTCCGCCTTTTTGTCAAATTTACAATGCAATGTATATTCAAATGCTCTCGAGCTGATTTCAGTATCTTTAAACTTTGCACTATAGATAGCTTGTCCACCAATGAGCCAACATCAAATATGGATGAAACTGGAATGGAAGTGAACAGGTAACCATTTCCATTCTACCTAGACACGCCCTTCTTGACGAATTTGCTTAATTCCCAAACCCGTTCTGTGATATTTGACGTGTCTTCTTTCCACAGCAATATCTGTGGAGGCGGGAAGGAGGACGACATAAGTGATCGGAATACGTCGTTTGAGTGCAACGAGAAGCATACTTGTCAGTCAAAAGAAAACGACAGCCATTTTGATGCTTTGCAAAGACAGAAACCATCACATGACCAAAAGTTTGAAGAAACTACAACAAGCGCTAACTCCAACAAAGAGGCAGCAGCATATGGACAGATTTCACCAAGTAGAATTGTGAGCGATAATGCTGTCCCCAAGACTGAGACGACTCTTATGTCTAACTCACCGGATGCTAGTCTTAACAAGGCAGCAATTGAATCTACAGAGAAGACAAAGCTAGATCTCAGTTTATCTCAAAACACAAGTGCTGATGTGGAGATGGTGAGCCCAGAGAGCCCAACTAGTAAATCCATGCTGATAAACAGCTCAGAGGAAAGACCCAATGCCTGCACAGAGTCTCTGGCACCTTGTGCTCAATCCTCTTCTCCTGTAGAGTCCACTAACATCGTTGACCCTGGAGTCGGACCTGTGACCACCAGTGAGCCTGACGTGACCGATATGGAAACGGATAACTCTGACGTGCCTGTCTCTGGTGAAAATTCGTCATTTGCGAGGGAAGACACCCAGTCACAAACAAGGTATACACACACACGCACATGCTGAGAATTGTACACTTAATTAGCATTTGATTTGATCTCATTTTTTACTTCCTGTATAGTGTGCCAATGGCACACAAGAAGTGTGCGGATGGTGACAGAAAGTGGTTGGGAACTCCTATAGAGGAGCTGAGGAGAACGCCTAGATGTGCTCAGGTCCTCCCCCCACTTAGGGCAACAGATACTCACAAAGTGCTCATCAGGGTAAGTTCTCTACATGTACTAGAAGTAGGTGTCAGAATAGTTTCGTTGTTCAGCATGTGTTTTAATAGTTACCAGTCATGAGGCAGGTCTCCTTTTTTCAGGTTTCCCGTTTTAAAACTTATGGTTATTTATTCATTTATTTATTCATTTTTCACTTTGGTATAATAACAGTATTTAACCTAAAAAAAGTGCTCTGTAATAATTCACATTATACCCTGACCTGCCTCAGCTCAGCAAACATATTTAACCTGCCTCAGCTTAACGATATTCTTGGCATGTCTGGTGTGAACGGCTCTCTTGAGGTCATGGTTTGAGGTCTGTGTTCTGACTGGGCCATTTCAAAATGCTGTTTTTGTTTCTCTGAAGCTATTTAGTAGTACATTAACCTCAGTGTTTAGGCTCATTGTCCTACTGCATAACCCAGCTTTGTCTGAGGTTCAGGTGTAGACCGGTACCCTGACATTGTCCTGTAGGATTCTTTGATAAACTTGGGTATTAACTAGGGCTGCAACTAACGATTATTTTGATAATCGATTAGTTGGGCGATTATTTTTTTTTTTTGATTAATCGATTAGTCGGATAAAAACTAAACGCTTCTTTAATTTGATGCTTTGCTTATAACTATATGAAACCATACCAACATTTGTTTTTAACAATAATTGCAGATGGCAAGTTGACAGTATTTATATATATATATAATAGATAAATATATATATTATACATAAATATATATTTATGTATAATATATACACTACACTGTCAACTTGCCATCTGCAATTATTGTTAAAAACAAAACAAATGTTGGTATATTATATATATTGTTTAAAAAATACACTGATGTATTCAGTTGTTAAGATATAAACAGCTAAAATAATGTAATTTCGTATAATAAAATGATGTATGCATAAGTAAAACCACAGTAAATTGCATTTGAAAACAGATTTGCTAGTTAACAAGTTA
>JAOVVA010000041.1:16839407-16853549 GCA_028565275.1 Leiocassis micropogon | reverse complement strand
ATCATCCAGTCTCTGCTTCAACTGGTCCCAGACGTGCTCTATGGGGTTCAGGTCAGGGGACATTGATGGTCATACCATATGAGGCACTCCAACTTCGAGCTGTGACAATTCTGCCACAATGTGGTGGAGCATTATCATCCATGAACAGAAAGTTGGGCGTGTGCTGGCAGAATTGGGGAATGATGATGGGTTCTATGATGTCTCAGAGGTAAGAACGTGCAGTGACTGAACTATGTACAATAACCAAATCTGTTTCGCGCTGACTGGTGATGCCTTCCCAGACTGTTGCACCTCCTCCACCAAAGCAAACCCTGGGGACCATGTTGACCTCATCGTATCGCTCACTTTGCCTTCTCCAGCAACGCTGATGACAATCATTTCGGTAGACCACTGCTGCATTGTCCAGGCCACATGGTCTTGTGCCCACTGCTAACGTTCACGGCGGTGTCTTGGTGTCAGTCGAGTCCCCTGCAACAGTCGTCTGGCATTTAAGCCAAAGCGGTGGAGTCGGTTGCAAATGGTTTGTCTGGAAACCCTAGTACCCCTCGCATCTCGTAAACAGGCCTGCAGCTGTGTGGCAGTTGCATAAAGATGTCTGAGTGCATAGGTCCTTAGGTACTGGTCATCGTACTGCCTGCCACCGACCCGAAGGCGTGCCATAGCCAGGTGGCGCTGCTCGTCCATTAAGTGACGTCGTGTGTTCATGGCTGTTTGAATGATGAACTTGGAATGACTTACTGACAATAGCAGCTTTTTATACCCACAGAATGTTGAAATTGATGCCACATTGAAAAAGGTTGTCTTTTGGGATTGGCCCCACTATAAGGCACACCTGTACACAATGAGACCATTACTTGGAAAACACAAAATGAGATGTGTCCATCACCCCAATACAATTGCCTCCCTATCCCAAAAATGTGTGAAGTGAAACAAACACCGCATGTATGACATCCACTAAGTCTCTCACAATATCCCTAACTTATTGTGAGTAGTGTATTTCAAGTGTTTATTTCTTTTAATTTTGATGATTATGGCTTACTGCTAATGAAAACTTGAAATTCTCTATCTCTGGAAAATAAAATATTACTTAAGACCAGTTAAAAAAAAAAAAAAAAGGAACACACAAATGAGAATTATGAACATGTCCAGCACTCAATACTTGGGCTCCCTTTGCATAAATTACTGCAGCAATCTGGCGTGGCATGGAGACGATCAGTCTGTGGCTCTGCTGAGGTGTTATGGAAGCCCAGGTTGCTCTGATAGCGGCCTTTGGCTCTTCTGTGTGTTGGGTCCGCTGTCCCGCATCTTCCTCTTCACAATACTTCATAGATTCTCTATGGGCTTTAGGTCGGGCGAGTTTGCTGTCCAATTAAGCACTGGGATACCATGGTCCTTAAACTAGGTATTAGTACTTTTGACAGTATGGACAGGTGCCAAGTCCTGCTGGAAAATGAACTCAGCATCTCCATAAAGCTGGTCAGCAGAGGGAAGCATGAAGTGCTCTAAAACTTCCTGGTAGATGGCTGTGCTGACCTTGAACCTGATAAAACACAATGGACCTACACCAGCAGATGACATGGCTCCCCAAACCACCACCGATTGTGCAAACTTTACACTGGACCTCAAACAACTTGGATTCTGTGCCTTTCCTTTCTTCCTTCAGACTCCGGGATTTCCAAATGGAAAATTTACTTTCATCTGAAAAGGCCCACTAAGCAACAGTCCAGTTTTCTTTGTCTTTAGCCCAGATAAGACGCCTCTGACATTATCTCTGGTTCAAGGGTAACTTTGTTTCACAATTCTCTCAAGGCTGTGGTTATGCCTGTTACTTGTGCACCTACTTGTGCCTGTTACTTGTGCAAGGATTCATCGGAGCTTGGATACAGCTCACTGTGAACAGCCAGCCTACTTAACCAGACTGAGAGACTATTTAAAGGCTCAGGAAACCTTTTCAGTTTTTAATTGTGACACCATTAGTCTTTAATATTAAACTTTTTTTCACAAAATAAAAAATTTCTCAGATATAGAATTTTGGGTTTTCATTTGCTGCAAGCTGTAATAATAAAATTTAAAAAAAATAAACATTTGAAATATATCAGTTTGTGTGTAATGAATGAGTTTTACTTGTTGAGTTGAATTACTGAAATAAACCTTTTGATGATATTTATTAATTAATTAAGATTAATTGAGAATTTATTGAGATGGCCCTGTATTATGAATAGCTTGTACATAAATATGAAGTGTAGTACAAGTGTTATTGTTAGATAGAATGTAGTATAAATAATATAATGCAGGTAATAAAATTAATGTTTATGTACTGTATACATACATCAATAATGTATCACTAATATATTGTAAATGCTACACAATTATATTAGTAATAATAATCAGAGACTACTTTGATACACACTTCTCTTATGCACCCAGCAGCAAATATAGACGCAAGATGACGAAAGTGGAAAAACTCAGCAAAACTGAAAAACATTTACTTACATTTAATGTCAAGATTTTGTTTTTGTTTTGAAAAATTTACTTTCAATTTATTATTTATTTATTTATTCATTTGTTTTTTCAATCTTTTTTGGCACTTTTATGGCATTATTCCATAATTTAAATGCAATATTTGATCTATACAGGTCTATTTTGGTACTATTGTTGTTCTTATGTATGGTTATTTGTCAGTGCGTGTTGTTCACTGGGCCTGACTGCGAGACACAATTAAGCATTACAGCGTGGAAAGCACAGTGGAAAAAAGGATGAACATAGGTGTTGGACATTACAGAGGCGGATCATCCATTTAATCATGATTGCCTCCTGATTGTTGTCTAAAACCACTTCTGAAGTAGCTCCGTCAAAAATGTTAGGATTGGTGTACTGATTCAAATTTGTGAATCTTTATAGCGTTGTTTTTTTTTTTTGTGCTTTCAAAGTATTTTTAATCACCAGAAGAGGGCGACATTGTTACAGTTTGGTTGTATTTAGGCTGTACTTATTTCAAACTAGATTCTATGTCTGTGTGTCTTTTTGTTTGTTTTGTTTTGTTTAAAGTTGCTTAATTCTTTCTGGTTTATTGTTAAATGTCTGTGAATACACGTATCATTTTAGCATTATTCATTAAAACTGCCTTTAATGTTACAGGATGCGATATTAACTTACAATGCAGCACATGCTAAGAAATGGGACTTCACAGCTCTCAATGTCCTCTGCACTGATGTAAGTAACTTCCTGCTACTTTTTTTATGTGTCTGTGTGTCTGTGCACAACATTTTCATGACAATTGCTTTGTCATGTGGTTCCATACAATGATTGCCCCTGTTTGGGCAAAATATTTGGAATTCAAAGCATTGTTCCCATCCTGAAAGTCAACTAACTAATTTAGTTGTGTGTGCGTGTGTGCGTGCGTGTGTGCGTGCGTGTGTGCGTGTGTGTGTGTGTGTGTTTTTATAGCATATGTGATAGCAATAAATTTATCTCCACTATGCTATCAGTGGAAAATGAATCATTATTATGATTTTTTATCTTATTGGCACATTTAGCAGTTGAACTGTGAAAATGTGAACTAAAAAATATAGAGACTTGGCAGACTGAAGTATCATTTGGATATACAGGTAAAGCAGTACTGTATCCTGCAAATGATTTCCTGGGGAAGTGATAAAAACTAAACTGCAGTTATGCTTAATTGATGCTGTCACAAATAATACAATGAAGTGTGAAGTGTTAGTTTCATTGTCTAGAGAACTAACAGATTTTCGGAGCAGAAAAATGAAGTAGTTTATGCAACATGCTTTCTAAAGAGCAATTCTGTCTGGTGTTAATTTAATGCCAGAGTTAAAGGCCATTGCTTTGTTCAGTCATAGTGACGACGCAGTTTAGGCTGAGAGTGGCTGCACACTCAGCAGTCTGTGTCTGGCCCTTCTGGTGCCTGCTCCCTGAAGGCTCACTGCCATCAAGCACCAACCAATTAACACAAAGGTGGGCATTCAGTGTGACGAGCAACAGCTGGCAGGAGAGAGGCACCCTGTTTACCTGCTTAGTGCCTGTAAACACATTCAACAGATGGATTTTAGGCACGATGAAAATGGCATCTTGGTAAATAAGGATTTATACTGAAGCTAAAGCTGAATGAACAGATAAAGCTGTTCTGTTAGACAATTAACAGCAGATTATAGATCATTAATTTAAAATCACCTTCTGAGACAGTTCATTTGAGGATAGCCTTATGAATCGGATACTCAAAGCCAACTAACTTAAGTTTAAAGTAAATCTCAAAATTCAACCAGTTTTTGTGATCTAAATAATTTCTTTATGTACTATATGTGAAAGGTGCTGAATTATGTCACGTCTTTGACTAATAGTTAAAAGACATTTCTGTATCTGCCAAGTTTTTAACATAAGTCAAATTGTGGGGTGTCTGCCATAAGTAAGTGTTTCTACTTCCTGACTTACTTTACTGGCAAATGGCATCATGCATAGCTCAATAGCTGCCTATGTCATTTTATAGCACATTAATTTAAGTGGGCCATTAAATCTATAAGGAGCTTAATCAAAACCATTAGCAAAGAGCAGTTTATTCTAATTAATGATGTCTCTTTATGTTCATTTCTTTTACAGTTCCAATCAAAGAGTTTATCCTGATCTCAGTCACAGCAGATTCTGATTCTATCCTTGCAACACTCATTCATGCCCATAGGCAATTTATGAGGGGTCTTGTCACTTTGTGAGCAGAAGAATGAAGGCGTAAAGCCGATTGACGTTTACAGAAGACTTTAAGCACAGCACAGTACAGTGATGAGACTTAAACAAATTGAATGGTGCAAATGATATGTTTCTATTATTATGGTATTCAGACACTAGTGAAATGCTGGAGTAACTGATTTAATGTAATGGGATTATATAGAAAAATAAAGCTAGGTTGTATTCTAGTAACTATGTTCTGTTATTCTGCAGAACCAAAAGTCCCAGTTTGATTTGAACGCCCTGTGTAGCTTTTTCAAATCAACTAGCATGCTTTTGGGGAAATAAGTGGAAACTGAAAAACTCGGAGGAAATCCACATGGACATGAGGTGGCAATGCTCCTCATAGCACCAAATGAGTTCCACTGTCTGTCCAATATACTTTTTCCTTTTGAGTAATATTTCTTAAATTATGCATTTTTTGCTATGTCATTATGGAGTGGATTAACCAGTTATTGTACAGTGTAAACAAACCCTTCTTATACTTTAGTGATGTTGCTGCCACATTTGCATCCAACAATCAGTGCTCGGGCTTCTTTCACTCTTTTTTCCAAAACGGACTGTTAGAAATCTCAGATTGTGGCTTTTATAGCTTTTGCAGTGTACATGCATTCTGTCTTTCCTTTGTCCTTTTTTCTGTAACCACTAAGTACCTCACTGCCTCACTTCTTGTTTTCTGCAAATCTGCTTATGTATCGTTGGTTCTTTGATGTCAGAGGCTTTGTGACCGCATGCATTAATTTTTTACTGTAGGTTTAGCTTCATCTTCATTTAATCAACAGAGGGCACTAGCATCTCAGATTAAAAAAATGGAACTTGTGTTCTAAGGCTCAAGAAAGAAAACATTATTGCTTTTCTAAGTTAGTAAGTTATTAGTTTTTTAGGCTCTTTCATTATCATTTCAGTCAAACGCATTTCCATTTCAGTTTATGCATGGCTCCTTTTATAAAAATGCAACCATTACACCGCGCACCTTACTCTGAAGCAATTGAAGGCAATTCAATGCGACCCAAATACAAGGACTGTAGCCAGGGTCTGTGATTGACAGCCCAATGTGTAATGGCTATGGAAAGAAGCAAAAATACAAATGAGGACCTGTCTTTTAAAATTGTTGTTTAAGTGTGGCTGAAATCGAAGTGTCACTGAGGTGGTGTCTGATAAATGTCACGTTGCCTGCTCTGTCGAAAACCTGACATAAAGCATTTCTATTAATACTTCTCACACTGTATCCTTGTTAGTGGGATTTCCAATCTGAGTTTTACTGGAACATGCTTTAGAGAAACCAGTTAAGCAAATGGTAATTTAGCTGTCAGACTGTTTTTGAAACCACGCATGCTGCAGGAATATCTATTAAAATGTGGCTTTTCTTCCGCCTCAGCTACCTTTCTCCGTGGCATAGTAGGAAGGGGTATGAGATGAGAAGTGTGTTAGTCTGGCCAGTTCTCTGAGCTGCATGGGCAGAATGTGGAAATGAGGATGCTTTGATTTAGATAGCTCTAACTCTTGCTACTTCAGCAGCGTCTCGCTTGCCCCCGTCAGCCAACCAAATTCATTATGCCCAGGGGAGCATTTTATGATGTCAGCTGGGTCATTCCTTATGACACTGTTTAGTCAGGTCTTCTGTACAGCCATATAAATGCTCCTTGGCAAAATTGTCAGTGCTTCCTGTCCAAAAGTTCACTTTAGCCTCTTAGCAGCTCCAGTCTGTTCTAGGAATTCCATTTAATCAGCCAAGCATGCCCAGTAACCTTGATGAAATGAGGCTGTTAACTGATCATGGTGACCATCGCAGCCGATATGTTTGTGAATAAGTGTGCTGTAAATCACTCGGAGGGGGAAAAGGGCACCATTTTTCCCCCCCTTTTTCTCAGGAATCACGCGAGCCACGCAATTGCTGAGCCAGCTAGCACAGCTCAAAATGCTTCAGAATGGGAGTGGGTATTGCAAAGCATTGCTGTGTATTGAGCGATGGTCGGTGTGGGTGGTTTACTTTATTTCAGTTGTGGCAAAAATGAACTGAAAGCTTTCTAAAGCCCACTCTTCTTATTTCCACTCCAGTGATGTCATTCCCGCTGGGGGTTTGTTTGATATTGCACAATAGGTTTCTGTAACTTTCTTCATGATATTTTCATTTGTTACAGTCTCTACAGGTATGAAAGGACTGATATTGGTCATAGTTTTTTTCTTTTCTTTTTTTAAGCTATGTTTGCAGATGTCTTTAAATTGAAAACATTTGGAAATTCTGGAAAAAAAAACAGATTGTGATAATTACTTGATTATAATAGCATGCTCAGTATTTTCCAACAAGGTTGTATACTGTCCTGACTTTCAGTTTTGTTTTTAAAATCCAGATTTATTTCTTAATAAATCTGATTTATTTTTTTAATTTTCCTCACCATTATAGGGCTAACCCTAAACCTAACCTAATGTGTCCATTGAAGTGTCAATAACAAGTGAGAGAAGCTTAGTGATTAACAATGCTTTTTTTTTTTTAACACAGATTCTTAGAACATTTAACTGAAGAATTTTTGTCCCATCATGATTATTGTAATATTAATCTATGTTACAAAAATTCTTCAGTTAAATGTGCTATGAACCCGTACTTTTTGTACGTTCATTTTCAGAGTTAAATAAAAACTGTAATGTTTCTGGGTCATCAACAGCACATGATGTGCATGCAACTACAGTTTGTTTCTATACAGTATATGTGTGTGTGTATGTATATGTATATATATATATATATATATATATATATATAAATCTTTAATTTCTTATCCACAGGGCCTGGAGCATACAGAGACACAGCATCTATTTGACGTTGTGCTACCAAGGATGGTGAAATTAGCTTTGAATGCACCCAAAATTTGTACCCAGGTAAGTCCTGCACACACAGACTTTGGAATATGATGCACTGGCTATTGACGTTATTAAAAATTTAGCTTTTTACATGGACGTAGTTGGAAGGAAATGCCTGGTGTTGTGTGTGTGTGTGCGCATATGTGCATACGTACGTGCAGCTGTGCTGTTAACAGGCTCTCAGGGCTGCTGGGTGAAGTAGGTGGTTAGTGAAGTACACTGCCACATCTGCACTAGCCTCATTAAGAGCTGAGCTAATAGAGGCCAAAGGAAACCATCCAGCATCTGCTTTGTTACCCTGAGGCTTTAATACTGCTTCTTGAGAATTATTTGCCAAATGTTACCAAAACCAAGCATGCATTTTATCACAGTAATTTCAATTTGACCTTAATGAACACTGCTTTTTAAATGTCTTTTAAATATTTTATAAAATTTTAATTGTGATCCCAATGAAAGAAAAATTGTATTTTGATAATATTTTGAACAAACTTGTTGTTTGATGGATGTAACACAGTACCCCCTGTCTGTGTTTAAGCATGAAGTGCAAAGAAGTAACTTGCTCCAGGGGGCAGGGGCAGAAATGCCACCACTGTCAGCATGCTCTGTGAATCCAGGACAGTTCCTCAATGTCTTCTACATTATTTGAGTTTATAATTGGTTTCAGTATAGTTGACCTCAGTGAGAGATGTGCATGGGAGGTTTTGTTTTTGTTTGTACTTTCCTGTAGTTCCTTAATTTTAGTATTATTATAATTTTTTTATTTTCAAAATTAGTTACTTCAGTTTCCCCAAATATAAATAAACTAGTAGCCTTATTTAAAACACTCTTGCTCACTGCTTGCTCACATGAAAATAATAACTTTTGGCTCCTCATGGAGTTTGCTACACTGCCCCCTAAAAGTGCGCAAACAGCATCTTGAAAAGATAACGCTGTGTCACAGAAGCACGTAATAGCTTTAGTCCTCCGTAAATCTTGAAAAACAAAACCCAGTATTGCACAGACTATTCTTATCATATATTATTATATAAAAGAATAAGGACACATTAGTTGTTTATTCTGAAAAAATATTTTTATGTAATCAGGATTTTCCATCACATGGTAAGTCTATTACATCTCAAATGTTTTGGCCTCTACAGGCATGAGAGCTGACCTCAACAGATTTTTATTTTTTATATTTTTTTGTGAAAAAAAGTGAATGTTTCCTGATTAGTCTCCCTAATTTGGTCATAGCAAATTCCCACTTGTCCCTAGTATGAATGATGCACTGATATACACCGATTAAAACTATTAACATCAAAACATTTACGTTTTAGGTTCCCCTTTTACCCCCAGGTTGGATCATACTCCCTTGAAGCGTGGCTCTGTGAATCAGGCTTGTGCGTTCAGATTGGGATTTGGTTTATTTGAAGGCCAGATCAACAGCCTTGAACCCTTTGCCTGCTGGGCCATGCACATAGCAGCCTGTGGTGCACTGCATGTTCTGATACTTTTCTACCATGGCCAGCGTTGACATTTTCTCATGGCTTGTGCTGCATTGGCTTTTCTCTGGGTTCACACTACTGTAGGCGACTTGTGTGCCTATGATCTTGTCACCAGTTTCCTGGTATATAATTGGTAATCAGTGTTATTCAAGTCACCTGGCAGTGTTGTTAATATTATGGCTAATCTGTGTATGTATGTGTATAATTTTCAGTTGCAAGCAGAAAGATTAACATGGTTATTACTTGCTCTACATTCATACTATAGAAAGCCAGATCGATCTAGCCATTAGAATGGTTAGTATTTACAGATAAAAAGGAAACTTTCATGTGTCTCTGTATAAGCTGCACTTTATGTACTGTTATTAATGCTTCTATTGATCAGTCATGTGTGTTGGCCTTAAGAGGGTCTTTAAGTCCGTTCAGGGAAGATGAATAGCACTTGAATCCTGCTGGCTTATGGTGAAATTCAGCAGGGTGTTGTAATTACTCCTGGCCATTTGCTTAATGCAAGTCTGCCATCCCGTTTGGTCAATTGCTAAACTAATTACATTTTCCTTCGTCTCTGCAGCCAATCCCCCTACTTAAGCAGAACATGAATCAGTCCCTGACTCTGTCCCAGGAACAAATTGCCTGCCTGCTGGCCAATGCCTTCTTCTGTACGTTCCCAAGACGTAACTCGCGCAAGTCCGAGTACTACAACTACCCTGAGATTAATTTCTACAGGTAACTCACCATTTCTTATCATGACTCCAAAAATCACTGCTTTTGAAAATTCTTATATATTGGAAGGTACAGATATTGATCTTGAAGGTTTAGCTTGCTTGCCAAATTCATGCTTTCTCATCACAGAGACTTGCCTTAACAATTCCAATTCTCAATACATGATCTAATAACCTGTGACTGCTTTAAAGTGGTTTCGATTCGTTTAAAGAAAAAGTGTAACTCAGTGATTTATGGTGCATCATTTTTTAAATTTATTTACTCATTCATTCACACTGACAATTTAATTACAGTTTACCAGATCCAGACTACCCAGATCATTTTTGTGCATTTGTGCAGCTAAATGGCAGTTGCTTGGTAATCTTTAAATTTAATTGCCTAAAATATACAGTTGTTTTCCATAAGAGGGCAGTGATGGTTAACTTCAGGCTTCATGAATGAAGACTAAATTACACTGTCTCAGGAAAGTAATGTTTTTATTTTTGCCTACATACTGATAATTATTTAAAACCGGCAGCAAAGTAAGTTATAATTCAGTAAGCAGTGTTCAGTCACGTGCAGTGGTGTCACATTTAAAATGCACACTTCTTATTTCCAGTTTAAAAAAAACAAACATTGTGACATCTGTATGTTTGTTCCAGGATGGAAGTGTTATATTATAGTGTTTTGTTATTATAGTATAGTATTATAGTGTCATTTACATGCATCACATTGTGTAAAATTAAGTGAAATACAAATTTAAGTCATCTTAATGATATTAATTAATGACAATAGGATGCTTATCTTACAGCTTAAATATAGAGATGGCATGATACATTTTCTTCAGGATGATATAACTAATGAAACTTTCAATATCAGCTAATACATATATCCAGCTGATAGGTCTTTAAAACTTAAGGTTTTTATTAACTAAAAGTTTTTTACAACAACAGAATTTATTAGATTGTAAATATAATAAAACCAGACCTAACAGTTAAATCTCTTTATATAAACATTTCTAGATCTAAAGATAAATTTCTTTTCCAAATCAATTCCAGTTTTTTTGCACGTTTGTTACAGAATCTGATATCTGAGATTTTTCTGCTTTCAGAGCCACATTTTTTGGTGGTATAGTATGGAATCAGATCATCCCACCAAATATATATTATCTGATTGTATATTAATTTACAGTCACACATTATTAAACAATAACACAACGTCTTAATTCTTATTAAAGTCATTATTGCATTTCTTTATGAAACTTTCCACAGATTATATCCAATCTACATTCAGTATCGTACCTATATCATAATTTTTTTTTTTGCTGTAATGCATTGCTTTTATTTCTTGCAGATGATTATAATGGGTTTCCTTGAATCTACTTATTTCAGATGATCATGTTTTTGCCGTCTGTTTACAATAATATTGAGTCTTATTAAATTCACATGGGTTAAAATGTTGTTATGGTATCATTAGATACCGGCAGTGCTTGCACATTTCTTGTTAGACATTATCCAATTTCTCTTAGAATCTAATATGCCACCTTTGGTTTCAAGGTAAATACATTTCTTGGCCAGGTGAAAATCACAGGACTATGTTTAAAGAAAGATATTCATTTTACACACAAAGAAAACTGCATCCGTGAAGTATGTTGCTTCAAGTACTTTCTCTTAGACACTGAACATGAACAAAGCCAGATACTGCTGCACTGCCCTACACTCCCATTATAGTCGTTTCTTTGTAGAGGGTTTTATCTCCCCTGGCTAGAGATGGCTAAAGTGGGTTGAATTGTGATTGCCTGAGTGATTGCAGCATTAACTGAGATATGACTTATTTAGATGAGCACAGCAAAGGGACACCAGCCAGTGCATCAGCTTCTCGTTCAACGGCAAGAACCAGCCAATAGGAAACGAGTTTTGCAAAGACGGTGGAGATTCCAGACCTGCTGATCGTTATGGCGCAGCCCACTCTAATTGAATGACTGTCCATCAGTTTACTTATTCGCTCGTGCTGCTCCGCAGTGGAGGACTAGGCAATTTAGAGATTGCTTATTTGGCAGACCTGTCAATGTCTTTTTTTCTTCTGTGACATGATGGATAGACTGGCACTCAGAAGTGTAGTTATATTATGCTAAATATTGGCATGCCAGTACAGTTTTTTCCACTTACCAAATTAAGGTACGCCATTGAAATAGGGTATTTTTTTTCTTGGAGAAGTTTGGCTTTGTTCATGTTCAGTCAGATGCGTGTTTTTGTTTGTTTGTTTTATGCAAGTAGTTGCCTTACTAAGTCTTGGATTTTTATAAAATTAGCTGAATCAGAATGGTACTAGGATGACACTATGGTGCAGTGTGTAACATTGCAAGCCGCCGAGCTCCCAGGTTCCTGGTTCGATCTTGAGCTTAGGTTAATGTCTGTCTGCTTCTCCAGTTTCCTCCCAACTCCCACAAATGTGCTAGTAGGGGAATTGTCAACACTAAATTGCCTGCGTGTGTGCACGCGTGCGCGCGTGGCTCCAGATCCTCCACGAACTCAGTCAGACTAAAGTGATCACTCAAGATGAGTAAATAAATATATGAAAGGAGTTCTGTTATAATAATCGTTGATATTTAGTAGATAAGAATAAAATACCATGCATGATCTTTTTTTTTTCTCCCTGAAAGACTTTTGATTTATCAGATTTATTTTTTTTTTGTCATTTCATTTTATTTTTAAAACCTTTTTTTTTATTTTTTTTTTTAAATAACTCTCTTTTGTTTTTTTTAATCCATGATCAGCTGGAAGGTTGTGTCCTAAATACAGAAAGCCACATAGGGAGACCTTAACCCCGGCATTTCGGACTTTTAAAGTGGACCAGTAGCTCTCTTAATGGCTTTTAAAGAAAGGCGGTTGTGTTCCTCTGGCTGTCGTTTTATTTGTGCACTGTTACACCAGTGCACCGTTTAGCCTCAGGACAGTAGCCTTGTGATTATTGTCCTGACTGAGGGGACGTACGCTCCATGAGCAAGCAGCATTAAGGATGTTAACGTGTGTGTGTGTGTGTGTGTGTGTGTGTGTGTGTGTGTGTGTGTGTGTGTATGGGACGCTGAGTGGATGTCCTGCGCTGAGATTGCCTTTAAATCAGGATGGTCAGCAGAACTAATCTGGTCCCATAATGCTACTCCCTTTTTTCCCCCTACACTTCTTGGATTTGAGTTTCCTTTCTAGCAAGTTTTGTCTCTTTTGCTTTCAGATTGTTCGAGGGAACCGCTCATCAGAAGATTGAAAAACTCAAAACTCTACTTTGCTATTTTAGAAGAGTCACCACTGAAAGTAAGCCTGGCATTTAGACTTAATGTAAATTATCTTTGTTTTCACATTATTGAGGCTTGCACTTACATGCTTATTGTTTCACCCTTAGAGCCCACTGGTCTCGTGACATTTACAAGACAAAGCCTGAACAGTTTTCCTAAATGGGAAAGGTACAAATATTAATACAAATGTAGTATGTGGTGTAAGAAAATGTGAAATTAGTGTTTTGACCTATAAAGCAAAAATGCTAATTTACATTTTTTCATACAGAGTAGTTTTAGAGCCTCACTCATATCTTGTGCCATCCAATCTGAGAGATCATGCCTTCAAACCCACTGCTCCCTTGATAAATGAAGCATGGCACTGTGTAGACTCTCAGACCAATTGCTTCCCCAGGCAGTGCACCCTGGAAACTGAGTGAGGGAGCAGGAAGTACAAATCTACTTTACATCAGGTTGATCTGCCTGTCTTTTTAAGCTCATTAAAATCTCAGACGACTGAAACACTTGTGCTTGGGAATGCATAAAATTCTGGGCTACAGTCTTCCAGCTTCCATTTTTAAAATTAAACTGGAGGAGAGATTTAAGTTGTTTTATAGTTCACTAACATATTAAGCTTTTCTAGCCCTTTCCTTTATACTATAATTTACCAAAATGTGTTTATACATGATATGCTCTGTACCTCCTGAGTCATACTTAGATTGTGTATGTAATTGCCTTATATACATAGATTTTGGAATAAACAAAAAAATGGCAATGCCATCTGAGGACAAGTTAGTACTGGTGAATTTTGGTGAATTAAATGGAAGGCTTGGTGTTAAGTTTGCCTGTCATAATTAAGAACATTTGAGTATGATTGGGAAGGGTTAAAAAATCAAATTTTAAGTAACAACAAACTAAATTATTGCATTTCAGGAGTTTTTAATTAAATGTGGAGTGTGTATCTTGCCTTATGTCTAACAGTGCCAAGTACCATAATTAAAAAAGGGACTAACTAAGAGTAGCTTGTACAGTGGTGTGAAAAACTATTTGCCCCCTTCCTGATTTCTTATTCTTTTGCATGTTTGTCACACAAAATGTTTC
>JAOVVA010000041.1:16818020-16831458 GCA_028565275.1 Leiocassis micropogon | reverse complement strand
ACCTGTGCCAAGTTGTAGTGCGAACTGGGTATTCCGCTGTGGCGACCCCTTGCCGGGAGCAGCCGAAAGACCAACAATCTGATGTTTTTTTCTCATGTTTTTCAGATGATGCTGTTGGCTTACTAGATTTTAATCAGATTTGTTGAGCAGCTGCTTATACTAACTAGTGTAAATGAAAGGCATTCACTCATGCTGTTTGGCTCTGCTCTTTTAGGAATAATCGACTTGTCCATACCTAAGAACAGCTGCTGATGCTTTTAATGATACTACAACTTGCTTTTCTCTAAAATAGTCCCTATATCTAAACTCTAAAGTAGTTTATCCCAGCTCTGTATTTAAACTCTATATCTCTATATACCCTGTATCTAAACTCTAAAATAGTCCCTTAACTTCACAAGCAGACCAGACATTATTTTTTAATAAATTCAGCTCATCAGGCAAACTGGCACAGAGGAGTGAGAGAGGGTGTGAGTATAATCAATAATTATATCTCATGGTCTTTGTTTTGGGTGCTGGAATTAAATGTTTTTAGCCATGATTCCTCCTGCTTGCTTTGTTTGATATGAACAACCTATATTAAAATGAGTCCTTTACCTGATGCTAGATGCTGGAAGCAAAGTGTAGTAGTTATTTTTGTTTTCTTTGTATGCAGGCACTGAGCAGTACAGTAAGTACAGTGGCTATGGAGACAGCTATAGATGGAAGGAGAACTACAAAGATGAGATGGAAAGGTAAGGAGATAGAAAGGTAACTTTTTACTCTTCTGCTAATAACTTTTAAATTCAACATAAGAGATTTAACCAGACCACTTTGTTATATTAATATACAGCATAATAATAATAATAATCACTATCATTATTATTATAATAACTTGGACATAATATCACAAAACATAAAAAAGTAATATTTTTGTTTAATTAAAGTGTGTCCATGTATTCGTTATTTCTGTAATTAAAATGACAAGCAGGATAACGTGTGTAACAGGGAGCATACACCTGAATGCAGCTTCTGACTTTTATCTCATATGCAAGTTATATGTAAAGAAGCAGAATTAAGGTTCATTTCAGGCAGCGTTATTCTGTTAAAATTAAAGGATTAAAAATATGTGTGTGTGTGTGTGTGTGTGTGTGTGTGTGTGTGTGTGTGTGTGTGTGTGTGTGAGAGAGAGAATGTCTGAGAATAAGACTTTCTTTAATCTGCTTCGAGCCAAAATTCATTTGATTATATTTATGCAGTTTTGCAGGGCACAACGTTGATCGTTGTTGTAACTTTGATTCTTGAGTTGAATGTACAGAGAATGCAGAGACAGCATTAATGTTCAGCTATAAGATTGCAATACACTGTTTTAGGTGTCTTGTAACCTAGTAGGGGTGAACAAATGGTTATAACACCCAGGATAGACAAATTATGTTCCCAGGCTAGAAGTTTTATTATTTTTATTCATAGTTCCTCAGCAGAAGGCTTCTGATAGAGCCTTGATGCTTTGGAGGACTGTTTAACTCATCATACTTGGGCCTTAAAGTAACTTAGTTGCTTCTAGTTTATTTACATTTTAGCACCTATAACAGTGGACTAGGTAAGCACATTGCCATTTTCACTTATATAGTTGGCTAACTAATGAACTTGTCTACCCCTGCCCTGTAAATTTTACCATACGTCTTGTGGTGATTAATCATAATGTTCTTTCCTCCTGCTTAGGGATAAGTGGCAGAGAAAGTATTCAGAGATTGTGGCATTGGATGCACTGAAGTACAGACACTACATGGAGCAGTTCCACCCTGAGAAAATCACAAGGGAACTCAATAAGGTAAGTAGCGAGCTCTGAATGTAAATTGAATGTCTCCGACAATGAAATGTCTCTCAAGCTGACGATTAAAATCTAGGCCTACCCTAACTTTATGAGGATGACCTCGGATGACTTTTAGAAAAAGTTTTTTTCTTTTTTTGCAATTTTATTTAAAAAGAGAAACTCTCAGATTTTCTAGATTCATTATATGTAAAATGAAATATTCTAAGCTTTTGTCTCAATTTTGATAACGGCTTATAGATCATAAAAAATCCATTATCTCATAATATTTAAATTTATTTCAAGTTTTAGTAAATTACTATTCTTACAGTACAAATACCGTATATCTCTTGGTCTAGTTTAGTACACACATGGAAAAGACTGCTGACATTACAGTTGTCCAAAGAACGTTCACTGACATTCTTCAGAAGGAGAGTAAGCCACAGAAGGATGTGTATTGAATCATATTTCTGGAAAGCTGACTTGAAAGGTGGTAGAAAAGGGCGCACAAACAATAGGGATGACTGCAGTTTAGGAAGATGGTGAAGCAAAGCTGATTCAAGCTTCACAAGAAGTGGAGTGGGACTGGAGTCAGTGTAAGAGCCACCATGCACAAAATCTTCAGGAAATGAGCCACAACAGTTGTGTTCCTTTTACCAAGCCACTCTTGGACCAAAGACAACCTCAGAAGAGTCTTACTTAGGCTACAGAGAAAAAGAACTGGACCGTTTCTTAGTGGTCCAAAGTCCATTTTTCAGATAGAAGAGAATTCTGCATTTATTTTGGAAATAACTAACCCTAACCCTAAGTCCCAGATTCTGGAGTCAAAATGGAGAGACACGGAATCCAACTTGCTTGAAGTCCTTTATAAAATTTCGACATTTGGTGATGATAAAACAGTAGACCAATACCGCCAAATGTCACGCCAAATCAAGTCCCAAGTCAATGCAGCTGAAGGCTGCTATCCAAACAACCTGGTATTCAATAGCGCCTCAGCAGTGCCACAGGTTGATCGCCACCATGTCATAATGCATTAATGCAATAATTTATCTTAAAGGAGCTTTGACAAAGTATTAGGTGCATATTTTAAGTTTTTTTTGTCTTCAGAATTTCTTCAGAACAAAAATGCTTGAACATGTACTTTACATGTATTAAATCTATGGGTTTCATTAAATTACAAAGAAAATTATGCTTTTCACAATATTATAATTTTTCAAGATATACTGCCCAGCTGAAAAAAGTCACACAAACACAAAGATTTACCTTAACCTTTTGATTATAGCCCATGTGCTGCCTGGTTCATGTGTGAAAATGATTCCTCATAATCCCAGAACTCCCTTTCACAATTTGTGTCCTGGAATATGCCTATAACATCAGGGAAGGACAACCTCCATTAATGTGATAACCTGGAAAATCTATATGTTCAGGTTGTCAGCTGACTTCATTTAATTGCCACACAACATTGCTGAGCCTAGACCTGACCAACTGAAGCAACCGGGTGCATTGCTTCATGCAATTCCCTTCTTGCCCTGATGCACCCATCCCTCTGGAATGGGGTCAGTCTGGACTCATCAGACCACCTGATCTTTTTCCATTTCTCCTATTTTATGCTCCCTAGCAAAATCAAGCATTTGTTCTAATTATCTTAAATAACATAAGGCTTTCCTATGGCCACATAGCTGGTAGTCCCAAACCTGTGAGTTTTCTTTATATTGTTTGTGTATGGAAGTGCTCTTAATTTCACTATTAAACATAGCTATGGTTTTTACTGTTGATTTTTACCATGCAAGTTCAGTGAACTCCTTTCATGATTTTTTTTTCTGACCACATTTCTTCCACAAAATTAATGTTTCAGCACCATCCTTTCAGGTATAGTACTGAAACTTTAATTGTTGTGGTTTTGATAACACCTGGAAGGGTTCTTAATGCAGCTCCAATAATTTCAAATCTTCTTATTTGTTTTCTTGTTGCAGCCTAATAATTTGACCCTTCTGAAATGGTCATAATTTCTTTTATCATTTATTTATTTATTTGGGTGAACCACCTGTCATTTCTTCATATTAAATTCAAGAAATATAATTTAATATGAAATCAACTGTGACTGGCTACACCATGCCTAAAAATTAAATAAAAAAATGTGTAACAACCTTTTTTCCCCTTTTGTCTGAATAGAATCTGATAGAATTGTGACAGGTTGCAGTAGCTTAAACACTGCTTTCAGACCTGTCCTACCCCTAAAGATCCTGCACGTTTTGTGTGTCTATGCTCCAGGGTTATCCGTTTGGCATGTACGGATAGTTAGTTTCCAGCAGATTACTGCTGCTTAACGTTGGTGTGTGAACGTGTGTATGTCTTTCTGTCAGGCATACTGTGGGTTTGTGCGACACGGCGTCAGCCCCGAGAACCTCTCAGCCATTGCCACAGGAAACTGGGGGTGTGGTGTATTTAGAGGAGACACACGACTCAAAGGTACAGTAGCTGATTGGTTCATGCTACGTAATTGAACATCTGGGCTTCATGGTGAACTTCCGCAATTAAGGATGAATAGAGATAAATGCAAAAAAACTAAATCCACTCAGTGTTTAATGGTAATAACTGAATGAGGTGCGTTGTATGATTGAAGGGGCTGTTATCAGCACCTTTAGATTGAATCCTTCCCGTTGCTTAGCAAATGATCACTTCATGAAACTCATATTGTAATAAGGTCTTTTTTTTTCATCTACGCATTGTCAATATTTACTGATAGTGTCACATGTCACATCAGCTACTTCCCTTGGTTAATTAAAACTCTTCAGAATATCAACCTGGTATTTAGAGAAGGGCACTTTTGAGAGCTCTTCTGCTTAGTGAAATGTTACTGTCATGCACTGGATGTTCAAGCACTGTGTTTCTGTAAACAAGAGATTAAGGAGAAGCTGTCTTCTGTTTTATCTAATTTAATTACTCCATCTTGTGCTCATTTGTCTATTATCTAGTTAAGAGGTCATTACAACTCTCCTTTTATTGATCAGCTTCACCAGTAAATGAGGGCTTTCCACAAGTATGACAAATGTTTGCGTCTCTTACAAGTCTAAATAATTGTTCAGCTTTGACTATAAATTTTTCTATTTACTCCTAAGAGTCTCATCTCTGAGAACTTGAGTTGTGAGTACATAATTCTAATAGATCTAAATTTAAGAAGATATCTAAGGAAAATTATCACCTTTGAAAATTAGGTTGTATTCAATGCTTTGGCTCTTTAACCAGCTGGAATAGTTGTGCAACTGAATATGCAGTTATTTTTACACTACCCATTTTAGCTATTTATAAATCAAAGTAGATCCATGTTGGAGGAAGCTGGTAATACAGATTACTCATTGTAAGCAGCAGCTCTCATTAGCATGTTATTCATTAATCAATGAGCTGTATCAAGCCTCTTAAAATATTTAAAGTTTCCTCAGACTGTTTGATGCTGTATGACTAAGATCGAATATCTTAATAAGGAATCTTAGTCATGGATTATTTACCTTTAAAAGGGACCTGTCACTCATATTTTCCAAAGCTAAGAGCATGGGACAAAAATGAAAGGTTTTTTATTATCTCTTAAGTAATGCATGTGTGCAATAATAATAATACATTTGCATGGATGATCTGTAAAACGTACCTCTTTGGATTACTTTAAATAATGAATGTTATTATATTAAACAGTTGCGTATGAATGTTTTGCCAGTGCGCCCCAGCATATGGTGCATTAGCACTTATTGGTTTGTGAATCTTAATACAGTTTAATAACATGTGCCTTTGTTTTTTGCAGCCTTGCTGCAGCTAATGGCCGCGGCAGAGGCTGGCAGAGATGTGGCTTATTTCACATTTGGTGACGCAGCACTCATGAGGGACGTCCATAATCTGCACACGTTTCTGACTGCGAAACATGTCACAGTGGGTAAGAACACACTATTCATAATGGTGACTCTCCATCTGATCAACACTAGTCTGACCAACGCTAGTCTGACCAAAGATTTTGTTTTACATTCATAAGTAGTCAACTCAAACCTAAGGAAAATCCATATAAGCTCATAAGAAACTTCACAAATATAAACTTGTTTCAAACACTTATCAATATTTCACATATAAAGCACATGAACTTCATACCTTGTCTGCAGTGTGGTTTAAATAATTAATTCAATAAATCATACCCAGAATTTATTTATTTATTTATTTTTAACAAATATTTTTCTCTGACATATTGCTGTGGTACAGATGAATAAAACACTTTGTGATGTGCATTTAATCCTTACTTATTGTATACTGTATAAACAGATAAGGCCATTTGTCAGCCTTGTATACATTTGTAAGATTAACAGATTAGATGATGCAATACAACATCCAGCTAAAATATTGGGTTATGACCCTTGAAGCGCTACTTTGTCTGTTTAGAGATTTTGTACTTTTGAAATAAAAAAAAAAAAACACATTACAGCTTCAGCCCCTACTGCAATTAGGTGTTTTTTTTGCGTGTTTGTGTTAATGACAGTTGTCTCATTAAATGCATTTCTTTCTCTTTTAAGGCAAACTGTATATCCTCCTGAAGCAGTATTTTAATGTGGTGGTGAAGAACAGCCACGGTCAGCGGCCTGATGTCAGTCTTTACGGCTTCATCTATGACCAGATCAGCTCAGATTGTCCTCCTGAGCCCGCTGCAGCCTCCTCTCCACCTCCTGATGGACATTAATGCTGGCCTGTCATGAACTGACATGAACCCTTAGTGCTTCCTTCTTCTTTAGAAAAAGATCTTTTAGGTGGTTTTGTATGAAGTGAAGGACATCTGTATAGCTCTATAGAGACTGCGAAATGCCTCAAGTCACAATAAACTAAATATTTGACTCGAGAGAAGAGCAACAGTGTACTCCCGGTGGCTGGTTATTTGTGTTTCCTCATTTGGCTGGAAGATAATTATGTCCAGGTCTATTGCATGGTGTTGAATTTTTCACTTTGGAATTAGGTGACAAAGGCATATTAATCTTTACTGGCTGACTATTAACAGGGCACTTATAAAGGTTCAATGCAGTATAATAGAACAATATATCACATGGTATGCATGAAAATTCTTTCCAATACTTGGGGACATTGATCGTTACCCATGATTATGAAAAAAGGATAAAGTGACAGTTATGTTGGGTTCAGAAACATTGTTATAATTGAGGTGCCAATATATATAAACTTTACCTTAGATTGAAAATAAAATTATCTCTGAGTGAGCAGTCATACAATTTCCTTTTATGTGTAATGTTGCTATATTGAATTTATCAGCTTGGCATGTCATTTTTAACAATTTATAAAGATTTCTATTCTCAAGTGTTTGTTTTATTGATTCAATTATTAGTAGTTAGTGGATATTTTTTGGGTGTATTCTATTTTAATATTGCTGATTTAATGGAAAAAGAACAGCTTTCAGGTAAGCTAGGTATTTTTTTAATTTATTTAGGATAAAAAAAAATAACTCTGCATGTATTCCCTCTCGAGACGTTTGAGGTTCCAACTGAGATGAACTGTAATATTTATCAAACATAGCTGTGATTAGCTATGCATGTGTGAAGTCCTGCTCTGTGCTCTTTTAAAGATGCGTAATTCTTTCCATTGGCAATCTGAATTAACTTGGCCTAAGAAAGGAATACACATCAGTAATCAATGCCTGATCTAAAGGCGGCAGAGGCTTTTTCCCAGCATAGCAAGCGCTCAGCATCAGGACTAATAATGTTTCGTTCGAACACTGGTTTCCCCTTATAAAATAATAAATTAATTATTTGTGATCAGTTATTATATCTCAGTGTAATTATGGTGAAAAATGGGTGTTGCTTTTTTTTTGAGGGTTTTTGTAATTGTAAGATTTGTTCAGATGGCAGGCAGAGCTTATGTGTAGTTTATGTTGACTGTTTGACATGGTTCATTTATCAATGCTGATATGTAGGCTGGTAGGCAGGAGCAGGATGCATTACTGCATTACTGTGTGTGTTGCACATTACCAGTGAGTCAAGGCCTTTTTTAAATTATTGACCATTTCTTCTTATTGTTGTTCTGATCACCTTAAGAAGGATAGTAAACTTTTTATCATTAAGATTTATTAAGATCTTACCTTCAATTGGAATTTATTATTTAAGTGTAATTAGGTGGTGAGAAACATGCTTACAACTATAGTTTTTGCATGACCATGTGCACCCTTCTGCTTGATTTCTTTATTTCACTACAGGGTTTTTGAGGTAGATGCGTTTCCATTTTTGCGAATGCCGACTAG
Source organism: Leiocassis micropogon (assembly GCA_028565275.1). Taxonomy (NCBI): domain Eukaryota; kingdom Metazoa; phylum Chordata; class Actinopteri; order Siluriformes; family Bagridae; genus Leiocassis; species Leiocassis micropogon. The sequence continues at coordinate 16,823,401 of JAOVVA010000041.1, read as the reverse complement.
TGACGCCATCAGAAAGTCCACTGTAATTGGAATTTAAATGTCAAAGAAATGCATTAAAGAAACTTTACCGTTAATGACAAAAAATGAATGTCAGCAATCGCCTGTTATGAAGGGATTATATGCCAAAAAGCATATTTTACAAACCTTTGTGTTGGCCATTGCCAGAGGGGCAGTTTAAAATTAACACCTTTTGTAAGATGACAGAAAGGAGAGGCTCTGAATTTCATATTTGTCAAAGGCTGCGGTTTAAAAAAAAAGGCATTTCCCTGATCTTGAATTATACCAATAGAAAACGAGTACTGAGGTATTAAGTGCAAATAATGACTATGCAGTAAGGGCAACAAGAGCTACTTTGAGGTAATTTGAAAAAAAGCAAATGCATTTTTGTTTTCTCTTTATCCATGTGTGCAGAAAGCTTACTTATGTTCCCTTGGTATACTTAATATGCGGTGGATTTCTTTTTACATTTAAAACGTATATATTTAAAATTTAAAGTTATTCAGTTCTAAAGTGAGAGAAATGAAGAAACATCCTCATTATCAGTGTATCCTACCATTTTTTTGGGGTTTGGGATATTTTGTTTTTCCCTCAGATAGTTCCTTTGGACAAACATTTATTTTTCTATGTAATACTGAAAAAAAAATTCATGTAGCCCTGTTTTAGCTAAAACCTAACCACTAAATCTGGCTGCACAGTGGCTTAGTGGTTAGCACTGTCGCCTTGCACCTCTGTGGTCCGGGTTTGATTCGTGTCCTCGCCGTGCTTGGCGAGTTTTCATCCAGGTACTCCGGTTTCCTCCTTTAGTCCAAAAACATACCGATTAATCAAATTAGTGATCCCAAATTTAGGACTGTGTCAATCACTACTGGCCTCCATGATCTCTAGTTGGACTACAGAGGTTCCCAGATGGATGGAACCACGAAATATGTCTCTTACTGTCTTTCACTGAACAACACTGTGGCGGTGATTAGGGCTCCAGGGTTGCAGGTTTAATCCAGAGTTCAGCGCTGTCAGGATGTCTGTGTGAACTGTGAGGTCTGTGCATTCCCTCATGCATGTGCTATACTACAGTAAACTGTCCCTAGGGTCTGTGGCTGTATGCATGCCATGGTGCTCTAATACCAGCCTGACCATCATAAAGCAGTTTATGAAGAGGAATAAATACAGCACAAATCGAACATTTCTGCACTATACTGTACACACTCCCCATGGTTGGTGGTTAAGGTTTTTCTGAGTTTTTCGTTCGGTACGTTTATCAGTATTACGGGTGTAACCTGATTAACTGCGTGTCCCACTTTGCTGAGCTCTTCCTCCCATCTGCCCGCTCCCACAGCGTCCTTAGTCACAAGTAAGCGCGGCTTGACGCGCAGGCCTGTCTTTCTGTCCTTCCTGTCCGGCTGCTGGATGGACAGAGCTGCTGCGTTGCGCTAATTTGACATTGCGGGATTAACGACACGCCGCCTCGACTCTTAACAGCAACGCGCTCCGAGTCGGTGCTGAAACGGACCATAATCCTTCGCACTGCCTTCCGAGGTGACGTTTCTCTTTCTATACTTGGCTAAAGGAGAATGTGTGTAATGTAAACCGCATTGCAGAGTCTGTTAGCGCTGTCTGTCTGTGTTTCTGTACAAACCGTCCAGACCAGATGCAGTCAAACTCGACCGCGGATAATACAACGGTTTTCGGTGTCCTTCATAACCAGGCAGTGTGTCGCCCTCACAGTACACCACAGTGGAGAGATATTCCAGTGCGCTGATAAACTAAACAATACGTAATTCATTTATCTGTACAAAGAGGCGACGATAAAGTCTTCTACTCGTATCCTATTAAAGTACAGCAATGAGGGGTTTTACCATGAGCATTAGTAAGATAAGCCGTGTTATCTTTACAGTTTAATATGTATTTTTTTTTTATTATTCTTTTTTATAAAGCACTTACAAACATTAACAGCCTAGCTTAATATGATGGTTTTATTTATCAGGCCCAGGATTACCTTTTATTTGAGTTTATTTTTTAGACAAAAATAAGTAAGATTACAGTGTTTACTGGCTCTCTGTAGCGATAACTTTGTGAAAACAAACAAAACCCCTCAAATTTGAAGCCACACAGCCCGGGCCATGAACATGACCAGTATTGTAAGCCAGACAACATTACCTAACATTTTGCCTAACATCTTTCAGTCGCTCCCATCGAGGGGTCGCCACAGCAGACCATGCGGTCCACACACACCTTGGCACAAGTTTTACACTGAATGCCCTTCCTGACGCAACCCTCCCATTTAATCCGTGCTTGGGACCAGCACTGAACACAGGGCTTCCACATGGCAAGCGAGAAACCTACCACTGAACCACCAATGCCCCCTTACTGAATTGTAATCTTAAATCTAATTTAAACTAGCTTGTGTTAAAAGGATTTATGTCATGTACAAGTGGTCAAATCCTGCCATCGGTTTAGCATTTACAATATACACTGTTCAGTCATAACATTATGACCACCTTCCTAATATCGAGTAAGTCCTTCTTTAACTGCCAAAACAGCCTTGATGCATCAAGGCATGGACTCCACTAGACCTCTGAAGGTGTGCTGTGGTATCTGGCACCACGTCGATAGTAGCTGATCGATGAAGTCCTGTAAGTTGTTACGTGAGGCATCCATGGAGCTCTATTGGATTGAGGTCTGGAGAATTTGGAGGCCAAGTCAACACATTTTGTGTAGCTCGAACCATTTGCAGTGTAGCAGGGTGCATTATTCTGCTGAAAGAGGTCACTGTGCTTAGGGAATATTGTTTCCATGAATGGCGTATTTGGTCAGCAACTATGTTTAGGTAGGTGGTACGTGTGAAAGTAACACCTGAAGCACATGAATGACAAGAGTCAAGGTTTCCAAAGCATCACATTGCCTCTACTGGCTTGCCCTCTTCCCAAGTAAGTGATGCACATGCACTCAGTCATCTACATGGAAAGAAAATGTGATTCATCAAACAAGGCCACCTTCCTTCATTACTCCATGGTCCAATTGTGATGCTCACGTCCAAATTGCAGGAGCTTTTTTTTGGTGGACATGGGTCAGCATGGGTACTCTGACCAGTCTGTGGCAACACACCTTCATATGCAGCAAACTGCAACTGTTCTGGTACCTTTCAATTGAAACCAGCATGGACTTTTTCAGCAATTTGAGCTGCAGTAGCTCTTTTATTGGATTGGACTACACGGGCAAGCCTTCAGTTACCCTTGTGTGTCACTGATCCTTGGCCACCCTTGACCCTGTTGTTGGTTTACTGTTTTTCTTACATGGATCACTTTTTTGGTAGGTCCTGACCACAGTAGACCGGGAACATCCCTCAAAATCTGCAATTATGGAGTTGCTCTGACCCAATGGATTTGCTCTGAACAATTTGACAATGTTTGATGGTACATCTAGTAACCCAGTGTAAGGACCTATCCAATGACAGAAACTTAAGCCCAACAGATGTCAGATGTCATTGACTAATTTGCCTAGCAAAATAAAATAGCTTCTGACTAACATGTCAGACAAAAGTTATTTCTGGTCACCTAATTTAATTGGACAAATGACATTCCAAGAGTATTTATATTTATTATAATAGCACTGTGACATTCTATTAATAGTATAGACAACTTGTCTTGTTTGCTGCAGAAAATCTAATCCTAGTAATGGTTTGTTACACTGAAACCATTACTACACTTAATATGGGGTTTCAGTCATGCATTGCATGGCAACATTCATTGTCAGGGTAGCTGTGGCTTTTTAGGGAGCTATTTTTGTTGATGAAGCAAAAATGTCTTCATTTTTTTTTTTATAAAGCTTTAAACAGTGGTCAATGTGGCAAAGCAGCTTTATAGATTTAAAATATAAATAAGTATGGAAATGAGATACTGTATGTATATCTTATGATCATTAGTTTGTACCTGATGAGCAAGCAGTGGGCGATGGTGGCAAAGAAAAACTCCCTGAGATGACAATAGGAAGAAAACAGACTTAACAGGGAACCATCCTCATTTGGGTGATAACAGTTATAGTGATAGTGATAGTGTATAGGAGGGATTGATTAGTGGTCATATTGTGTGCTAGAGGGAGAGAGGGAAGGAGAGAGAGAACAGATAGTTACATATATACGCAGTCTCATAATGGATAATATCAATGTATATTTAGGGCAGAGTGCAAGCAGGGGCCCTGGCAGAAATATGATAGCATTACTAAAAGGAAAAGCCAGAAGGAAACACAGGCAAGAGGGCTTTCTGGAAAGTAAAACAACCAGTCACTTCACTGTGAACAAACCTGAGTGAGAGTTGGCGAAGACCGCATCCAAACATACCAGTTCACCTACGTCTATGAGTCCTCTAGATCTGCAACTTTACCTATGACAAATCTGTTAACAAAAGATTTGGCTAAATAAATATGTTTTCAGCCTAGACATAAACACTGAGACTGTGTCTGAGTCCCGAACATAAATTGAAAGGCTATAACATAACCTTATGGTTTTGTAAGAAAACACTCTGCCCCTGCCTCAGTTTTCATAATACTGTATAAGGTACTGACAAGCAGTCTGCATCCTTTGACTGAAGTAGGCGTGGTGGACCACCGAACACAACTAGTTCACTCATGTGCTGTGGCATGAGGCCATTTAGTGCTTTATAGATCAGTAGTAGTATTTTAAAATCAATGAGAAATTTCACTGGCAGCAAATGCAGTCTGGATATGATAGGGTTGATGTCCTCATATCTTCCGGTGAGGACTCTGGCTGCTGCGTTCTGGACTAACTGGAGCCTGTTTATGCATCTAGTAGAACATCCAGACAGTAAGGTGTTACAGTAGTCCAAACTGGAGGTAACAAAAGCATTAATTAGTTTATTCTGCATCATGTAATGAGAATATATTCCCTATGTTGACAATATTTTTTATCTGAACAAATGCAATTCTACTAATATTATCTACTGTACATGAGCTTCTAATTAAAGACTAGAATCAATAATAATGCCAAGGTCTTTTACTACTACACATATTGAAACTGAGCTATCCAGACTTACGGTACTCTGTGATCAGAAAGCTTACTTCTATCTACATGTGGTCCTGGTATCAGCATTTTCATTTTATCAGAATTAAGTAGGAGGAAGTTAATAAGTAGCCAGTGTCTAATGTCCTTCACAAGTTTCTCAACTTTGTTAAGCTAGTGTCTCTTATCTGTGTGTTTCATCAGCAAAACAGTAATAATATTATAAAAAATAGTAATATTAATAGTATTAATAGTATTAGGGCTGCACGATATTGGGAAAAAATTACATTGCAATATATTTTTTTCCTGCGATATATATTGCGATGTGTATCAATTCAGGCAAATCAAGGCTCTAATATGTTATGAAATT
>JAOVVA010000041.1:16791067-16804950 GCA_028565275.1 Leiocassis micropogon | reverse complement strand
TTTATAGTTTTGAAATCCCCAGTATTGTTGTAGAATGTAGAAAATAAATCACTAAACAAAAACAAAGAAATTTGCAACAAAAAAAAGTTTATTGATACTAAAATTGGTATCTAGAAGCGTATGACCTAAAAATTGTTTTTCTTAAATTAAAGCAAAATTAAGGATTTTCCACTAAAAATATGTACAGTAGTCTCCATAACCATGTCAAATTTATATTGCAATATCTTAACAATTTTGCATTTTAGAATTATACACTTTTTCATGTTAAATCTAAATTGACCAAGTTACATCTAAATGACAATAAAGATCATGAAAAGATTTGAATTCAAAAAGGTTACAGACACTAAAAATAAAATTGTATTTAGCAAATGTGTTTCTTTTTATCTGATAAAAATATGTGTGTATGCATATTTACAAAAAAAAACTAAGCATGGATTGGGATGTTAGAAGCATTAAGTATTATGAAAAATAGTATTATAATCTGAAAATTCACTTTTTCACCTAGGTGAGACAATTTTTTAGAACCAATACCATGTTATGAGCATTTATTCTAATAGAAATCATATTAAATAAATAAGTAGAGGGTGCTTCTAAACTGTCTGTATTAGTGAATCGTAAACTTCTGGAGGTAACCAGACCAGCTTTGAGATTAATGCAAAAAAGGTAGAAAGTAAAATTCAGCAAACTCTGTAGTTTGTGAAGCTTAATAGAGTAGAAAGTAATTCACAAATTAAAATACTATTAAGAGTCATGGTGGTCAATAAATTAAAAGAACTTGTTTCTTTTTGGCAGGACACAAGTTCACCTGTTCCTGTTCACATGTATTACCTTGTAATCATTTTTGATTAGTCAATTAAGTGTACTTGGGTTATAACTTTTTTCAGTGTGCCTTTAAAATACATGTAAAAATTGTGTATATAAGTATAGTGCTAAAGTTGATAATATTGTATTAAAATACAGAGCCCATTAAAGGACATAGAAATGGAACATGTGTATTGTTTAAATAGTATATTTTTGGGGTAATTATTTCATGATAACCAGATACTATAGTGTGTGCACCAAGGACTAGTTCCACTATGCAGTTAATTTGCTAGTCCTTGTAGTTTTACCTTCCAGTTGGTTAGTTGAATGTAGTTTGGTGAGTTCAATAATTAACTTTAAACAGAAATACTTATTTTTTTAAATTTTTTTTTTAGCAACACTGTGTAAAAGGAACTAACATTCTATTCCCCTGAAACTCTTTTAATTAGAGTACTCAAAGCAGTGAACAGCAACATCTCAAACCACTCCTGAGGATTCTGTTAGCTAGGACGGGATGTCACCATTCCTGTCAAATTGCCACTGCTTTTATTTGGCATAAAATCTGTATAAAATCTAAAGTCTAGAGATATGAGTACATTTATCAGTGTATAACTAGGTTGCACTTAATACTAAAAGCATGATTAAGAGCCAGAACTAGCCGATACTGTAGGTATTATATTTTAGTACTATCCTCGCATGATACTGCACATATAAGAAAATATAAAGCATTAATATAAAAAAAACTTGTTAAATATTAATTTAGAGAATTTTGTCCTTAATTAAATGCTTAATAGTAAACAAGCCGCCTCATGCAGGAAATTTCTCTGACATTTTCCCTTAATTTTCTGCAAAATGCACCAAATATTCTTAGTCATCCCAATCTGCTCTTACACAGGTGAGCTGAATGATGAATCCCTCTTGATCTTAAATTGGAGGCGGAAAGGATTAGCATAGGATTAGCCTGTAAACAGCATAGGTAATGTCCAAAACGCCATACAAGTGCATGTTGTGTTCTATGCAAATTGGGCATACTTGCAGAGATGCCAGAGGAAGAAAATGAAGAATCAAGGAAGAACTACAGCAATAGTGAAATAGAAGTACTTTGAAATAAACTTAAAATAAATGTATAATCTTGCACTTTATTAATAAGCAGCAATGGCAAAAGATCAGTGATGCTTCTTGCATGAAGCCCAGTGTTAATGATAACATTAACCAGTAGTGTTGCCACCTGTCCCAGTTTTATTTCCCAGGACTGTCTTTTTTTTCATTTGTCCCAGAAAGTATATCACATTTCCCAGGACACATAATGTTCTGTTTTTTTTATTTTTTAATATGGCTGATTTTATATACAGCTATATTTTATATGTCTACATTGTATTACTATAACACAAGCGATACAGTGCTGGTTGGCATGACAATAAACATATGAAAACAACCGACTCTCAAAAAAATTAGTTTTCCATGGGATGGTCAGCCTTTTTGTCTCTCAGTCGGTTATACATGTATCAAGTTTTTTTTACCTAGTTTGACATGGCTAGCTGCCTCATAGGAAATTGTTGTAACTCACCTTCATAGTCATCCGTGTAGCTTGGTATGTTCATCTTTAATTTCTTTTCCCTTTTATTTCCTGTCAAGAGTGATCTTGTGAAGAAAGCGAAGTATTTATTTTTCACCGCAAAATAAGTTGAGACTGGAAGAAAATCATTTTACCGGACAGTAAATGCAATGTTGTGTAACTGACATCATAGTATCTGGTGCAGACATAACATTCCATGAAGCGGCATTAGTATATTGGGCATTATCCTGGAGTGTTTGGCGTTGGTAGTGGAAAGAAGGATGCTACAGTACCATCATGGAGAACACCTCACATCCCCTGCACAACCTACTGTACTAGCTAAACAGTGGAACACTTTCAGTAATAGAATGCTTTAGCTCTGCTGTAACAAAGAAGGCCAAAGAAAGTCTTTTCTGCCAAATGCAGTTAGACTTTGCAATAACTCTGCTCTGTTTCAGAAGACGGATCTGCTTCTCTGACATCACTTTAAATAGGCTCATATACTGTACATTCTGTCATTCATTGCACTATGGCCACATCCTTCATTAATTTCATCCCCTCTTTTATTAATATTTCAACTTCCTGGTTCATTCTCTCTATTACTATTTTACATTTACTGTACCTTTTCCTCACTTCAATTCTAGCTTGTTGCTTACTTGTTGTATAACGTGAACTGTTAAAACAATTAAATTTCTCTTTGTGATTAATAATGTACTATATCTATGTATCTATCTAGCTATCTGTCTGTCTGTCTGTCTGTCTGTCTATTCAGTATCTGCTGCATATGCGATAACATGCCCTGAGCACCTGAGAATGCCCTGTGAAACAAAATAATGGCATTTTTTGGAGCTCTGTAAAATATTTGGTAAAATACTGCCGGTTAATAATTATTTATTATTATTTTTTTTTAAAGATTGTGTGAATAAGTTGGAAGATCAGTCTTAATTGATGCAGTTATTTAAGTTTTGATGTCTCAGGTGATGTCCATTCTCATGCATGGTGATGCTGCGTTTGCTGGTCAAGGAATTGTCTATGAAACCTTCCATCTCAGTGAGCTTCCCTCATATACCACTCATGGCACCATTCATGTGGTTGTCAACAACCAGGTAAAAATCAAGCTTTAGATTTATGCTGCCTGGCCAAAAAAAGATGTGCACTTTTGTTTGACTTAGATAACAGCATTTCTTTGCTTGATGTGTTGACCAATCCTTGTCTGAAAATGTTACTGTATGCTCCAAGAACCATTTTGAGATGGAATATGACCTTGCTATCAGGAAAGAAAAAAAAATCTGTTGATAGCTTAAACTGGTCATTCAGGTTAATTCAATTAAGTCATTCAGCTGACTTAATTTTATTGCCACATAGCTTTGCTGAGCCTAGGCCTGGACAACTGAAGCAACCTCACACCATAACCCTGCCTCCAGAGGCTTGAGCACTGGGCACAATGCATAATGGGTGATGTGTGTTAAGAAATGCTTTTACTTTCACAATTAAACATACATATACATATAGATTTTTATGATGCAACTTCACCAAACATTTAAGTGATCTCCAATCAGAGTCATTCATGATTCGTGTTCCCTTTTTCTTCTGCCTAGTTGATGGTTCAGTACTGTCCTTCCAGATTTTAATAGATTTGAACCCAATCCCAGTAATTTCATTTTAAATCTTCTGAGTTGTTTTCTTTACTTTTTTGGCCAGGCAGTGTGCATGTAATGTAAATGATTGTTATGATCCTTATAGCAAAAGGTTAAATTCAGCAGAAATTATGTATTGGTTGTTTGGATTAATCAAATTATTATTCATGTGACAAATAAATGATCTTATACCAGATTGGCTTCACTACTGATCCACGAATGGCGCGCTCCTCCCCTTACCCTACTGATGTGGCTCGGGTGGTAAACGCACCCATTTTCCATGTCAACGCCGATGACCCTGAGGCTGTGATGTATGTGTGCAGCGTTGCTGCAGAATGGAGAAACACCTTTAACAAGGATGTGGTTATAGATCTGGTGAGCACTTAGCTCTACGCTCCTGATTTGAAGCCATCTGAGGGCTGGATAGGCAACTGAGATTTTTGTATTGAGTATTGTATCGCATTTTTCCCACATACCTGTTGATAAGTAAATCTTTTTTAAGTAAAGTTAATGAAAATAATACAAAGAAGAGTGTAAAGTGGGCTAAAAGCTACATGTTAATTATTATGATCAGAAATCCATGACAGTTGTTTTGTGTATTGCAGGTTTGTTACCGGCGCTTTGGCCACAATGAAATGGATGAACCCATGTTCACTCAACCTCTCATGTACAAGCAAATCCACAAGCAGGAGCATGTGCTCAAGAAATATGCAGACAAACTCATTTCTGAGGGAGTCGTTACTCTGCAGGAGTTTGAGGTTTGTCTCTTATGCCATGATGACAGAGCTGTAGTGTTTGACCAGTAATGATCGAAAATATATTATGTGAAATAAAATGTCAAATTTTTGTTTTGAATGTCCAGCATATATGTGTAGCCAATAACAATTATGTTAAAGCTGACCTCTTCTACTGGTGAATGAATATGTGTATTTTATCTTCAGAACATCAGTATTACAGAGGCTGTTTTCAATTGTTGATTGTTGTGACGATTTTTTTTTTTTGTCTTGCTGATCCCACATTTGCATTCATTGGATGTTACTCAAATTCAGAGCATCCTACCCCCACTCTGTCTAAATCTACTATAGAAAACACAAAGCTTGAACCCAGCCATCCTTCCACTGGGCATGGCTGACATTCTGTCTGGCCCAGCGACAGCTCGTTTTATTTACAAGCGCGTCGCTGTCACTCTCCGTTCACTGCCATAGCTCAGGGGAATACACTCGGGGAATAAATTGTGACTTACAGCTCACTGTTTCCTGTATTCCATAGCACCTAGGTGCCTTGTCTAATGAATCATTTGTCACAAATGTGTTAAGCACTTTTGTTTTTTTTTTAAAGTTTTTTTTGTGTGTGTTTTTGATAAGGATGGTGGATGATGAGGGCAACATTTTGCACATGATTATATAGAAAATATATAGAAATCCTGCTAACTGTTCACAGGAGGAAGTAGCTAAGTATGACAAAATTTGTGAAGAAGCATACACCAGTTCTAAAGATGAAAAGATACTCCACATCCGTCACTGGCTGGACTCACCCTGGCCAAGTAAAGTTTTTTCTTCTTTTTTTCTTTACATCTATAACTAAGAAATACTTTGTAGCCAAATTGTGAGTTTAAAACATACTGAAATTATATTGTATTTAGATTTCTTCACAGATCAGGGTGAACCAAAGTGTATGAGCTATCCTCCCACAGGGCTCGCTGAGGATGTCCTGAAGCACATCGGCCAGGCTGCCAGCTCTGTCCCTCAGCAAGACTTTACCATTCACAGTGGTGAGCCTCAGATGTTATTCAATCTAACAGATTTTGTTGCATCTGTCTACTGTACCTGATTTGTTTCAGCCTTCACACGCCAGTGCTGTGATAGTGTGGCTATGGACAATTAGCAAAGCTCACTGTGGCGCTGCTGCAGTCGTGCCTTGGTGCTTATAGGCTCTACACAGCTGTGATGCAGCTACACTCAGGGACCATTTAAACTAAACCAGCAAGCTTCAACCTGACAGCTCTCAACACTTCTAAATCATCCTAACCACTGCTTCTTTATGACCTGCCCCTTACCACATCTTTTAAACACCAGTCGCTACATAAAGGCTCTTTGCTGCCTAAAACATTTTCACCCATGAGCTCAATATCTCTTTATGGTCTATGCATAACCTTCTAATATATTATATTGTGGACATTTTGAGCAAATAGGTAATTTAATTCTTGTCTTTATTATAGGAAACAAATGCATATTGATGTCTAGCAAAAAGATTTGTTAGAAATAGTATTTTGCTAGATCTTGCATAATTTAATGTGCTCTTTGAGCTATACATATGATTCTAAATGGATGTTCTAAAATATCTGTTTTTATCTTCTTTAGCGAAATAAATAGATTGTACCTGGATTCGTTATCTTTACTTTTCGTCTGGTCTCAAACATCTTTGCTTATGCCAAATCCCAGGAGTGTTGAGGATCTTGCGAGGCCGTGCCGACATGGTTAGTAAGCGTACAGTGGACTGGGCTCTCGGGGAGTACATGGCCTTTGGTTCCCTGTTGAAGGATGGTGTCCATGTGAGACTGAGTGGGCAAGATGTGGAGAGAGGAACCTTTAGGTGGGTGTACAGATACAGTGAACAAGCATCCTGATCCCACAAGACTTAAATCAGTTTACACTTAATTTGAGCTGTGCCAGAGAAACCTAATCGACATATTTGAGGCAAAACATTTTTCTGACAATACATTGGGCATATGTGACAAAAACATTTTGAACTTATCACACACAAAGCGATCTATGATTGCATTTATCAGTTCCATCAGCATTGCAGAAAGAAACTCTCTGCACTGCCGCTTTCATTTAATATCTAAACAGTGACGGATGACGTCAGTTTGTTTTAGAGAAGTGTCTTCTGGGACAGAGAGAGATGCCCACTGGGTGTTGTCACGGTACTGCTTCGGTTGGCGTTGAAAGAAACCTGTTTGACAACACCGCACAGCAGCACTACCTCACTTCCACACACTGCCAGTCCCAGAGACTGACTGCTAATCAGAATTCCCACACCTGCTTTTCATGCTTTATACTGGTCTTACGTTAATATTTGTCATTTATAGCCTTCCAAATGAAATCTGTTTTATCTTCGTCTCAGGAAATACAGCTTTTTAGAGAAGAGATGTAAGTGAGAGGTAGGAGCTGCTGTCTCACGAGCCTGTTTGTTGATGAGGATTGTCTGTGGGCTGATACATTCAGTCAATGCCACCTAGCTTTCTTCAAGCCCTGGGGAGTGAACATATCACAGTTCCTTAGTCTAGCACTCCATTCTTTACCCAACATCTATGAGTAATTGATTCTTTGTGAAGGTGTTCACCTTGTTTAGTTCTCCTGACTCATGTAGCAGGCCAGACGAACAAAATGGTGGTTAAAGAGATGTTCAGAGTTTAAATGAGCACAGCAAATAGACTTTAATTAGGATTAATTCCCTCCTACATTTTGCTTTGCTACAGGGTCCGTTCAGATTATTTAAAGTTGTGAATTACCTGCTGCTTCTGTGATCCATTGTTTCAGGAAAAATCAAATGATCGCTGAAGATAAACTTTGGGTTAATGAAGACCTGTTATTTAACATTTGGTTAAGGCTTCTACAAAAGACAATCTTAGGAATTCTTTTTAGTTAAAGCTAAACAGCTCCTCTGCAGCCTTGGATATTCAGTAGACCTCAGTTTGAATCTAGCTGCTACTGTACATCATTACTGTGATGTTTAAGAGATTGTCAGTGCTTGTCTCATTGTTTAGACTTTTATGGCAGATTTAAACAAAACGTCCGAGTGACCTAGCAAACCTTATCACATCAACTTTATTCCCACCTCCTTTCACTTCCTTTCCTTTGTCTCAGTTTTTTGTGTAACTCTGGACAGAAGATGAAACCACAGAAAAACGAAGGCATGCTAAGGCATACTGTAGCATAAATTTCCCAGCTTTGTGACAGATACAAAAAAAAGTGCATACATTTTTTGTTGGATAGTTTTTATGCTTTTGTGTACATTTTTGCAGTAATGGATACCGAGATAATGACCACTTTGATCTTGCAGTCATCGCCATCATGTCCTGCATGACCAGGAAGTAGATAAGCGAGTTTGTGTTCCAATGAACCATCTATGGCAGAACCAAGCTCCTTACACAGTGTGCAACAGCTCCCTGTCTGAGTATGGAGTTTTAGGTAAGAAACCACTGTTCGTCATTATCCCAGATGTCTGTGCTGTATAATCTAATGTAGCACGAACAGTGGAAAAGTGGAACATGGTTTTGTCACACAGTTTTTCTGTCACTTCACAAGACACCTTTTATAAACAGCTTAAAAAAATCTCCTTTATAATATGCAGAAAATTAGGAAATCATTAATGGATTTACAGGTGATGATACACAGGAGCAGTATTAAGTGTCCTACTTTTTCAGTATTAACCCTATATCAGTTGCTTGGCAAAAAAAAAAAAAAGAATTTAGTTTGACCTCATTTTCCCTTGATTACGGCATAATTTCAATAAGCTTCGTCCAACGTCTGTACTCTATGGAGGCCAATTCATGTGTGAAAATGATTTTTCATCCACCCTGGACCACTCTATTACAATTTGCGGTGCTTGTCTCATTGTTTAGAGACAATGAATCCTGGTATTGTTATCTTGCAATATGCCCATGCGCCCATGGAAATACCTGGTCATTTAGTATGGTCAGGTAGTCAGCTGACTTCATTTTTTGTGCACATAACGTTGCTGAATCTAGACCTGACCAACCGAAGAAAGCCCAGATTGTAATACTGAACCTATAGGCTTATACACTAGACACTAGGCATGATGGTTGCATTTCATCTGCCTCTCTTCTTACAATCATACACCCGTCACTCTGAACAGGGTAAATCTAGACTGACCAGACCACATGACCTTTTCCAAATGCTCCCTTTATGCACTCTGATAATCTTATTGAATTCTAATGTTTTTTTTAACAATTTGATTTGTATATTTATGTAGATTTTTATATTTCTATTACATTTTGATTTATATATAAAACACAATGGTCTGATACATTCATTTGCTGTTTGCTTGCACCTAATGTATGTATTATGTGCTGGAATAGGTTTTGAGCTGGGTTTTGCTATGGCTAATCCCAATGCCCTTGTGTGCTGGGAGGCTCAGTTTGGGGATTTCCACAACACGGCACAGTGTATCATAGACCAGTTCATCAGTCCAGGCCAGGCCAAATGGGTCAGAAACAATGGCATCGTCCTGCTGCTACCCCATGGCATGGAGGGAATGGTCAGCTCACTAAACTTTTATTAACTCTACACCAATCAGCCATACCATTAAAACCATTAACACTAACACTACCTACAGTAGGTTTTGGGTTCCCCTTTTGCCACCGGTCCTTTGTGGCTTTGTTTCTGGGCGTGAGCTGCGGTGTCTGTCACCAGGACGTTGCCAGCAGATCTTTTGTGTAATGTGAGGTGTGGGGTGGGGATTAGACTTGTTTGTTTGCTGCATCCCATGGGAGTGCAAATGGATTTGGATCTGGAAAGTCTGAAGGCTGGGCTCTTGGACTCTTTGCCTGCCGAGCCCCGTGTCTTTCTATCATGGCCAGCAGTGACTTTTGTTTGCGATTTGTTATGCAGTGGCCTTTCTGTAATGTTTGACATTGTTGTTCAGTTCACCTGGCGGTGGTGTTAATGTTACGGCTGATCGGTGTATTTCATTGTAGTATACAATACAGCACTATATGACATATGCTAGTGTACAGGAACACAAATAAGAGTCATGTATAAAGGTTAATCTGCACTCTGATTGGCATGCTGGTAATCTTCTTAGGGTATATTTGTATGCATGGTGAGTTCAGCTTATATCTATGCATGTACTGTAAAGCTTTTATAAATAAAACACATGTAATCATCAATGGCAGCTGTGTAATATTATCAGAGATTTCTTAAAGATTACTCCTGTGTGTTTTTCTCTGCTGTAAAAAAATCAAGATACAGTCATGGACATTTATATAGTGATGCACAGCTACAATGATTCAATTGTTATTTTTATTTAATTAGGTGCAGGTTTCCAGTTATGTGCATCTTAATAAACTCCATTCTAACTGCTGAAGCAAACCTGTACCAGAGAACAAATGATCATGGCCTTGCTCCTTAACGTTTACTCTTTAGGGTAAAGTAATTGCATAAAGATCAATAGTGATGACTCAAGTTTGTCAGGGCCTTTGCAAATGAGGACATCATTCTTCAGCTTAGTGTGATGTGTGATGTGTGTGTGTGTGTGTGATGTGTGTGTGTGTTACTAGGGCCCAGAGCACTCGTCAGCAAGGCCTGAACGTTTCTTGCAGATGAGTAAGGATGACCCTGATTGCTATCCGGTGAGTAGGTACTTTTGTAATGATCCTTTATTGGACCCCATTTATTGCCCATTTGGTTAATGCTTAAAGAGACAATTATTAATGTTTTCCACCTTTCAGGCTTTTCATTTTCAGTAGAGTGCAAAGGTCATTGAATGCCCTCTGAATATTAACTAATTACTGTATGAATCTGGAAATAAATGTATTTTCCTAAAGCATGTTTAACATAAACTTTTGACTACAACTGTAGGGAAAAAAGCAGTGAAAAAAAACAAAAATCTGTTTTTGTGTACTGATTTGGAGACAGATTTAAAGTCATTGACTTGTTGAAAGATCCATCTATGACCAAATCTTTACCTCTAGCAGGAGCAAACAGGTTTGAGCTAAAATTTCTTGGTGCTTCATAAAAGAATTGTACATCTTTACAAGAGCCCTTGGACTACCAGCTGCAAAACAGTCCCAAATTATAAGCAGCTCCCTTAGTTTTTTATTTATTTATTTTATACCAAAAAATAGCAGTATTGTTTGAGAACAAATTTTGAACTTATCTGACCAGGATTCCAGCTGTAGCTGCAACAATGTTTGTTGATCAGACACTGCAGTTTGTCAGTTTCTTTTGTGCAACCAAACTTATAATAGAGCTCTTAGCTTATAGTTGATTATGAAACATGATAAGGAATCAACTAATCTGCAACACTGAACTGTACAGGTATGTAACCTGTAACAAACATATTTTTTGTCAGACTGCTATAAAGATGACAACAATTTCATGCATTTTAAACTTACCTCTTTAAAGAAACAACTTTAAATGAAAACAAATCATGTATGTAATGTATTTTTCTAATGATGTATCATTTTTGCTCAGTCTCCAGATGTGGCCTTTTACCATTAATGACCGAAATTCATCCAGCTGTATTTTATTTACCTCTAATCAAGGAATTCCTTGGAGACTTCGAGGTCCAACAGCTTTATGAAAGTAACTGGATTGTGGTCAATTGCTCGACACCTGCTAACTACTTCCATGTGCTGAGAAGACAGATCTTATTACCATTCAGAAAGCCAGTAAGAATTATTTTATTTGTTTAATATACTGTATGTTGAATGCAAATACTGTATTACTAAAATATTGATTCCCTAAGTCATAGAGCTTTGGCTATTCATAGGCAATGACATGCAGTGCAGTTGTTATATTTTTAGTATAATAAAAACAAGAGATGAGAAGAATTCTGATGGGCATAAAACTTGTATCAGCACAAGTCGAAAGTTTCAGGATCCTTTCCACACTCATGGCTTTCCGCTACAGTAATTGTCTAAAGTGTTCCCCAGTTACAGATAAATACAGTGCTTTGTGGAGCATGAGAAAAGCTCTTCCTGAGCAAATTAAACAGGCTGTCTGGGGACACCACAGTCTGCTTTGTACAAAAGTTCTCTTAATTTATTGTTTTGGTTGGATTCACAGCTCAAAGGTTTATTTACAGCATAAATTCCTTAAAGTGAAACTACTAAATGGTGTACTTCTCTTTTACTATGATTGACATCTTATTTTCTCCTCAGCTAATTATTTTCACTCCTAAGTCCTTACTAAGGCTCCCTGAGGCTCACTCCAGCTTCGATGACATGACCCTAGGTACAGTATGAGAAAATATAAATGGGGATTTGGAGTGATCAGCCTTAATATATATTTTTTTAAAGAAGGATCAAGCTTTCTTGTTTAATTGATTGATTTTGTATTATTTTTAGAAACTAAGTTTAAAAGAATCATACCAGATGAGGGTCCTGCATCTAAAACTCCAGGGACTGTGAAAAGGGTCATCTTCTGTACAGGCAAAGTCTACTATGAACTAGTGAAAGAGAGAAAACAACTCGGACTGAAGGACAGGATTGCAATTGTCCGAATGGAGCAGGTTAACTGCTAGCATTTCTAATGTGCAGTTGGAGATACACATGATACAGGATGTTCATGTAGTCTTTTACATAATATATTTAGAATTCTAACAGATAAACTATTAATTAAATTAATTATCTTAAACATTAAGATTCCGTCTTTACCATGGGTGAAAGTAGGCTGATACAGTCTGGTGCCACTAAAAGATTCAGTTGCAGTACTGGATAGAGCGGAGAGCGACTGCCTGCCAAAATCCAGATTCAAAACCAGTCACTGAAGCACTTTCAGCAAGAAAACACACCTGATAACCTTATGTCATCTTAACACTTTGTCTCCATGGTAACTGCTTTTAAGTCGCTCTGAATTGCCTCTGATCCGGCAGTGCTGTGTTTTGATCTTTCATTACTGGTTGTTAATGTGAGCGTGCGCTTCTGTCAGCACGCTGCTGCTGATATCCAGTGCTGTGGGGTTTTGGCAGGCAGACGTTTGTTGCAAAATCTCCCAAGTAAAATGTGTAGCACCATAGTTCACAATATTCTGTTTTATTTCAACAAAACAGACAGCAGCTCAGACAAGTTGTGCGTGAGGTAAAAGTCAGGGATTCTCTGTCAGCGGTACGTGGCTGGACATGCTCGTCAATTTTTACTTCATAAACACAATGCCTATAAAAAGGTGTGTTCGATGTATTGTTCTGGAAAAAACAAGCCTTTAAAAAACAAAACAAGTAATGAGGATTTTTTTTTTTATAGTTTTGTTAATTTTCACATAGGCCTCTTACAGTAAATGTTCCTCCTTAAAACCCTTAAAACCCAAGCGGGACAGATACGTGCCAGCAACTCAGCAAAGGTCAATGAAGATTAAAAAAATTAATATGTTCTTATATAAAAGCCTTTCCGGTGTGTGATAATGGGGCAGCTTCATACTTCTAACTTGAGAATGTCAGTGCACAGTTCGAGATTTAAGACTTTCATGGTTGCAATATAACAGGGACTCTGGATAATGAGGGGCACATTCTCCTTCTGTCATTTGTGATTTTTGTTTAATCTTCTTTAACAGTTTTTAGGACATACATACCACTCCACCAACTTTCACCTGCTATAATATAATAGTCAAAATTTTTGTCAATTTGGCTGAATAAACACATTCCCACAGCAATGCTCCAAAATCTAGTGGAAATCCTTCCCAGAATAGTGGAGGATATTATAACAGGGGGTTAAATCTGTTATGGGATGTTCAAAAATCAGAATATTTAGATGTTTATGAACTTTTTGCAATGTATGTATATAAAAAATAGTAATCCTTTACTTTTGTTTTAATATCTCAATTTTCAGATTTCACCATTTCCATTTGACCTTATCAAGAAACAAATTGAGATGTACAGCAATGCTGAGCTTGTATGGTGTCAGGAGGAGCATAAAAACATGGGCTATTATGACTACATAAGACCACGCTTTCTTAGTGCACTCTCCAACAAGAAACCAATATGGTGAGTCTGGGCCTCCATAAACCAAAAATGACCTTTGTGCTTTGGAATGAGCATTTTGAA
Source organism: Leiocassis micropogon (assembly GCA_028565275.1). Taxonomy (NCBI): domain Eukaryota; kingdom Metazoa; phylum Chordata; class Actinopteri; order Siluriformes; family Bagridae; genus Leiocassis; species Leiocassis micropogon. The sequence continues at coordinate 16,791,174 of JAOVVA010000041.1, read as the reverse complement.
TTCTAAATATACTCAGCAAAAAAAGAAACGTCCTCTGACTTTCAACTCTTTTTACTTTCAGTAAACTTAATGTGTAAATATTTGTATGAACACTAAAAGAGTCAACA
>JAOVVA010000041.1:16764854-16785933 GCA_028565275.1 Leiocassis micropogon | reverse complement strand
AAATTAGGTAATTATGTAATTAATATATAAGCAACATCCATACAAACAGAATGTGATTATTTTAAGGGGGGATTATTTTCTTTACCCATTGTAGATAGTTCGATGGAAACAAGTTCTTCAACCATTTTCCCCATGTATATTTGAATCTCAATATTTTTTATGTGCCAAGAACTTTTTTAAATGTAAAACAATTTTCACTTAAAATCCTTGAATCATAATCTATCCATCATGTTTTTTTTTTTATGAATCTCATCCAAATATTTAAATTGTTGGCTCATTATTAACAGTAAATATTCACCAATCAGCCATAACCTTAACATTGTTTATCTGTTTTATATATATATATATATACCAGTGCCCATTAGTAATGTGTGGTATACAGTATGTGATGTATTTATTTGTTAAAATCAATTTTCATCTTTAAATAGTAACATTGACTAGCACCTATTTATAATAATGCACTATGAGTGTTTTATAATATTAGGCCCATTATTTCTACTAACTGCTAATCTGTTTGGTGTGGAGTAGAGATGTCATTTACAGACTTTTTTTTCTGTTATGCCACTTATTTCCTGTCTGTTGTTACTGAACTTAGGCACATTTTACAACAGCATCTGCTTAGGTATGTCTCAAAGATGTTTGTGAAATAAGTCTTACCACAGCAAAGCCAATGCAGCATAAATCAGCAAAAAAAGAATGAAAAAAAGGCAATGCTAGAAAGGCACCAGAATGCCATGTAGTGCATCACAGCCTGCTGCACATGGGGCAAAGCAGGCAAAGAGTCCAGGGCTGCTAACTCGGTCTCTAAACCAGCAGCTCCACCAGATCCCAATCAGACAAAAAAGTCTGATCCACGGAGCACCAAAGCACCAAAAGTATCCTCAACACCAAAAGTAATCCTGGTAAAACATTAAAGTACTCCACCAGAAATCTTGTGGAATCATGTCCCAAAGAGCCAGAAATGCCCCAGTGTCACAAGGGGAACATGCACGATATTGAGTATAATGTTTTGCGTTGTAATGTTATGGCTCATACATGTAGATTGTAATATTTTGGCTAATTAATTAGGCCTTTGAGCTGTTTTTCTTATTAGGCTCAAGATTACATTAATTATTGGCCCACATATTAGGCTTGAATGTAGCCCATTTAATTAATTTAAGTCAAATAGATTAATAACTATAAGAACCCATTAATAAATAAATGTTTGATATTGGTAGCTTGTGATTTCCTGTGGCAAAATACAACACTAATCAGGAAAAAAAACAGAGTTTGAGAGTGAATGAGTGATTGAGAATACATAATAAATAAAAAAAATGTAAACCAAAGTGATCAGTGATCCCTGCACCACCACAGAACCTGGCTTTCACAGCTCAGGTTCATTTGTTAAAAAACAAATATGTGTTGTGTGTTGATGTGCTTGCTTTTTACTGTAATGATAAAGGACCTAGGTTTCTTAAATTATGTGTATTTTGATATAAATGTGTATTATTCTTCTAGTTGTAAATTATTCTTCCTTTTGTTGTTCACTCTTTTTTCTACTTCTATACTGGACTTGTGTTTGGTCAGTTTTTAGAAGTTTACACCTGCATAAGTATCAGCTTGGTATGCTGTATATTAATGGATATGGCAATCATGTAAATGAGTGATGTACTGTACATGTAATGTGCACTAGGGGTATAGAATCTCAAAATGCAAAAATGATTACAAATTCTTCTACACATATTTTAGGGTTTATTTCTTCATCGTTTTATTCATTTGATAAAATAATACATTCACATAAAAAATTAAAATATAAAAATAACATTCTACTTTGTAAAACATTATGAATCACAAATATCACTTCAACATCTTAAATAAAGATATTTTGTTCCTGACCTGCTACCAGGAACCTTTACAGTACTAAGAACGTACTTAAAATATTCTATTACTAAATCTATATACTACTATTTTGGGCACATTCAAATTCTCATTTCATCTCACAATTTAAATAAGTACAGCTACAACAAGTTCAATAATAACACCTAAACAGAACACTTTAGATAGATAGATATCTACTGTACATTTATCAACATTTTAGCTACATATCCACATTTATAATTGCTTGTCTTGTTTTAGACATGATACATTCTGGAAATAGATTTATAGATAGTTAGGTGTGAAATAAACACAACTATTGAATTTATCATACAATAACAAACAACATTTCCTGACAGACTCACAGACAAAGTGGTGTATTCTGAAAGTACATACAAATATACGTATATATATTTTTTTCTTGTCACATGTTTATAGTTATTCAGTTACCTTTTCCCATCGGTGTAATCAGAGGTTTGCTATTAACTTTGAGCCTAGTTTAAAAACAAATATACATCCACAAGAAAGCAACTTTAAATATCAATAACTTCAATAATTAAGTATGCTTTTAGAACTAGTGTCCTTGACAAGCTCTTGCAAATAATAACAGTGGCAATAGAATGCTACTGTACATGTGCTGTTTAAGGGTGATGGTATTATACATGTACATAGTGCAAGGAAATCCGAAACCTTTACTCTCATGGCATTCCAGTGTAGATAATGAAGTCACACAAAATGTATACTCATAGATTAAACTACAGTCTTTTAAGGAACACACTATAGTAAAAAGTGTATGGTCAAAAGTATATGGTCAGTTGTGTAGAACGCCTGCTGTAGTATTACAGTTTGCTATAACTGAAACTAAGAGGCCCAAACCTGCTCCAGCATGACAATGCCCATGGCCTCATAGGGAGGTATGAGGGAGAAGACATGGTCTGCTAAAGTTGTGATGGAAGAAATGAAGTGTCCTCGATGCCACTGAACATCTGTGAGATAAACAAGTGTACTGCATCACAGTATCATGTAAATTAATGAATACATGTCATGAAAACCAGGGGTTCCTTATACGATTTACAGTAATTACTGGTACATGCAGTATATTCATTTATCCACTTAAAGCCTCTGATTTAAATTCATTCTTTGTTTTTATTTTTTACATTTTCTCCCAGGTTGGGAACAAAGACACCTTCCCTTGGTTAGTGTCACTCTAATTGACAGGGAAGATGCATAGCATGACCAGGTTTGCTTTCTTGCTCTGTCAAACAAAGGTAACTTCTTGCATAATCTCCAGGCATCATCAGAATTTGACGACATAATCTAGCAGTGTTAATACAAACACTTTTTTTTGTAATAGTACAATAGATTTTTTTTTTGGCACCACAAAATCATAAACAGTATTATGTTTCACACACATTTATATTATATGTACTGCATAATAGTGTAGTATGTTAGTATACTATATTAATAGTATATTAAAAATCTTTTGACTTTTAGACACAGAAATTACACAATAGCCAAATGGTAGAAGTAAAGTAGTTTAGTGCACTTCCTTCTCAGGTACACTCTTATTGGTTATTCCTTCAGGCGGAACGCTTAAAGGTCCAACATGGAACCCCTACAACAGTGTGTTTCCCTGTCAGAAAGTATTGCAAGTAGAATTCTTTTTAGGAGCTAAAAACCCTTATAGAATCTATATCTAAGAGGCAAGCTATATATTATTTTTACCCCTCACAACTTTGTTGGCCTCTTCAGTCCTCTCTCTGGCATTACTATGCTTGGCTTGAGTGTTACACAGATCCCGCATCTCCCCCAGGCACTCCACAAGAGTTTTCACAAACATGTCTGAAGAGGTCTCGGGGCTGTCACGAAAACTGGACAAACAGAAAATGATGTGGTCTGACTGGGGATTGTAGCAGGCTCCGTAACCGTTAGGGACCACGGGGCCATAGCAGCAAAACATCTCTACAGTCGTGGGAACCTGCATGTAGAGATCAACCTGTTACCATTTATCTAGAGTTGTCTAGTTACCACTTTGTATAAATGTTCATTGTGGATAATTTATTAAGTTCTTTGAAATTATTGAAACGTTTCTCTTGGATAAGTTTTTCAGTTGCTGATTTAAAATGACAACATTTATTATGAGTAAAGCTAACTCACATTAATTATCCTTTGTTATTTATTCCTTCTAGTTAGCATTTAATGTACCTGACTTGTGGAGAGGATGAATTGGTTGCTGATGAGGTAGGTCTCATCTGTGAAAATGTCTGGCTTCTCCAGGTTGAGCTCCTTAGAGATTTCTCGCAGGCCAAGTAAGTGATTGTCTATTGCCATCCCTGTAATAGCCTAGACAAGTAAACAGTTTGTGTAAATAAGAGAACTATACTGAGATATAACAGTACTATGAAAGATTATTTGATGATTGTATTAATCTAGAACGTTTAGCAGCATTCTCAGTTTTAATTACCAGTATTGTATAATTAGTTTGGGCCTTTATAGCATCACATAACTTTTCCATCTTCTCAGAATCCTATGCAAAGAGAAGAATATGGTAATGTAATGTAAATAGCATAAATAAACAATGTAGTATAATAGTATAGTATAATAAATAAATAAGTTTAACAATCAACAATCTTTTCTGTTGATACCTTTTACAGTATATACAGTTCTGGTTGGAAATTTACAAACATTATCATTATAAACACGAACGTCTTGGTAATATGGGTTTTGCAATAATTTGTTTGAACTAGTCTTTTTCTATAGAGGAATGATTGTTTAACATGCATCTTTGATAGAAGAAAACACTAAACTCCATGTGACGTTCCTGAATTGTGTAGATATGGTTTTTGACCTTGTGATTTCAGTAAACTTAAAATCAAAATAAACCTTGTTCTCTGAATTATTGTGGTTTTCTTCTATTTAAGTTGTATTTTTTACAATTATTCTTCCCAAGGGAAAAAAAAACAGTTAAAAAATGATTGAAAATAATAAAATTCCCATTAAATTAATGTTGCCAAGAAATATTGCCAAAAATAAATAGGCAAACTTCTGATAACAGCAGTTACCATGCAAATTGTTAGAAACCACAAAGATTTAACAAATAATATATAAGAATTTTATTTTTTCTTTTTAACCAAAAAAAAAGAATTAATTAATTAACATTAATAGAAAATTTAAGGCAGGTGCGCATAGCATTATTGAATCAGGGATCACTGGGGGCAGAGCTAATTGGCATATGGTAGCTAAAAGGCAAGCCCATTTTGAAAGTAAAATGTTTCGCTCTTTTATGTAATAATAAGCACATATCATTTGCATGCTAATAGATACAATACAGTTTTTATTATTTCTATTCCTTCTGTAGTATGTAGTATAAGGGCTGCAGTACATCAGTACAGCACTGGTGTCCTTTCTTGGATTTGACTTGACTTTTTCCAAGTTCAAAAAAATAACTTTTTTCACCAAAAATGGTGAAATTTCCCCATTTATACAGTAAATATTAATTTTAAAAAAAAGTAACAGGAAAATAAAAAATCTACTATGAAAAAATCTAATCAAGGTGTACTAAATCTTATAATCTATAAAACATTGCCATGAGTGCTGTTACAACCTTAATTTACTACTTAAATATTACTAATCCTATGACTGAGATTAATGATGAAAATATGATAATGCAGATACTTGATTATGTCAACTAACAGACTCAACTCTGTAAAAACTGAAATTTGATTTAAAGTTTATGATTAAGAAATCTAGTGATAAAACCCATTCAACTTAAATAATCCTTTAATTGTATCAGGCTCAATCACCTACCAACAAACTGGACTTTTTATCACTCATGGCTTTCACAAATTCCAAGGCTTCAGCGGTAGAAGAGCGAATGTTGTCCACTCGACCCTGCTGGAAGCGGCGGATTGATGCGCTCTCATAGGTTGGCACGGGTTTTCCATGACATCTGGGTAAAGGTCAGATGCAGTATGTTTGCCATGAAGTGTCCTATTATGATGAATGTTATCCATGTATTTTGAAGTAGAAAACAGGAAACTGACCTATAAAATGCAAACTGCAGAGCCACTTGAATATAAGCATCAGGACTCATTTTTTGTTTCTTGATGAACTCTTTACCATAATTGCTGAACTTGTGCACATTCATATCTAGATTTTGGACAAGCCTAAATATAAAGGATGCATTGAATATTGAATTAATGCAGCAAGATTTATTTAGAAAGATTCCCCCCCATAGGCACTATATTAACTAAGAGAAATATAAGTATAATAAGTATAATGTTTGCTTGCCGTTGTAATTTGTCTGCAGATGAGGTGAGGAACTTTTGGATTTCTGGAGAACATTTCCAGTGCAGACGCCTTGGAGATGGCAACTCACTCACGCTTGCTGCTCGCACCAACTTTGAAGGGCTGCCCCTCCTAAAAGCGACCCAAACAAATCTATAAGTACAGACTTCTCTTTTTTCTCTAGAGCAGTGGTTCATGTCTCTGGTAATTGAGAAGCCCCTGCCCTATCACACTCATTTTGATTCAAAAAAGTTTGTTAATTAACTGATGAGTTAAAATCAGCTGTGCTGGAAGCTGAGAAAACACTAAAATGTACAGGACAGGCAGTCCTCTATGACCAAGATTGAGAACCACTGCTGTAAAGGTAATTCACAATTTATCAGTGTCTGGCTTACAATTACATACAGTACTCTCAAAAACAAAAGTTTATTAGATAGATGCCTAACCTCACTAATGCTCTTGAGGCTAAATGAGCACAAATCCCCATAGCCATGCTCCAAAATTTAGTGGAAAGTCTTTCCAGAAGACCGAAGGTTATTATAACAGCAAAGGGGGATGAATATGGACTGTGATATTTAACAAGTACATATAGGCCATACACAATCAACCATAACTTTAAAACCATTAACAACAACAAAAAATAACTTTAAAATCCAAACATTAACCTCTAATGTTTTGGGTTTCCCTTGTGCCCAAGCACCAGGACGTTGGCAGCTAATACTTTGGGTGCTGTGGGTTTTGACCTGGGGCCTCCATGGATAGGATTTGTTTGTCTGGTGCATCCTATGGGTGCTCGATCAGATTAGAATCTGGGATGTTTGGAAGCTGGGTCTGTGGCCTTGGTCTGTTTGTCTGCCGGGACTCATGTGCTGCGGCCTTTCTATCATGGCCAGCACTGATATAATTTCACTGATGATTTCAGCAATTTGTATGTAAACCCTGTATGTATCATGAAACCTGATTACAATCAGAAGTGATTGTACCCATTGTATGGGGGTCTATACCAAGACCAAGACAGTGTAAGGCCCTGGAAGTGTAAGGCAACAGTGCTAACTACTAAGCCACCAGGCTGCTATAATTTCATTGTCTTAACATCATACATTTGCTGCTATCATCATGCACTGTTTTTAATTAAGTCTTTAATACAATATGGATGATGTCACTGTTATATAAAATGAATAACTTACATGTATTTCAGTAAATATTCAGTGCACTGGACCAGCACGATTCCCTCAAAGGGTGAATGTTCACAAACAACTCCACAGCACCCATCTGCACCTACTATAAACTGAGATTCACAAAATAACTGCAGCTTTAATCCAGACTTTATATTATTACTCATAGTTTGGCAGCATTTCATGTTGATCCTTTACCTGCATGGGTTTGTCATACCAGCGGTTTCCTCCATTTTTGTCCTTTCCCCCTCCATGAAGCATCATTATGGCTCGGTTTGCGTCACTCAGTTCCATGCCACATGGTTCATCCAAGCACACCAAACACAAGCAGCGCTCAATCATATCAAGTGAGTCCCTGTTGGTGGAATCTGCGGCAGATGTGTTTATTTACTGTAGCATGCTTTAGAATCTGAGTGACCCTGTCGTAGATTAAGAATTTCTGCACGATCATGTTTTCTAATTAATGCAGTTTATCTTTTAGTGTTGTTTATCCATTGCTCTAAATAATTAAGTAGGTAACCAAAATAAAGCCCATGCCTGCCATACAGAAAATATACACTATTTATTCCTGAACATTGTGGTCCTTTAAAAAGACATCTGCATGAGTAATTGGAAAGTTTTCTTGAATGTCAGATTTAATCTAAAAAAAAAAAAAAATGCTCACTATATTTTCACTGAGAAAATATTGATCTCTGAACGTTAAACTGCAAGAAACATTCAGCTTCAAATGACATCTGACCTTTAACTAGAGCACTACGAGCTTCTGCCCACTCAGTCCGCCCATCTGAGGTGAGCAGTCCAATAGAGGGGAAGTTTTCCATTTCGCTCTCAGCCATCTTCATTATCTTCTGCAGCTGGGTGAACAGATCTTTCTCATTGAGTCGCCGGAAGTTGATGACCACATCAAGAACAAAAAACTAGGGAAATAAAGTTTAAATAAATGTACATAGTTATTTTAGCAATAAAGAAAGCCTGGCTATATACTGTTGACAACCCTATAAACTAATAGCTGTTTTGAGTTGAAAAACAGCTGCCTAATGAATGACTAACTTTTATGACATAAAAATGGATTGTCTTGTACATAATTAAAAACAGCTCAAGCATAAAGATGATTAACGTCAATTCTCATTAAGTCAAAAGTAAGCACCTGTTGGAGGACCGCACTTATTAATTATGTTGTATAAAAGAAAAAGAACGACCCAAGACAGTTGTCCATCACTTTTGTTATGCCTCTGTGCAAGATCAGATCTAATTATGTGTAACAAATAAGTAAATCATCAAAAAGATCCTGGTTCCCCATATGCATCTGCACTTAGTCTTGTACCTGGTTTTTACAGGCCACTATGATGTGCTCTGGTTCTGGCATTACACAACTCTTCTGAGCCACCAGCGTGTCTGTCTTTGGCCCGGGTAAACGGTAGGAGCTGAAGAGCTTGTAGTACTGCTCCATACACAATGGTGTGCCAGCTAATTGGCCACGGGCAAAGTCCACCGGTAGGGCATGTCTGCAAATCATAAACAAGACCAGATTATTGCAAAGAGCAGTAGGGATCTTCTAATTGATATTTAACTTTCGGCAAGACCTACCCATCAATTAAACACTTGTATTCTAATACACCTGAAATTAGATGAGCTGCAAATCTGTTGAAGAGGAATGAAAGGGAAAAAAATGCTGTTAAAATCAGATGTAAACGCAGTATACAGTATATGAATTAATATATATATATATATATATTCCTATACGTGTATAGGAAAACAAGTTTTGATTGTGGGTTTGGAGTTTGTAAATGCTACCAGACATTAAGCAAAAAGGCAAAAAGCACAATTTCTAAGTAATTTGGACAAGTGAATACCTTGATTTAATAATATAAGTGTGGGTAACTTTGTGTATGTATCATAACATTCACTTGAAAGACTTACATTAAGTCCTATATTTATATTTGCATATCTGATTTTCTTAAGCAGGAAGTATAATAAAAAAGTAATGTGTTATAATGAGTTAATAAGCCGTCATGATATTAGAAATCTATGCTTCTTCCCAAAGCACCACAGTAAATATGAGGCTTGGTATTAATAGTGTATGTAGAGATATGCTAATATACTGAAAACTAGTATAATTTATTAGAACATCACTTGTGCAGTCTTGTAAAATTATTTACTGGGAAATAAAATGTTTAAATGATATTTAAATGGTAATTTAGATTAAAACAAACAAAATTATGTCCTTGGTGTAAGATAAATCTAAATACACATTAATAATGATGCAGATGTGTAGATTAAGATGGTAAAAATGTTGAACAACTAACAAATTAAGAAATGGGCATATTATTAGACTATTCAGTTGTCATGCTAAGATATGTAATGTGTGTTTATTGATTATTATAAGGAACTGTATACAATATACAGTACTTGTATACTTGTATATTCTTGCTTGGGCCACAAGTGCAGGTAGTAGGTGTGGAAGATCCAGTTTGCAAAAATAAATACAACTGGAAGAATTGGAACGCCAATTCTTTAATTTTTTATACAATGGAGACATTTGGGTTTGGGTTCAAAGAGACGATTACATCGAAATTTCAGCTTTTATTTTCTGATATTTACATGTATATGTTAACTCAGAAATGTAGTAATGTGACTGAAAGATGTTCCTTGTTGTCCCTATTAGACTGATTTGTTTAAATGAATAATAGCCCTGAATATCTACTTTAGGTTTGAGGCCTGGGTTCAAAATTTTTTTTTCTTATGTTTAAGATATGATAAATCAACATAAAGACTAGATAACTGTTTATGGGAGAAAAGCAAGACATTTTGAAGTTGTGACAGGAAGGAAAATGCACAAGCACTGTTAATAGCCTCTGAAACAATTTGGAATGTACAGACAAATAAAGGGGGCAGGGTGACTTATAGGTTAGCATTGTCACCCTGCACTTCCAGGGTTGGGGCTTTGAATCTTGCCACCAGTCTGTGTATGTGTGTTTTGCCCTGTACTGGTTTGTTTCCAGAGTACAAAGACATGCAGGGTAGGTTGACTGGCAATTTCAAATCATTAAAAAATAACAATGCAACATTGTGGTAATGTAAGCATTTTGCTTACTTGATGCAGGTACAGTACCTCAAGCAATGGATCCACCACCAAAGGTGCAATGCTGTTAGTTGCTTAACACATCTACTGTACATGTAAATACTACAGTGCAGTACAGCATAAAGCACAATTGTACTTTTGACATTTGGGCTTGAAATAAAACTATTAATATGAGAAGATAGATCAGATATATTTTTTAGAAGTCTTAAGTATTAGAATTAAAAAATAGGGATGACAAGACCTGGATATATATGCACTTTATTGAATGTGCTGCTTCCTCCACTATATTCATTACCTGAGTACATCACTTGGAGTTCTAAAGTTCTGTTTTGGAAAGATCATAGCAGGGCTGGAGTTAACAGGTAGTGCTAGTCTGTTATTCAAATACATATCTTCAACCCAGTAGTCATATACCTGAAAAGGAAAATATATTTATATTTTTGCAATTGCAAAGAGTTTACAAAAGCAATATTTGTGTGATATATTAACTTGAAATATTTAAGCATTTTAAGCATTTAAAAGTTGCACCCAAAAGGGGAAGACACCCAGTTAACCTAAAAATAGCTTATAACATTTCACTAGAAAAACAATCAAGTGTACATCTTCTGAAATGTACCCAGTTAGCATTAGCCTCTCTTCTTTGAAGTAGTTTTCTCTGAAGTCTCTCCCCCAGCCCACCAGGTGCTCCAAACTTTTCCGCAATTGCCTTGGTCCTTCTGAACTGTTCTTCAGGGATCAGATGTTTTATGCACTTTAAATACTTATCTAATGTTTGTTGTAAGGGTGGGACAGGTAATTTAGGGAGGTCCTGAATGCATGAGATTAGAAAAATAGCATTAGAGAGAGAGAGAGAGAGAGAGAGAGAGAGCAGAATTAGCCATTTATATATTTTCAAGACATCAGTGAATATATGCTATTGATGTCTATCTTTTCATTTATACAATTCATACTGAAGATCATTTAAATAATTAATTAATAGTATTTTGTCACTGACTTTCAAATAAGACTTTGATCATGATGATATCAAAAATTATATCTTAGCAAGTCAAAATATGTTGACTTTATTTAAATGTATCTAAAATATTAAATTAATATAAGTTTATTACAAAACAAATGTAAGATTATTTTTTTTTCTATCTACAAATGTTATCTATCAAAATGATCGGCCAACAGAACAAGACATTTATGCTTTAAGGACTTATGCTGAAAAATTAATCAAAATTTGCCTAGAAAAGACTTAATCTTATATTTGGCTTGTTTTATATTAGTTTAAGATACGTTTGACTAGATTCTAAATAGTTTTACTTGATATGCAATGAAATGACTATAATATGCTGGGCATCACTGGTTAAAAAGACAGCTCTGTAAGATTTGCAGAATGATTCTAAATCATCGTTTTATTAAAATTAAGCTGCCCAGTAAAGTTGCACAAAGTCTGGCACTGTTTATATTCAAATAATTACAGTAAATCATAAATTAATAGATAGCACTTTGATTAATTAAAAAATGCACTTTACTCTTTGATCCTCCTGGTCCCTTGATGGCTTTCTGTCCAAAACCGGCATGCTTAAAGTTCCAGAGCTCAGTTAGACGTGAGGAAATGTCACAGATACCATTTCTCTCGTTCCCCTCTGAAATACACGAAGTCCCCCGGGTTTATTAATAAAATGTCTTTGAAGCTGTACATTTTTCTCTTGATTAACGCACAGTTTTACAAAGCAAAATTTCTTATTGTTAATTAACAATATTAATTGACCCAAGATAATAACCCAGAATGTTGAATTAACACCCTACAGAATTTATATCGATGCTCATATGAAGTCTGAAAGTGGTATATCAACATTTATGATTTTATTGTGAAGAAATAGCATACACTTGGCAAATAAGCAGCCCTGGAGCGTTATGGCAAGCTGAACTACATGGATAGATATAAAATGTACCTATAAAGCAAAGTTTTTCTGTGCTCTGTACTTACCAGAACGGCGCTGTCATGTCTTGAAAAGCCTTAAAAAGTTTGTCCATATTCATGTCCTCGCAAACGTCCTCTTCCTAGAATTGAAAGAGCTGTTCCTCTGCCGTTTCTTCTGAACCCTGTTTGCGCTCCATGCATTGGAGTTCCACAGTGCACTCGGAAAAGATGCTCGAGGCTCCTCCCACCAACCTTCATGCGTCAAGTGTAGCATTCTTTATCTGCGTTCGAAACCGCTTACAACGTACTGGGTCAAAATCGCAAAATCATGTTTTGACTCATTTGCAGTATGTATGGATGTAGTATGACATTTAGGTGTATTTTCCGTTTACATTATAAAGGACCTGGTTTTGAGATAAAGAGATATAGTGCTCCCGGTAATAACACAATTAACAGTTAATTAATTACTCAATTTCTCGGGATAAAAAACAGATTTTCATTATTGTTGCTTTTTGGATGATCTTTTTGGGTCACCACTAAGGAAGTGACCAATTTACGCTTTATTAATTGCTGATAAAACATAATTTCATTCCTGAATGTTTATCAGACAGATTGGCTGTTTTCTTCTCATTAATTGCATTCAGTATAAACCACGTTATTCATTGCATTAGAACCTATACATTAGAATATACCCTTCTTTTAAAGTGAAGCATGGGCAACAAAACTTAAGTACCCATGTGTGATATTTAAATTTATTTAATTGTTCCTTGGAAAGGGTTTTTCAACAGAAATACAAAGCATGAAAAAAAGAGAAAAAGGCTGCTCCCAATATATTATTTTAATTATATACACTTGATATACACGTTATGTACATTTTGTGATTCATATTGACGCATTCCAGAAAAACACACCCTCACAATATTAACAGACTACATATAGACAGTGGAGACGCAGGATAGGCAACACATTAGATCCATCATTTAATCCATCAAATAGTCAAGTAACATTGCATATAAGTTATAGCAGCACAGACCTGGCAAAACAACAATAACTCAAGCCGGTTTTGAATAATGACGCACATTTTCACGTGTGCGTTTATTTATATCCCTGAACGCATTTTAAAACAGTGATTGTAAGAGTGATGACTTTGATCAAAGGAAGAATAATCCACAGTGATAGCTTGAAAGATAGAGGGATGTTTCAAATATATGCTGATAATTTGTAGTATTATTCTTAAAAAGAAGACATGAAGCAGTTAAATCTTTATCAAACATGGGCTGAGTATGTCCTAGAATTACACAGCATATTCGGCATGTTAATTTTTTAATTATTATTTTTATGTACATTTTGCACCAGTGTGGATGAATTTATACGCAATTACATGGCTAGACAACACATTGACATTTTTTTCCCAGACAGGAGTAAAGTCTATTTTAGGGTTATATTGTGTATATGAATGTGTGTGGCCAGGAAATCGATGCACCACTGATTAGCAGTGTGCATTTATGCATATTCGGGTTCAGATGCTTCTTCTTGAGAGTATGATCTGACATTTCCGCCAAATATGCCGTTATCGTCCACAGGCAGACAGTTGTCCGTTGTGCTGTAGCCCTGCTTTCTTTTCTTGGCTTGGCACTCTTCTAGTTTGATAGTGTCGTAGAGGCCTGTGGCCCCTTCTTCCAGCAGCATGTTTCTCTCGGAGTGAGATGGCTTCATGAGGCACACGTTGCGCAGCAGGAGCAAGGCTGGCGCGTAAAGCATGTTGGCGAGGCCCATGCCCAGATTGAGCTGCACAAAACCGAGGTCGTGCACTATCTTACCAGCTACAACTGGACCCAGAGCATAGGCGACGCAGTAGGAGATGTCCGCAATGGCGTACACACTGCCATACACAGAAACATGACGCACATCAACCAGAAACGCAAGTGTAGGCAACAGCGCGGTGTCCACCAGCGCAATGCCAAAGCAGATGCCGCACAGAGGAATTATAAGTTGCTCAAAGTTTTTGCATGCCGGCACAGTGCAAGAGCTGGCACCTATTATGACCATGCCAAGTGCGCCATAAAACCATTGTAAATGTGGGTGCCGTGCTGCCAGTTTTACCGTAATGTAGACACCTAAAATATGAGGGAAAAAAGCTGGCAACCACGTAAGTCCGATTTGCCACTCGGACGCATTCATGGTCTCCTCCATCCAGTTCGCGATGGTGGGCTCCAGAAACGCAAGGGGGATGTTACACGTGGTCAGTGCACCTGCCACCACTGCTATAAAGGGATCAATCATAAGTTTGTAAATGGGTGTGCCAACTGGCATGTTTTCCCTGGTCCTGCTGGAAAATGGCTTAAGAACAGTCAAACACAAAATACCGTCGACTAGACAAACGCAGGCGAGGACGAGGAAAGGGAAGCGCTTCCCTGCGAACTCGTAAAGCACCCCGCCGAAGGGAGGCGCCGCCAGGCTGCCGAACGAGATAAATGCCAAGGCGATGCCCAGAGCTCGACTTCTCTCGGCCTCCTCCGTGTATTTGTCTGCTATCATTGCGATACCTGACGTGTCTGCAAAAGCCGAACCGAGACCCTGCAGACTCCGCGCTACGAAAAGTGTCGCATAGTTTTCGGCGAAGGCAAAAATGCACGTGGAAACAAACATGATGGAAAGTCCAATTAAAAGTGGTATGTCGTATCCAATGCGGTCTATGAAGGTACCCGTCAGAGGATTTACGAGAAGTTGCAAAATGGCTTTGGATGCAAATAGGACACCAATCTGCAGGTCGAAGTTTTTTGTGCTGTTGGATGAGTTGGTGGATTCACGTTCAAGTTTGGCTAAATAATCTGGAACGATTGGCACGATCACCATGTAAAGCATATTATCTAGCAAAAGTGCGACACAGACGATTACTAAAATAATTCTCCGTTGTCTTTCAGGTTCTTGGATAGCAGTGCCTAGTTGTTTCGTTTTTTCACCCATCTCTGAGAGTTTAACCGCGGCAGAGTGCGCCAAACCACCGGATCCCTCTTCAGCCATTATTCACACTTCTTCTTGTTTCAACAAAAACAGTAGGCTATAAGCGCTTTCCAGGACTGTGTTATATTTTCTCAAAATGGATTCTGCCTTCTTGATATTTTCACAAGCTATCAATGCGCGATTAGCTAATGAACTTTTCTGCGTTACCTTCGCACGCTGCGCTCCGTCATTGCGCTCGCTTTTCTCCTCTGCTGAGCTGAACGCGTTTTTTCGTCGTCGCCCAAAGTTTCATTGTAACTCGAACCGTCATTTGAGGTCATGTAGAGAACTTAAACACGTGCGCTCTGGTTAGAAATTCGCTCGACCGCGTTCCATTGTGTGATAAATAGTCTTTTTGGAGACCGTGGACGCACAAAGCCGAAATGGTGCGACTTTACACCTGAACGGATGTAGACTGTGAACCTATAGAAGCACTATGAGGCGTGCCATCACCCAGCTGAGCTCGCAACTGCTGGTGCTGCTGTGGGTGAGACGCTCACATGTGAGCTTGCCGATTCCATTCAACTCTTTTTTTTTCCCAGGGATGTGACGCACTTCTTGCTTGCCCCCCAGTGGTTCCCCAATCAGCCTTATTTATTAAGCTTATTTAACGCAACAGCATATTAAAGCCACGCCCTGCAAATAAAAGCGATTCAGGGCCAAATTTCCATCCGTTAAAAAAAAACGAGTGATTGATGTTGATGTTTTTAAAAACTATGATCCTATGATAGGAACTATTCAATCTTAAATAAAGATTAAATAGTTCTTCTATTGCTTATTCACGTAGCATTCCTAACTGTAGCATGAACGCAATTATCATTACTACGCCATTTAGTAAATTACTTTTCATTTCTTTAATTAAAGACTGTGGCATTCATTCACTTTGCTAATTGCTCTGTAAATCACATTACAGTAATTGCCGTGCTTGTTTGTGTGTTACCTCTTTATTAGACTAATTATTGAAGTGCACTTGAAAAAGCTACAAAACTGTACATTATTAGGGAAAAAAAACCTAGATAAACAGCTTTACGCAGCCGAAAGCAAACTAAAATTAACTCAGCTAAACAATACTGGTCTGTGTTATATGTAATGCATTTGAGGTACGCTGCATATGACATACACTTTAAATAACTATGTAATTCTACGATTCAGTCATTGTGTTTGTTGTTTCAAAGGTGAGAATTGACCTAGACCGTCATGCTTTTAAGAGTCTAACCCTTAAATGTTCATCGCCTGTAAAATGATAAAGCGGGACTATTTCAAACGCCTACAGTAGAAAACACACATATTCTTTTCAACTGAAGCAATCGTTGGTATTAAAATGTCTAATGATAGATCACAGAATTAGGCCGGCGAGATCAGTCTATTATGTACTGTATAAGGTTTCTCGGTTAAGGATTCAGCTGTACTTCAGCACCACTGTGGAGTGGACAGCTACAATCTTCGCAAGGTTATATGACTAATCCCTTAATGGACCTCTAACACTAACCATCTCACACATCTGCATCAGTGACACAATGCTGTTTAAGACAAAAAATTAATTTAATCAGAAACAACAGAAAATACCATTACAACACATTTAACATGTTTTCTTAATCATATTAAATGTATCATACTATATAATTACATATTAGGGTTTGGCGCCATCTGGTGTTGAAGCAAATTACATCAAAAGGATGTAATCCAGCTCCTTCTTTAGAAGGACAATACTGACATCTCGAGGTTATAGAATAGATAGAAATACAGTGTTTGTAGTGTTTGCATGTAGTTCTGTTCCAAGTTTTCTGTTCAGCATCCTGACTCTGACGTAAGCAGGTAAGCACGTCGAGCGGGACGACGTAACTAAGTGTGTGTAATTTGTCACTGGGCAGGTGAATGAAAAACAAAAAGTAAACTGCATGTTCGCTAACCACTCCGTCTGTCTACGTGATCTTTATTTTCTTCTATACTGAAGGACGTTACAACTTGGCGACGAGTGATAAACAGATCTAAACCCAAATGTATGGGACATGGTAATCCACAAGTTCTGACGCGTATCTTTCTTATTTAACTCGTTTACTCACGACTCGGACGTCCATGAATTCATTTTGTTCCTTGTTTATTTTTAACATTAAACGTTCAACACTTCTTACAGGCTTCTTGCATAAATCAACTATGGTTACAACAACTTATTTGCTGTATCTTGACGAATTGTGATTCCAGTTATGACTGTTTTAGATTACGGTCAAAAGCTTGTGTTCTCCAAAACTTGCGCATCTTAACAACTTCTACCGTGCGTCACTAATCATGCAACTACGCATTTACGGAATGACATCACTAGACATGCGCAGAACAAACTAATATGAACTGAAAATATAGGGTGAATAGTGGTAAAGTGGGACAATGGGTAAAGTGGGACAGTTAAGCTTAATAATTTATATCTGCATGGATATGTTTTTATTGTTTTTTATGTGATTTAAAAATAAAATCTGTGGCTATGACATCACTTCCGGGGTGGGGCACATCCTATTTAACAACCATTTTCAGAAAGTGTCCCACTTTACCACTATTCACCCTACAGCATAATATAACACAAATTATGATAATCATAAATGAATGTTCAAATAATAAATTACGAAATATGGCTCTTACATTTCCAGCCCCTAATTGACAGGCAAGGAGACTGACAATTACATTCTTTTTTATTATTATTATTTTTTTTACAACAACAGAGCCATGCAGTTTTACCATTCACATTAATCGTCGCTTTAAACCTTTTAAATGTATACTATTTGACTTAAAGTGTTTATATCTTTGCGTACCAAAGATATAAAGATATCACATATGAGGTACAACTTGTCAATGGGTCTTTCCAGAGTATTGGTCTTAGTTTTAACCAACACACGTCTCACAAGTCCTTTTTTATCAGGAAACACTTTCATGATTCGCCCGAAGACCCATGAATTTCTTGGAGAAGACTCATCAATTATTAGAACTACATCTCCAACCGAAAGGTTTTTTCTCTCTTGAAACCATTTTTGTCGCTTCTGAAGCAAGGGCAAATATTCACGCACCCATCGCTTCCAGAATAGGTCAGCAAGGTACTGAATTTGCTTTCACTTGCGAAGTGCATAAATGTCCTCTTTTTTGAAAAGTCCAGGAGGCAAGTTTGGCTGTCTTTTCATCAACAGCAGGTGGTTGGGTGTCAAGGGTTCCAGATCTGTGGGATCATCCGTAACAGTGGTAAGGGGTCGGTCATTCATTATTGCTTCCACCTCACACAGGAATGTATGCAAGCTCTCATCCTTTAGTATTTGTTCTTTCAATACAGATCTCAAGATCTTTCAGACTGATCTTATCTGCCTTTCCCATACTCCACCGAAATGAGACCCAGAAGGTGGGTTGAATATCCACTGTATCCCCTTTTGCATGAGAGCGCCTTCAATTTTTGACTGATTCCACTGGTGGATAGCTTTACGCAGTTCAACCTCAGCACCTATGAAGTTTGTTCCATTGTCACTTCTCATGATTGACACCTGACCTCTCCTGCACACAAAGCGTCGAATGGCATTCAATCAGGAGTCTGTGTCCAATGAATGTGCAACTTCAATATGCACAGCTCTTGTTGTCAAACAAGTAAACAATACACCATACCTTTTAACATTACTTCTACCTTGTCTGACATCGAAGGGTCCAAAATAGTCTACTCCTACGTTAGTGAAGGGTGGATGATCTGGTGTTATTCTGTCACATGGTAGTTCTGACATCTTTTGTTCACCAGTCTTTGCTCTGATCTTTCTACACAACTGGAAGGAAACTTTCTCACAAGGGAGTTAGCAGTCGTAATCCAGTATTTTTGCCGCAATTTTGAAAGCATATAATTTCTTCCACAATGTCCAACTTTTTCATGAATGTCTCTTAAGATTAAAGTTGTGATATGTGAATCTTTAGGTATAATGACTGGGTGTTTTACATGCTCAGGCATTGCAGACCTACCAAGACGTCCTCCAACTCTCAGCACTCCATCCTGCAGTACTGGATCCAGTTTGGAAAGGCAACTGTTTTTACAGATGCATTACCTTTTTTGCAACATGGAAATTTCTTCTTTGAATTTTTGGCTTTGAATGAACTTGATGACTTCGTTTTCTGCTCTTGTTAAGTCATGAATTGTCAGAGACTTGTGGTTTTCTGTCATTGGATCATCTACACATCTTTCAACCTTTTTTGTTCTCTGTTTAAGCATGTCCTTGACACGAAGAATCCAGGCAACAGATCTTTTCAACTTGTACCAGTCAGAGTGATAATTGATCAGTTTGCTCACAGCATCTGCGCTCTCTGTAGTACTCACGAGATTCACTGAAGCTGAATGTTTAATCTCATTGTCATCCTCTTTTATCGACAGGTCATGAATGTTCTCAGGCCATCTACACTCTGTTTTTTTGAGAAACGAGGGACCATGAATTCAGTTGACGTTTTTCATGAATTTTTTCGCAAGAAACTCCCCTGGATGCAGAATCAGCTGGATTTTTTGAAGTACTGACATACCTCCACTGCTGTGGCTTGCTTGACTCTCTTATAATGGCAATTCTATTGGCAACAAAAGTTTTGAAACTATGTTTTTCGTTGTCAATATATCTCAAAACAGTTGTACTGTCAGTCCAAAATATAGAGTCCAGCAACTCCATTTCCAGTTCACTTTTCAACATCTTGTCAGTGTTCTACTACTACTACTACTGCTGCAGTCAATTCCATTCGCGGAATAGTGGTTTGTTTCAGAGGTGCTACACGAGACTTCCCCATCATAAAAGCACAATGTGTGAGTCCATCAGCATTTACCAACTTGAGGTATGAGACAACTCCATATCCCATCTCACTTGCGTCTGAGAAGTGATGAAGTCGTGCTGTTGTTGCAACTCCAAAGTCAACTGGTTTTATGCATCTTGCCACACTGAACTCAGACAATTGATGCAACTCTTGTAACCAGGCTTTCCATCTTTTTGCAAACTGTTCAGGAATGTCGTCATCCCATGTGAGTTTTTCTTTGCACAACTGCTGCATTAGGATCTTGGCTGGCAGTATAACAGGTGCAAGGAAACCCAAGGGGTCGTAGATTGAACTAGCAATTGACAAGATTCCTCTTCTGGTTACAGGTTGTTCTTTTAAACTGACCTTAAACTTGAACATGTCTGAATTGATACACCACAACACTCCTAGAGCTCTCTCGACAGGAAGTGTATCTTTACTCAAATCCAAGTCTCTCACGTATTTGGCTCTTTCACTCTCAGGAATAGAAGTCAGTAAGGCACGACTATTACTTGCCCACTAAGGCAACTGCTAGATCATGGCTCGAAACAGACTTCAAACAGTTGTCTACATAAAAGTTCCTAAGTACTGTGTCGACTGCCTCAACAGATGCATTGCTGCGGTTTTCTTCTGCTGTTTACCTAAGGGCGAAGTTAGCAACATGATTTTGCACCAAACAGATGAACGACCATTTTGTGCTCAACCAAGTCTTGATTTACATCTCTATTCAGCCACCATAGGAAGCGCAGCAAATCTGTGTCTTTTTCTGGAACTCTCACCTGATAATACATGCCTTCCACATCTGCCATCACGGCGACTTCCTCTTGCCTGAAGCGTGTAAGCACTCCAGTGAGTGAATTCGTCATGTCTGTTCCTTGTAGGAGCTCGCTATTCAATGATACTCCCTGGTAGCACAGTCAAAAACCACCCTTAGCCTTTTCTTCTGAGGATGGTATACACCATGGTGAGGTATATACCACACTTGAC
>JAOVVA010000041.1:16748727-16760311 GCA_028565275.1 Leiocassis micropogon | reverse complement strand
GAAACCAAAATAGAACTTTGTGTTTGGAGGAGAAAGAATGCTGAGTTGCATCCAAAGAACACCATACCTACTGTGAAGCATGGGGTGGAAACATCATGCTTCGGGGATGTTTTTCTGCAAAGGGACCAGGATGACTGATCTTGACCAGGATGACGAAACTTCCTTTCATCAGCAAGGGCATTGAAGATGAAACATGGCTGGGTCTTTCAGCATGACAATGATCCCAAACACACCACTTGGGCAACGAAGGAATGGCTTTGTAAGAAGCATTTTAAGGTCCTGGAGTGGCCTAGCCAGTCTTCAGATCTCAGCCCCATAGAAAATCTTTGGAGGAAGTTGAAAGTGTTGCCCAGCGAAAGCCCCAAAACATCAATAGGAATGGGCCAAAATACCAGCAACAGTGTGAAAACCTTGTGAAAACTTACAGAAAACGTTTGACCTCTGTCATTGCCAACAAAGGGTATATAACAAAGTCTTGAGATGAAATTTTGTTATTGAATATAAATTTTTGTTATTATTTTCTTATTCTATCTCTCATAGTTGAGGTATACCTATGATGAAAATTACAGGCAATTGGTGGCTGACTAAATACTTATTTTCCCCGCTGTATACACATACACACACACATACACAGCGCCTGCGCGCATAAACAGAAACGCTTATCTGTCAGGGTTTATTTTTGCATTTTTTAAAAGGTAAAGTGCAGGTTAATTTGTTTTATTTTTACTTTATATTTTGTATTAATTATTTTATTTTATTTTGGGCTTTTGAGTTTCCATTATTTCTTATGGGAAATTTCGCTTTGATTTACGAGTGTTTTGAAATACGAGCCCATTTCCGGAACAAATTATGTTCGTAATCCAAGGTTCCACTGTACAATGGTTCAAACTGTTGGCACATGACAATTTGGTTTTAAATATAAACATTACAGCACTAACATAGCAATGTATGAATAAACAAACTTTGCATGGCAATGTATGAAACATTGTGGTGCGAAGGCTAAAGCTTTGGGCAAGTGATCAACACCAGAAACTTATCTAAAAAGGATTTTTAATACCTATCTCCTTTGCTTAAGTCCAGAGTACAGCAGGTGCGTAATGGCTCATAGTCATACTCTCCCCAACCAATCAGAGGCATAGCTGCCCAGAATGCAGTAAATAGCCAGATGAAAATAGCTATGGTGATGGCACTGCTCCACTGCAACTTTGTTTCTTTGGAAACAAGAAACAAACAAGCAAACAAACAATCATCACCACCAACACCAACAGAAATTGACCCATACACTTCACTCATTTTTACTCATTAAGAAGTTCAGCCTAGTATTTAGGCAGCACAGTGGTGTAGTACTTAGCACTGTCGTCTTGCACCAGGTTCCAGGTTCGATTACTGGCCAGGTTTGATTCTTGCCTCTGTGTGCCTGGAATTTGCATGTTCTCCCCATGCTTGGTGGGTTTCCTCAGGGTTCTCCGATTTTCTCCCACAGTCCAAAGACACGCAGGTTAGGCTAATTGCCATTTCCAAACTGCCCGTAGTGTGCGAGAGTATGTATGTGTGTGTGCCCTGTGATGGATTGGCACCCTGTCCAGGGTACCTGGAACCTGCCTTGTGCCCTAAGTCTCCTGGGATAGACACCAGGCCCCCCGTGATCCAGAATACAGGATTAAATGGTATAGATGATGATTGTTTGAGTGAGTAAGAAAAGACATTTGCGTGATTTTAGATTCCAGAAAAGATGCAAAACATGTTAAACCTTAAGACAGCAGCTGAACACGAACACAAGCTCCATTTCTGTTAGCCATGAAAAGAATACTGAGGCTGCATTGGTCACAGACTCAAGAAAACTGGACTGTTAATTATATACAAAATTATATATAAATGAGTCTGAGGACTCTCCTGTTCTGCTACTCTCTCTCTCTTGCCGGTGTCTTAAGAAGACAGAGGCTGGGTCTTTGCCTTTGCTTCCTGCGCGTCTTTTGCTTCCTTTGTCTTTGTTTTTGTCTTTGTCCTGATACCTTACTGGTGCTAACTAATGATCGCACGAAGCACGGAAGTATCAGGACCCTTCAATAGACACGCCGCCAGGTGCGGCGTATCCAGGCTGATTGCCTTGCAGCGGCATTGCCTGGCAACCGCATGTATAAATGACCGAGTCTCTGTCTGTTCAGAACTTCGTGGGTAACGGCCTGTGGATCTGCTCGTTCTGAACTGTGCAGAGTATTTTCACGCAGTTCTGCCCCTCGTGAGACCCGCATTGTTACAGGAATGTCTTCTGGACACATTTTCACCGACCCATTAACATTAATTAGTCAATGCTTAAATACTACAGTCTATGTAAGTATTATTTCTGACTATGTGCATCCCTTCAGGTCACACTTTAGCCATCTTTTATTGTCTACTTCCAGCATTACCATGACACAAAGAAAAAGTCACCTCAAACTAGCTTCATAAACATGACAGTGAGTGTAATGTTCTTCAGTGGCCTTTCCAATGAATCCTACCGGATCCGAGTCCAATAGAAAACCTTTGGGATGTTGGTTAACGGAAGCATCAGAGCATGAAAATGCATCTAAAAATCTACAGGAATGGTGTAAACATTTGGAGCTGAGATTAGAATAGAAATGTGATTAACAACATCTAACAACATCAAGGACTCCATCCCATAAAGGCTGTTTTGAGAGCAAATGGAGACATTTTCCAGTATTATTATGTGTTTCTAATAAAGTGTTTCATTAGTGTATATGCATAGTCAGCACTTCCTGAGGGTAAACACTGTTTTTGCTCTCCGTGGATTTGACTCTTTTGAATATTCCTAATTTGTAGTTCCTACAGTAATTAGGACTCTAAAGCTCAGAAGCTTTTGTGTTGGATGAATGGGTTAAGCCTCTACAGCCAGTCCAGCCTGAATAGGACCTGTGGCAGATGGACTTTTGTTAGTATTGACAAAAGTGAAGAAACTGAAGAAAATCCTGGCAAATGTAATACTTAAGTCCATAACATGGTGGAGGTTATAGTGGAGATTACTTAACAATTCTCTTGGGCATACCACTCTGCAATTACCATAGCAAACTCTGAATTACCCATATAACTGGTGCAATATCTTTCCTTTTTCCCTCACATGTGCAATATCTGTATATATAATTATATTTAGTGAGCAGCTAAGGGAATATCTGTATATAGAATTATGTTTAGTGTGCAACTAAGGATTTATTATTATTATTATTATTATTATTTTTTTTATTTATTACTCTTTTCCTTTCTCCTGTAAATGACTGTAAGCAACTGTAACCAAGTATAAGCAATTTACCTCTGGGATTAATAAAGTTCTTTGAATCTTGAATCTTAATAACTCAAAATGCATAGTATCTCATTAATGTCAATACATTGCCAAACATGATTGAAACATGATGACGTTTTAATCATAAGCCAAATATTTGAATCACAAAATTATGTTCTTAAAATAGATACATGCTGATGTAGTATGATAAGCTTAATTTATATTGCTTGTGAAAGAGAGAGAGTAGTGTACATAAACACAAACTGTTGTCAATTTCCTTACTGGTACAGTATTGATGGTATCTGTCCCAAGCAATGGCTGCAATGAAATGGATGCTAGAGAGGGCGGTTAGGAATCCTTGAAAGCCATGGGTCTGGCAACCTTCAGATCCATAAGGCCAGTATCTGTAAGTGTGTTTATCACAAAATAATTATACATATGCTATTATATACATCTTTGCCTACCCTAATTTCTTTTAGTTTCTATCTGCCCATGCTGATTCAGTCATCATATGAAATGCATGCAAGTCAACAGTCTTTTTTGTAACTGAAATCAAAAACTCACCTCAGAAAGCTTGAGAAAGCAGCAATGGTTGCATTTGTAGAAATGCCCATATCAGCTAAAGCCAAACTGAAAACCAGGAAGTTACTCGGAGTCCGCAAATCTCTGATTGTAAGGAATGCAACAATGGTGACAGCATTCATGAAAAACCCAAGGAGACCTTTGGAACACATCAAAGGGCATATGTGGCGAAACATTTACACAGCATGAAGGCGGTACATTAAATGGCATAGTTACAAACCATCAATAAAAAGACAAGAAAAGAGGGGGAAAACATCAACTCATCAACATTGTTTCTTACCCTCCATAAGCAGGCATGATCCTAGTGCAAAAATATCAAGCTCAGAGAATCCCTCCGGCAGAGGAGAAGAAGAATCCATATTGATGTTATTATTTTTTAAATATAATATTTGCTTAAAATTTAGAGAATTAAATAAAACTCAAAAGTCACAAACCTAACCTGTGAGTGTAACAATAAGAAAATGACCGAAGATCTTAGTGAGAAAAATCTTAGTGAGAAAGGGGCAGGATTGTCATTATGCAAAAGCCCCAATCCACCAAAGAATTTCTTAATGAACATACCAGGCATGGACTCACTAATGCGTGTTTACACAATGCGCTCATTCAGTTACACAACAAGCCTTTCGATGGCCCTTTCTGTCTGAGCTGTGGAGAATGGCACATGACCCATCCCTTCAAAACACTCTTCTTTTTATGTCCGATTGGTTTAGGCATGAGGGGGTAGTCTCTAAAAAATCTCTATCCTAGCCTCCATCCCTGTCCACAATGCAGGGACTCACTGCTCCCTCTCCCTCTCTTACTCGCTCTCGCTAATATGCAAATATACAATGCAAAATGTTTAATTATTGTCAGTCAGCATTTTAGTTTTAATTTTAGTTTCATTTCATAGCCTGAAGTTGAAATATGGCCTAATAATTTTTTTTGCATTTTGTTGTTCATGTTCACTAAGTTCTTTTCTGTCTAAGAACATGAACTAATCAGCTTTAGGTTTATGGTAAGTCTGCACTCATCTCATTAAGCAACTACATAGTTCTAAGCAAGGCCGTTGCTATACATAAAGCTCTACTGGGGCACAGGGCCCCCGTAACTCAAACCACAAATGTATTTATTTAATTATTTATTTATCTAGAGTCTCAGTTGCATATGTGAAACAAGCTGATGTGCTCTATACAAACTGAACAAACAAAAAAATATATAAAATATAAAATAATCCACTGTCGAATGGATCTTGTATAAACTAGTTTTTTTGGTTTATTCAATAAAATAATTAGTAATTAATTAATATTTTATAATAATAGTAATTAATATTTTGTAAAATAATTTAAAAAATGTTTAGTGCAAAGAAGCCACTGATGAAACACTTACATTTTAAAGGAATTTTGGTATGAATATCACATTGTACTCTTAAAGAATAAGGAGGAAAACCCTGTTTATATTTATATTTTGCACAATACACAGGTGTTGAAATAAAAAGTATAGGCCTACATTTTCACCATTTGTATGCAACATTGTTGGAATACGATTTATAGTAGCCTATCAGTAGACTTAAACTAGACCACTACAACCAGTTTATAAATTTGACCAATTATTTCTTAGGCTTTATCAAATTTTCCTCCGCATGTCACTGTCACATGCCACTGTCACTTTTATTAAAGGAAAATTTTATAAATGGAAAAATGACATCACGACCACTTGACCACTTCTCTAAACCTCCTTTGCGGCAGTGTCCACTGATAAAAGTACTACACACATGAACATCTTGACAGCAAAACACAATAAATGCTTGACCTTTTTCGGATTTTTACTCATTTTGGCAAATTATTATAGTTTAGATTACCTTTAACAAAAGTTTAACTTGAAAACTGCATCGGATACTGTAGTGTAATCACAAGCTGTATCATGGCAGACCCTGGGCTTTGACCCTAGTTCTGCTGGGATATGCGAAGAATAAATTTCACTGTGCATTAATGTATATGTGACAAATAAAGGCTTAATTTAAAAAATAAATAAATAAACAGTGCATACTGATGTATTTGAAACAATTTTGACAAAATGTTTTGCCATTTGTGAATTTTAACCCTCAAAGAAAACATGCACAAAAATATTTCTTTATTCACTTGGAAAAAACAAAATTTTCTCAAAACTGCAAAAGTGGAGTTATCTTATTTTGCTGCCAAACTGTTCAGATAAAACTGAATCGAATTAAATTTACTATATCTAAACCACATACCTTTTTATTTTTTTAATATCTATGTGCTTTTTAACAAAAAGCACATAGATGTGCATTTACAGTGGAGATAGACAGTTTTTTTTAATAAAGAGTTGAGAAATTAAGTTAAAAAGAGCGTTATGTCAACTAAAACAGTAACACATTAACCAAAAATTCAATCATTTTAAAAAGTTATGCCATTTCAGATGTATTGGGTATGCTATTTTTAGGCAACCCATCCATTAATAGCCATTTGTATATAGTGCAGTTCACCAAAATAATCGCTGGGATTGTGTAGCATAATTATGGGATTAACTGCCATGATGGGACAGATTAATATGTCTGAGGAATCAGTCTGCATTATGACCAATTCATGAGTGCTTTTTTGGCTTATAATACATGACTATGTACTTACACAGTTTTATCAGACTCCCAAATGCAAGAACATGAGGATATGTGGGTCTCTAATCCTCTCTTTCTCGCTTTCTCTCTCTCTCTTAAAAAGTGTTAGTCAGAGCAGGATGGAATATGGTGACTGACTGTCTATAACATTGCCACTGCAATTTCCATAAATGAAAAAGTGTAGTTTCTTCAGCCTCATTCCTGGGTATTGAAGTATAAAGAGTTGAAGATGATGGTCATTGTCTTCTTTGCTCTGTTGCTTGCATCAGGTGGATTTCCACCTGCGCAGACCTCATGTCCTTCTCAGTGCAGCTGCCTCTATCACAGCCTAAGTGATGGATCCAGGGCAAGGTATGTGTTCTAAAATATTTGTGTAAAAGCATTTGTGTGTTTGAATTGCTAACATAAAATATACTGTAATTGGATAACTTAAATCATCAAGTCTATGATTTTTGAAATTATCATTTAATTAGCAGACTGCAGAACAAACATCTGCATTTTATGCACTTACTGTTGAAAACCCTCCTTTTGTAGCTTTTTTCTTTTTCTTTTTTACTCATAAATTTCATATCATTTACAAGGTCGGAAAATTATACTAATTATTCATTTCCTCTTATTTATCTAGGAGTGTGATTTGTAATGACCCTGAGATATCTAAGATGCCTGCTAGTCTCCCTTCTGACACATCCAAACTTAGAATAGAAAAAACAGCTATAAAGAAGATCCCCAGTGAAGCATTTAAATATCTCCCCAATCTGGAGTTTTTGTGGATGTCCTTCAATGTATTGTCATCGGTGAATGTGGACAGCTTCCGTGGACTGAACAGCCTGGAAGAGCTCAGGCTTGATGGAAATGCCCTTATGGATTTTCCTTGGGAGTCCTTAAAGTATATGCCTAACCTAAAGCTCCTTGACTTGCATGGTAACAAACTCTCTTCAGTCCCTACAGAGGCAGCAAAGTATATAAGACCTTTAACATACCTGGATCTCTCCAGCAATAACCTGATGACGATACCGTCCGAAATCCTCACTACTTGGATGACAGTCAAACCCATACAAAGGGCAGAGAGTTCAAAAATAATTCTTGGTATGTATAGCATTGTTAAAAAATAGTAATCAAGAAAAATAAATGAATAAATATTACAGCTTGTGGTGGTATACAGTACATTATTTACAGAAGCAGTTATGAAATATGTTGTACTTCAGACACGGTCCATGAGTATATCTAAGGGGCCAGGTAAGGCATTCTTTCTACACTTTGACTGGGATATTGACTTAATAACACCAACATACAGTACTTAATAACATGTAGGGTAATTTTATCTTAGCTTTAAATTTTCTGCAGCTTGTTACAAATCCTTGCAAAAAAAAAAACACTTTCCTTTTTTTTCCTTCATAGCAAAACAAACAAACAAACAAACAAACAAACAAACAAACAAGCAAAAAACCTCATTCAGGCACATCAGGCATTGTTTGCACCATTCAAATTTTTAAATATCAGTTTTTACATCTTCATTCTCAAGAAATTTCGTCACAAACTGGTTTGACATGAACGCCCCACGTAGTTAAACATTATGAATTAGTAAAAAACACCTCAAATGAATTAAATTAAATTATTTTAATCAATGTCAATTTTTTCCGGTTCAAGTACTGATAAAAATATGGAGTCATCAAAGGAAAACAAAACAAACAAAAAATGATTAGCATTTTGAGGACTCTTTTTAACCAGAATTCTTTGAGGCACGGACTTGGATATGTAATCATCCATTACGCTTGAAACTTCCTAAAATAGTAATGCAGGATGAAGCCTTTTCACAAACCAATGTTTTAAAAATTTTTACCATAAAGTTTCAGTCAGCTTGAGATCCTAGACTGTTTGCGTCATGTCAATTGATATGCTTTTTCTGAAGAAAATCCTTAGCTCTTTTTGCCGTGTCACAACATCTGTTTTTTTCCAAAGGAATACAAAAAGTATCTGGACAATCTTTTAGTAAGGTTTTCTATCGATTAGCAAAGTCCAACAACTTGATAAGGTCTGTTTGCACCCTTTACATTGCGGACTAATTTGCATATTTTGCTATTTAATTTGCAGACTATTTTGCAAATTACAAGGTGATTCTATAATTTGTTTCTAAATATTGAATGACTCCATAATGTTTTATTTTAGTTTATCTGGAAATCTGGATAGTCTATTAATCAAAACTAATTTAATTTAAATAAGGTATAAAATAAAACTTGCTTTGTGTGCCATAACCGTGAGGTGGCCTGTTGCATAATGATTGGCACTGTGGCCTCGCACCTTCAGGATCGAGGGTCTAAGTCCTGCTTTCACGTCTGTGCTTGGAGTTTGCATGTTCTCCCCGTGCTTGGTGGGCTTCCTTTGGGTGCTTTGCTCAGTCTAAAGACATGCAGATTAAACTAAATGACATTTCCAATTTGCCTGTAGTGTGTGAGTGAGTGAGTGAGTGAGTGAGTGTATGCGTGTGCCATGTGATATACTGGCACCCTATCCGTGGTGCATCCAAGCTTCACATGCCCCTGTACAGGATATGAAGTATAGAGAATGAGTGGGAGTGAGAGTCATCATACTCAATCCATAAGCAAACGGGGGGAACTGCATTTTGTCATTTTCTATGAATGTGGATAACTGACTCTGAGTACTTTGTCTTACCCAAGATTGCTTTCCCAAACAAATTTACAGAAGTAAACAGTTTTTTTGTGTATTAAGATTATATGTATAATTATGTGTAACTCTAGTCACCATTCATATTTTTGTCTTCCTGCCACAGGACTCCATGACAATCCTTGGCTTTGTGACTGTCGGTTGTATGACCTGGTCCAGTTTTCGAAATCTCCATCACTGTCTGTGACCTTCATTGACACTAGCCTGAGGTGTACCATTCCTGAGAATCTCTCAGGGGTTCTTTTAAAAAATGCCGACCTGAGACAATGCCAGGAGCCCAAAGTTCATTCAGCTGTATCTCGCATCAGAAGCACAGTGGGCAGCAATGTGTTGCTGCGCTGTGGTGCTGTTGGCATTCCCATACCCAAGCTGACATGGAGAAGAGCAGATGGGAAGACATTGAATGGGACCGGTATGTCAACACAGTGGTAGTTACAGTAAGATACATCTGAAATAAAATGTAATTGCATTACAAAGAGAAGGGCTAAAAACACATAGCATTAAAGATGTGTGATTACATACAGCTGTTTATTTCTGGCTTCTTGTTAAAATTCACTTGAGTTTTTACATAGATTTTGTCTTTTATTGTTATTTTCCAGTTAATCAAGAGAACTCTAAAGATGGAATTGTTTGGTCTATCCTAAATGTGCCTGCTGTCTCCTTTCATGACTCTGGAAAATACATTTGTAAAGCAACAAACTATGCTGGGACTGCAGAAACTATGATTGCTTTAATCATAAGCAAGTCTCAAAAGTTAGACAATGGAACTGGAACTATAAAGAAAATCAAAGATGACTTACAAAAACCTATTAAAAAAGAAAATGTTATTACCAAATATATTTCCCCAAGACCTACCTCTGTTCCTGTAATAACAAGTGCTATAGATGACACTGGTCCCTATCCTGGCATGCAGAGTGACAGTGCTCCAGAGAGTGGGACAAAGGCACAATCTAGCCATGATCGACTTCTAGAGGACAATATGAGCAACCTCGCAGCCAATGCATCATCTCTGCAGCAAGATCTGGATAGTCAGGACAGGATTGTCCGCTCTGTCAAAGTCATTGGAGATACAGACTATACAGTGTGCCTTATTTGGAGAGCTCCAAAAGCCAACAACACAACTGCCTTTAGTGTGCTGTACACAGTATTTGGAGAGAGGGCCATGCGCAGAATCAATGTCAGTCCTGGCAACAATCGTATCATCATTGAGGGCTTGGTTCCTAAAGCCAAATACATTGCTTGTGTGTGTGTAAAAGGTCTGATCCCTAAAAAAGAGCAGTGTGTAATCTTCTCCACAGATGCAGCAGCAAGTGCATATGGGACTCAGAAGCTTATTAACGTAGTTGTAATCTCAGTTGCCTGTGTGATAGCTGTGCCTCTGACAGTGGTTGTCTGTTGTGGAGCACTTAAAAGGAAAATCCAAAAGTTTCTGAGCAAAAAGTCCAAAGACATACAGGATTCATATGTAACATTTGAGAGCCTCTCGCCCAGCACAAGGAACAAAGGCCTGGAGGGGGACCATCTGTCCAAACTGAACCCAGAGGAGTCCAATAGATTGCTATCAGCTAGGTCTAGTCTGGACTCTGAGTTTATCACCAAGATCGAAGAAAAGCCAAATGAGTACTTATGCTGACAATTTTCCTCAATCACTGCTCCATCAACCAGCCTAGGTATCCACACTCACCACCAGTACTGGAATGCACACAGTTTATACCAAAACTGCTTTGCTGAGCATTCCTCAACAATTCCAGTTAGTAAGTTTTAAGTCTCTCACCTTATTAATGGTCTACTGTATTTTACTTTATATAGTCATGGTAAAATACGTAGAACATTAATAAAACAAACACTATATGGCTGTTGATGGGGTTGTGGTTGAGGAAGGTTGTAGAGAGAAGCATGCTCTCTCTCTATCTCACTCACACATACACACACACACACACACACACACGCGCACACATACATGCACGCACAGACAAATACACGCAAACAAACAAATAAACAAACACACCTACTGATCTACTGCTTACTGGTTCACTGGTTACTGATCTGCAGTTATTTAAAAAAGGACTTCACTTGGAGTAGAGTATACATTTAATACAGTATACAGTATATAATACAGTGTTAATATTTGTGTTCCATTTATGGAGAAATTAAATCAATAGTCCCAAAACTTTATCTCCCATGGTGGTGGTGGTGATGATGATGATAGTGATGATGATTATTATGTTGGTAAATATAGCATTACATAATGTTTCTGTATTTGTTTATTTAACAGATGTGTGACTTGTGCCACTAATTTGTGTTTGTGTCCCCAAAATAAATATTTATATAGCAATAAAGTAGACACCTTAAGCTATCTCTGAAAGTTTCACCAAAATCTGAATTGAGAATTCTTATATAAATGAAATTTGTCCATTATAAATCTATATATATTT